>CM077566.1:22245000-22845000 GCA_039657345.1 Stephania japonica
TCAGTTTAGGTCGTGCGTGGACCCACTTGTCAAAAATTCCTTTTACTCCAAAATCATGAGACCAACTGAGTAATCCAAAGTTGTACCCCTTTGCAGTACCATTGCTCGAAAACGAGACCTAGAACAATGCTTTCGTTGTTTTTCGTCGAATACTAATTTTTGAGGCCTCACCTTAACATCCAAATCAACAGCGGAGATCACACTGACAGTATACGTCGCATTTGAATGCCCTTCATTGGTTACAGTTCTTCTAATCGTTCGAATAAATTGGCGTGCTTAAAGACTCCTAATGGAGATGGAAGGGTAGTTGATGTCGAATATGTGATCCTCAAAGGAATTCTTTGGACATGTAAATTTGGGGGCATGCGACCAATTGTATAACTTTCGATTTCTATCCGTAGTAACATAGGAAATAGAGATAGTCCTTCCGTGTGGTCTCATACGCTAGTCCACGATTGGTGGCTCTAAGTGGACTAACTTCTCCTACTCCTACTTCAAGTGGACTTGCAGGATTGTATTTGTTGTTTGTGATTGGCTTCCCTAGATTGTTAGACATGGTTGCTGCAATGATAAGCAATTGCAAAAGCTACTACTTGTGCTATATGAAGTTCAATAAGAATTGATTCTAAAAAAATGATGAATGAATACGTACCTGTGGTCATAAGGGTAGATTTGATCGTTGAAGGACTCCAATTGTGATAAAACGATTTGAGAACTGCAGCTATACCTGTGATGTGAGGGCAAGCAATCAACTTTCCAGTTTTGATAGCAAAGTCTGATGGTTTCTTCCCAAAAGGAATTCTTTCTTTTCCTTTCGAGGCCATTAATGCCAATATGCCTACGCCTGGAACTACTACATCGATTTGTACGGTGGTATTTTTTATTAGAAGCAAAGCAAATGGAAGAGAGATTCTTAACGACAAAGTAGATTGCGCAAACCTTAAGAATGGTATCTGTAAGTTGTCCAAGGCCTCAAGATGAAAAGGAAGCAATGATAGGGGCTAGTTTGAACCTTTTTATGCCCATTGTTGGAAGAATGGTTGTCATAGGATTCCTAAAAACAAACATATATTTTTCAAATCTAAAAGAATAGAGTTGTCTTGAAATGAGAGAAAAGTAATTTGTTAAGGATCAATAATAACAACTGCAATGCATACTTGGTGGAATTGATGTACTTGAGTATTTGTATTCTTTCAATGATGTAAATCACCGGTATCGAATGCAACTTCTTAACTGATGTAATTCACATTAAACAACAATCAATCGCCTTGGTATGATAAAGGATGATAACGTTAAATAAGCTAATGCTACACCTTCATCACCACCTTGATCTTCATGATGATCACTTCCTCCCATGTATACAACATAATGCTAAAAGAGACAAACTAAAAGGTTGGAACATATAAGCAATTCGCTTGTTAGAAAACTCGACAGAATAAAAATTAAAGCAATTCGATACAAAATAGGATAGCCTAAAATAATTAAGAATGCATAGGTGGAAAAAGATTTAAAGGGTTTTGAATGCATGCCACAAACTGCATTAAATCAAGTGAAGCAAAAAATTTAGTTTGATTCATATCGACTTATTTGAGATTAAGGTTTTGTTGTTGTTGTTGTTTGTTCATTTGCACTTGTTAACTTTGGCGATGGCTAAGTTGTGGCAGAGCTATTAAAGATAAGGAGACTTAAGAGAATGAAGAGAGAATGCAATTGCATGGTTGAAGAGGCCATGGCTCTTCTGAAACTAAAGAAGTAGATATGGAAGTTATGGTGATGACGAAGTAGGAGATGTGATGAAGTCCAAGAATGAGCTTGTAAATTCTTGGAAAAATATGATGGAAAGATATGATAGGATGGCATTTTAGTAATTTCTGCAATTAGAGAAGTTTGGGAGTTTGATTTTTGGCGTTCCGGGGGCATGGGTTTATTGGAAACGGCGTGGAGATCACAACTCACCGGTATGCCGTGACTACGACGTTTTTCGGTGAAATTTCATCGTTTCGCCCTTCGAAATGACAATTTTGCTATTTTAAGAAAGTTTTGTTTCGCTTATAACTTTCATAAGGAATTTTCGTTTTTATTGCCGTTTGCGGCATTTGTTTCTATTTTTTGTCTAGTTTTCAGTTTAGGGCTTTTTGGACTTTTTACTATTTTTGGCAAATTTTAGGGTTTCGCTATTTAAATGATTTATTGGGTGTAATTCGTAGCTTTGGCTGAAATAAAAGAATTTTTGAACTTTGGGTTAAGTTTTGACCTAAATCGAGTTGTTCGTGGATTCGTTCAACTTGTTTAGAAGATCTTAGACTGGCTGGTATCAGTTGAAGAAGTTCTAGAATTCAAAGGTGTGCCCGAAGACAAGCGTGTGCAACTGGTTGCGACCAGATTCGCAACAGGGCCACGGCTTAGTGGCAACAACAAAAGTTGATGTGGAATAGGAATGGAAAGGCAAAGATCACCTCGTGGGAGAAGATAAAAAAATACTTACGGGCTGATTTCTTGCCTTACAATTTCCAACGCCTTATGTATCAGAGGTTGCAGAATCTGAGACAAGGGGCAAAGTCAGTAGATGATTATACTACTGAGTTTTATCACTTAGTCGCTAGAAACGAATTGCAGGAGACTAATGACCAATTAGTGGCATGGTATATTTGTGGACTGAGTGTGCAGATCCAAGATGTCATCAACATGTTTGATCCGGCTTCCTTATCTGCAGTGCACCAGCGAGCATTGTTAGTGGAGAAACAACAGCGTCGGGGTGTGAGTAATGCTTCCAGTAATGTTAGTGTTGGGACAGCCAATACTGGAGGTAATATCGCTGCAATTAACCCTGCTAGTCAGACAAACAGACCTGGCACTAGTGGGATTAAATGCTTCGGTTATGGTGAATTTGGTCACAAGAAGTCAGAATGTAGAGGGAAGAAGGCTCTCTTTATTGAGAACGAAGAGGAAAACGAAGGGGAAGAGGCCAACATCACTGCAGAACCAGCGTTTGATACTTCTAACAACGCAAAAGAGGAGGTCGTGACTAGAGATGTGGGTACTGCCTTAGTTGTAAGGCGTTCGTGTATGACTCCTAGAGCTGTCGCTAATGATAAGTGGCTGCAGAATAACATCTTTCAGTCCAAGTGTACCATCTAGGCAAGGTGTGCAGGTTCATGATTGATGTAGCTAGCTACGAGAATATCATCTCAGTTGAAACGGTTCAGAAGTTGGGCCTTGCAACTGAACAACACCCCAAACCCTACAAGCTAGCTTCGCTGAACAAGGGTGGGGAGGTGAAGATGTCGAAGCGCGCCTTGGTGACTTTTTCTATTAGTGCTAACTATAAGGATTCAGTTTGGTGTGATGTTGTGGCTATGGATGCTTGCCACTTATTACTGGGACGTCCTTGGCAGTTTGATAGGGGAGTTTTGCATGATGGCAGAACCAATAAATACACCCTTATGTTCAAGGGAGTGAAGATTGTGCTAGTACCCGCCTAGGACCCGGAGGAAGTTAAGCCTACTAAAGAATCTAGCAGTTTGCTGTCTTTGGCAAGATTTGAAGATGAATTACAGGATTCTGAGGTCGTTTACATCTTGATGGGAAAGGAGGTAGATAGAGATGTTGATGTTCCTGAAGCTGCAATTCCTATTGTGAAGGAGTTTTGTGATGTTTTCCCTGATGAGATGCTAGAATGACTGCAACCATTGTGTGATATTCAACATTAGATTGACCTTAAACCTGGTGTGTCACTACCTAATAGACCACACTACCGAATGAGTCCCAGTGAGCATGAGGAGTTGCTCAGACAGGTTGAAGAGTTATTGGCAAAGGGATTCATCTGTGAAAGTCTGAGTCCGTGTATAGTGCCAGCCCTCCTTACACCAAAGATAGATAGTTCCTAGCAGATGTGTGTTAACAGTAGAGCAATCAATAAGATTACTGTTAGGTATCGCTTTCCTATCCATCGCTTGGATGATTTACTTGACCAATTGAGAGGAGCAAAAATTTTTACAAAACTGGATTTGAAGAGTGGGTACCACCAGATTCGCATTAGAGTTGGGGATTAGTGGAAGACTGCTTTTAAAACTAGGGAGGGGTTGTATGAGTGGTTAGTCATGTCATTTGGGCTGTCAAATGCACCTAGCACCTTCATGAGAGTCATGAATCAGAGCTTGAGACCTTTGATAAGCAAATGTGTTGTGGTATATTTTGATGATATATTGATATACAGTACTAACGAGGAGGAACACCTCCAGCACGTGCGAGATGTTCTGACTATCTTGCGCAGGGAGAAGTTCTATGCTGTGATGAAGAAGTGCTCATTTTTTACACCGAAGGTCCTTTTTTTAGGCTATGTCATTTCTAGAGAAGGGCTGCAGGTTGATGAGTCTAATGTAGAAGCCATCCGCTCTTGGCCTAGACCAACCACAGTCATGGAGGTTCGTAGCTTTCATGTGTTGGCTTCATTCTACAGGCGGTTCATTCCACACTTCAGCAGCATCATGGCCCCAATTACAGACTGTATGACGGGTGTGAAGTTTGGGTGGAGCATCGAGGCAGATGAAGCGTTCCAACTGATCAAGGTACGTTAACCACTACACCCATTCTGGTGTTTCCAGATTTTTACCTACCATTTGAGTTACATAGTGATGCATCCAAGGTAGGCATTGGAGCTGTCTTGAGTCATAATAATAGGCCTGTTGCCTATTTTAGTGAGAAGCTGTCTAGGGCAAAGTTAAGGTATAGCACATATGATGTGGAGTTTTATGCAGTGGTATAAGTCGTGAAGCATTGGCGGCATTATCTCTTTCACAGAGAGTTCGTGTTGTTTACAGACCATGAGGCATTGCGACACTTACATGGGCAGAACAATGTCTCGGCCAGACATGTTTCCTGGGTGGCCTATTTGGAGCGCTTTACTTTTGTGGTGAAACACAAGTCTGGTGTGACCAACAGAGTTGCCGATGCCCTGAGCAGACAAAAAGTTTGTTGAGCCGTATGACCATTGAGGTATCTGTGTTTTCCTACTTCTCTGATTTATTTACTACTGATCCTTTCTTTGCTACTATTGTGGAGAAGGTGCAGAGTGGGGAGCGTACTGAATACACACTCCATAATGAGGGTTTCTTATTTCGGGGCAACCAGCTTTGAATTCCTAATTGCAGCTTAAGATTGCTAATTATTAGAGAGTTGCATGGGGAGGGGCATGTTGGACGTGATCGCACTTTGCAACTAGTGCAGGCCTCTTACTTTTTGCCTACCATTCGCAAGGAAGTGGACAGATATGTACAGCGGTGCCGGACTTGCCATCTTTCGAAGGGTACCACAACTAATGTTAGTCTATGTATTCCTTTGCCCATTCCAAAACAACCATGGGTTGATATTAGCATGGATTTCGTGCTGGGGTTGCCTAGAACACAGCAGGGTAATGACTCTATTTTTGTGGTGGTTGACCGTTTTTTCAAGATGGTTCACTTCATCCCATGTAAGAAGACCACATATGCTGTAAAGGTGGCTCAGCTGTTCTTTCGGGAGGTGTATAGATTGCATGGCCTTCCTACCTTGATTGTTTCAGATTGGGACACCAAATTCCTCAACCATTTTTGGCTCAGCTTGTGGGCTATGGTGAACACGCAGCTGAAATTTAGCAGTGCTTATCATCCGCAAATAGATGGGTAGACCGAAGTTGTTAACCATTCGTTAGGCAATCTTTTGAGGAGCTTGGTGGGTGAGAATGTTAGGAGTTGGGACTTCAAGTTGAGCCGAGAAGAATTTGCACACAACCATGTTGTTAACTGAAGTACCGGGTTTAGTCCTTTTCAAGTTGTGTATTCAGTAGTACCTCGAGATCCACTAGATCTGTTACCAATGCCAAATAAGACTAGATGGCATGGCAAGGCAGAAGACTTTATTAGTGGGCTACAAAAGATTCATCAATCTGTTAAAGATAACTTGTAGAAGGCTGCCGACAAGTACAAACAATATGCAGATCGGAAGAAGTGTCACATGGAGTTTGAAGTGGATGATTTTGTGTGGGCAATTCTCACTAAAGACTGGTTCTCTGTGGGTGATTACAACAAAATGTCAGTTCGAAAGATTGGTCCTGTGGAGGTTCTTGAGAAAATTAATCCTAATGCTTACAGATTGAAGTTGCCAAGTCACATTCACACGGCTGATGTATTTATTGTCAAGCATCTTGTTCCCTATTATGGAGATACGTCTGATGATGAAAATTCGAGGGCGAATTCCGTCCACCATGGGGAGAATGATGAAGTCCAAGAATTAGCTTTAAAATTCTTGGAAAAATATGATGGAAAGATATGACAGAATGGCATTTTACTAATTTTCGCAAATGGCGAAGTTTGGGCGTTTGATTTTTGGTGTTTCTGGGCATGGGTTTATTAGAAATAGCGTGGAGATCACAACTCACCACTATGCCATGACTACGACATTTTTTGGCGAAATTCCATCATTTCGCCCTCTGAAACGGCAATTTTGCTATTTTAGGAAAGTTTTGTTTCGCTTATAACTTTCATTAGGAATTTCCATTTTTATTGCCATTTGCGACATTTGTTTCTATTTTTCGTTTAGTTTTCAGTTTAGGGTTTTTTGGACTTTTTACTATTTTTGGCAAATTTTAGGGTTTCGCTATTTAAGCGATCTATTGGGTGTAATTCTTAGTTTTTGGCTGCAATAAAAGAATTTTTGAACTTTGGCTTAAGTTCTAACGTAGATTGAGTTGTTTGTGAATTCATTCAACTGGTTTAGAAGATCTCCACTACGTCAAGATGTGAGAGGAGTTATAAAGAAAATTATGGAAGAAAAGCATTTGATTCTCCAATCACCATTTCTATGAAGGAACAAGGAAGTGTAAAGACAAACAAGGAAAAGATCTTGCATATATAATTATACATCTTCTCTAGCTAACTACTTTCATGAAACTAAATATATGAGAAGTATACAAGTATGATCATAATTAATATAAATTTAATTGCATAAAATAATTACATTATCCTGAAGCACCCTTGTTAATAATTATTAAACTAAAAAGAAGTTGGATTATATTATTATAAATAAGTAATGATTTTATCCCCAAGGATTGTGGTGCAGCGATGAGCACCATATATCTGATGGAGACATCATAGTGGTTATATTATATCTTATTGGTATCTCTGCATTATGGGCTAGGGGCGCCCGATTAACCCCCACAACATTAGTCAAACGGAAGTAAGATGGAGCGAAAAAGGTTCAAAATCTACAAATATCATAAACGGTTTAGTATATCTAGCATTTATTTTACTCAAAAGAATCTATAGTATGCATCAAAGAGTGTCATGTACGACCTTAAATTTCAAGCAACCAAACTCTTTTTCACATGATTAATTAATATGATAGTCATGGAGGAGTTAAAAGAGCGTCTTAATATCGACTGGAGAATAATTGGCAACAAATTAAAGCATAAAAGGGGATGGATCTCAACTTTTTTGATTAGTTGTAATGGATGGATTTATTTCTCTTGATAAACGAAACAATTCAAAATTTTCCTTAGCCATGAATAACAGGTTGTTCATTCCACTCTTAAAAAGAGAAACTAGTATTAGCAATTGTCTTGCCCTCATAGGCGTGTTGAGTTTTTGTCTCGCGCTTGTTGCATGTTGTTAACACTGTTTGTTTTGATCTTTAAGCTATTCTTTGCTCACTCAAATGGCTATGGTAGGATCATCGTCTAAGGGGAGCCTCCAACTCCCATAAAAGGATCTAACTTTGGGGCAAGAGGATGAGCAGGGTTTGATCTTCGAGGAAGACAAGACCTTGAAGGATGTCGTGGATTGTTCAAAAATCATTGTTGGTCATTTTCTCTGGGAGAGTGGTTCATTTCGACTCCATGAGGGATACATTAGCATCTATATGGAGACCAGTGAAGGGAGTACATGCAAGGAAAATGAAGTAATTAGGTTTATACGTCTTCACCTTTTTCCATGACCTTGATTTGTTTTGTGTTATCGATGACAACCTTTGGACTTTTAACCCGCAAGCTCTATTGCTCAAACAAATGGATCCATCAGATTAGTTAGGAACAAACTCCCTATGGGATTCATGAATGAGAAGGTTGTTGAATGGATAGTCAATGGAATGGGAAAGTATGTGAAGTCGGACTTGTGGAGTATTGAGAACATGTGGCTTAAATATTTACGAATCAAGGTACGAATTGATTTTTGAAAATCGCTTCATGTAAAAATGAAGATGAAGAGAACAAGTGGAGAGTGGTTTTGGGCGGAGATTGCCTATAAAAGATTGCCAACATTCTATTTCTACTGCGGATGGATTGGTCAGTCAAATAAGTTTTGTGTGAACCTCTCTTTGACTGTGAGGAGCCTAGTGAGGAACGGATATATGGGAGCTTTCTGATCTCCACGGTTAACCGACAAAACAATGCATTAACAAATCGATGGCTGCGAAGGATAGGCAGGGGTGGGGAGGTGACAACATTGCGTATAGGTCGTGTTTCCATAACAGTGGCACCAATCAAGGATATGTTACAATTATGGAACGCACAAATCATGGAAACAGAGGGGAAATTTGGGGGTGGGAAATGATAGGTTATATTTCCATAACAGTGGCACCAATCAAAATAGAGGTTATAATTACAGAACGCACAATTCATGGAAATGGAGGGAGAAAGTTAGTGGTGGGGAATGACGGTTGTGTTTTCATAACAGTGGCACCAATCAAGGAGAGGTTACAGTTATGGAAGGTGTAAACCATGGAAACAAAGGGGGAAAGTTGGGAGTGGAGAATTCAAAATTGGCAATTTCGAACCAGTTGGAAGTCAACTTAATATGGACATGTATGGGCGCGGAGATCGATGGTGGTTAGGGTTTTGGTACCCAGGTCGACGAGGGCGTCCATATAAACAAGTCAAATCCGAAAAACTTGCATGTTGCAGTCCTGGCGAATTAGGCCCAAGCCTCAAGATAAGGACCCTTTGTTAAAACTATTATGGCTTGGACTCGCCACGTTTAATTTAAGTATAATTGGACTTATTCCAAATGTACAAGCCCAGTTTAGTTTTCTTGATAGGAAACACGACTTGATAAAGATCGATTAGAGGGAATTTGCCATCGAATGCAATTTGATGGCCTAGAGGCCGCACGAGGTGATGATCAAGGAAGAGGTTTGGCCATGTTTTGGAGGAAGTTTGATTCAGTTAGGGTGACTTCTTATACACCAAACCTTATTGATGTGAGAGTTTCAATATAAGGTTTAGAACCGCATAGATTAACTGGCTTATATGGCTTTCCCGAGAGCTTGAAAAAGGTAGTGTCTTAGGAATTGTTAAGTTCTTTAGATGTCAATCTAGGTGAATCGTGGTGTGTGCTTGGACACTTCATTGACATGCTACATGATAGAGAGAAGCGAGGGATAACATGGCAGCTACAACGTTTCCTTACAACAAGCAAGGAAAAAAAAGTTTCAAAAGCGTCACACCCGTTGGTGCTGCCTTAACAGAAAAATAATGAGCAAGAAGATTGAAAAGAGTGAATAATATTAGTAAAGATTTTTGTTTAGTTTTTGCGAGGTGCGCCAAGCCTTTTTTTTATTTATTTTGAAAGGTGGCACGCCCCTTGATAAAGATAAGATTAATTTAATATCTAGAGTGAAGGGGACAGGAAAGGGGAAGGGGAAGGTGAAGGTGAGAGGAGGGAGGGGGAGTAGGTTTGGAAGGAGAGAGGAGAGTGGAGAAGAAGATGGGAGATAGGAGGAGAAGAGGAGATCGGGAGGAATGGGGAGTAGTGGGGATGGGTGGGGAGGAGGACCCTATGGATTGTTTCTAGAATCTAGATATTAAATTAAACTTAGGTATGAGTTTGGACGGTTCTCTAACCTCTTATTTTATACTAGTCTCATATCATACATATTTTTCATTTAGTGATATGGGACTAAAGAGAATTACATTTATTTTTGCGGAAAGTCACAATTGAGAAATTTATAGGTTCAAAATTTATTTTTATAACATTGTTAATTCTATGCAAGTGTTTGGACTAAATGATGAATGTCTAAATAAAATTTATAGGCGCATCTACCAGAAGGACCCCAAACTATGCACCTTGAGATGTACATCACATTTGCATCGGACAATGCCAACATGGTAGGTGCGCATTTCTCGATGTCGAAAGAGGGTCAACCAATCTTTTTCCATAGGAGAGACGTCTAAATCAACAATATTATAGTATAAATTTAAAAAAAAAAAATTATAATAACACAGAATGGAAAAAAAACAAAAAAAAAACCAAATTTGAGCATCTATTATTGAATTTTAATAAATAATGATAATTATCTCAACTATATATAGGAAGCATTTTGATTTGTTGAGTACCTAACAAATGGATCATGTGCCTAGACTAAATACTGGATCAGGATCTCTAGCAGATCATGTGGTTTTATTCCACCATTAACATTTTTTGTTGCTTCATGAACCCTAAATAAAGCTACCTCGAATTTTTATCTTGTAAAAAAAAATGGAACCTAAAATGAAACCCCTATGCATCAATTTACATTATATTTTGTCTAATCACCCTTAATTAACCCTCCCACTCTTACAATTTTTCTCTCGTTGTCCTTCCATTTTATTGAAGACCCATCCATTTCTTTCAAAAGTCAATTAGTTAACTAATGTGTCCAAATCTATGGTTTCGCTCCATATATAGATATCTATCTATGCAATCCATCTGTCACCAAATTTGCCCTTCAGAGAGTGTAATTATCCAAAGATATATAAAAGTAATTAATTGACAACTTATGTTAATATAGAAATGATTGTCATTGTACAGTGAAAGTAAATAGGAAAATTAACTTCTCTGCATCTCCACACTCGTGAAGAATTGTGATCTACCCATTAAATTATCACGCATGGATAGAGATGAGAAGTTTCCAAATCGATCAATTAGCCTTTGAACTTAATTAGGAGCATATCGTCCTCCACATCCAAAAAAGAAAAATAAAACTGACCAATATTATCAACCACCATATATATATATATATATATATATATAAAATAATGAAAACACTAAAAATTATCACAATTAGTCAAAATCAAATCATGATGGTGCGTCTTGCCATGAATGTACGTTGATGCAACTAATTGCATAAAATCATCACTACATGCCCAACCCCTTTGTTGTCAAACTGCAAATTTAGCAATAAATGTTAATCTCTATCCATGGATGATATGCAAAATCTTTAAAAAAAAGAAAAATAAATAAATGGCAGAAATTGTGTTTGAATTTTTAACTTTGCAAACCGCAAGGGAGGAGAACGGTTGTGGAGAGATACGTGGATATGAGAGAGAAATGGCGATAATTTAGGAAAAGTTAATAAAGGTTCGGTTAGAAAACTAACTAGAAGTGTGTTTGTTTTCCACAAATGCCCCCAATGATTATTAGTTAACTTCTTTTTAAACCAATAAGTAAAAAGAAATGAAGGACAAATATGGAATAAGTATAAATTTAAAATTAATTGAATCCTTGGGAGAATTTACATTAAATATAGTATAGATTTAACAAATGTTCTGCTCTAAAGGAAAACTATAACGTACTTATTATATAAGATCTTCATGTTTACATATTTTTAAAAACTATATATTCAACTTCAAAACAACATGACCACTCGCAATGACAATGAAGTTTTAAATTGAACATTTGAAGTTGTCTTTGGCAATAATAAGGTAGCAACCCTCACAAATTAATTACGAAATATATTGAGAGATATTTCAAAGGTGTGGTATAGTGGCAAAGAAATGAGAATTATTACTCTGACAAAAGTAAATATCATGAATTATGTTCTGAGCATCTATGTTCTATTCTCATAGTTATCAAAGAAGTAGTAATTAGGATCATGCATTCACGAATTTGCTACCTAAAGAATATTAATTTTTGGAAATTATATTAAATCACTTGGTAGAAACATATATGATAGAAAAAAAATAGATTTAGTGACATTCTTGTTCTCTTAAGAAAAAAAATGATTTTGAAGGGAGAATTGACTTGTTTTTTATTAGGAGAATTAACTTATTCATATAAGCGAGTTAGCCACAAATATAGGCACATGCAAACATTAAATGTTTATACAACACAAAATGAGGAAAAATATGTTTTGAAAGTGAAAAAAAATTTGTGCGATATAACTAAATCAACGCTAGATTTTAAAGAAATATTTTGTATAAGTTGAGTTAAGTGTATGATGTTGATGCTTATATGTAGTAGTATATTACAAAATATAGGAATTGTAGTGCAATGGTTATATAGTAATTTCTATATAGTTCGTTTGGGTTTAGTCACTTTATAAAGATGTAATCAATGTTGATGTAGCTTACTCCTTTTTTCTTCCCAACTTTCCCCTTCTATGGAAGACAGTTCGACTCTATTAGCAAACGAAAAATTGTGTTATGATCCTCATATTGAAAACTAAACATAATAAATAAAACTTGAAGAAATTTGACAACAAAAAAGCAGACTTAAGATAGCTTAGAATTCATTGAATCAAGAAGAATGGAATATTTAATATACATAGCCGCACCCGATTATTTTGGGATTGAGAATTTTGTTGTTGTAAAGTTATTATGAGAGCCAAAGAACATTCACGAAACCCATTTTTATTTTATTTTATTTTATTGAATCCTAAATAGATAATTCCATATCTTATTCCATCCGTTTTACCTTCAGATGAGAGCTTACGTATTCTGATGTTCAAAACATGATTGGATAGGGGTGTTGTGCATTCTGATGTACATTTTAGGGGTGTTGCTGTAGCATTTTTTTATGGGGAGTCGAACTCTCAACCTTCAAAAATCTTGCCTGCTATGCGTTGTAACACGTCAAATATAATTCCCGATTCCTATACCGAAAACTACAAAAGACTGTAGCAGTGGTAAGCTCGGGGTCGAACCACAAGGACTGGGTTACTAACTTAGGTTTCTAAGGGAGAAGAGAAAACAGGGGATTTTGTAAAACTTTTGGAAACGTTGAAAACTTTAGAGTTGAAGTAATGCAATGGAAGAAAATCTACGTATACATCTTCACGGTCTTCGCGATACAACTTGGGATTGATTCCATTAATCCTTGGTTTATAAATGATATGAGACTAACCTATGATCCAGTGGAGCTATAGACCCGGCGACACACTCAGTTCCTCGGACTTCTTGATGTCGACAACCAAGGTACGACCGTTGATTACTTCCCTAACCAAACACGCAACCTCATCGTTAGTGCTCCAGATTTAACACGTTGGACGCATTACCACAGTTTGTGAAGACACTACACCTAGATAACCAGATCGCTAGTGCTCTTGATTTAGCTTAGATCCCTAAGGTACATGACTGGTTGGCCAACTGTCATAAGTTGACTCTACCACATGAGGACGGACGTTTTGACTTCAATTACTAAGGGTAGTCAACCTAATATGCATGCACTGCGCTATACTTACACCGGTTAGCCAACTGTCACAAGTTTGAGTCTGCTTCCTCATCCTGCTCATGTATAGTGTGATGCTCTCTACGAACTACCTTAGCCTCCCTAGGCTCGCTCTCAATAACTAATGATATAACATTTACATGCGCCTTAGGGTTAGGGGTGGGTTGGGAGTGCAATCTACCCTAGTCCGTAAGTTTACCTAGCTTTCTAGCTATTTGATTCACTTGAACTGTTAAGTAGCGCACAGTAGCATCATTAGTTGCTTTGTACTATGTCATGTCGACTATAAGGTTGTCCACCTTAGTGATGAGTGTCCTCATCATATCCTCTAAGGGTCCGGTAGTATGAACAGGTTGGGGCTGTGGAGGGAGTTATTGTCCCCATGGAACAAACTAAGAGAAGTTCTGATTATGTAACCCATATCTCAAATAGGGGTTATTAACGGCTTGATTATATGTATTACCATTAGTGTTGCCTTATTGATTCCTAGGAAGACCTTGGAATCTGCCACCTAAAGCGTTAGCTAGTTCTCTGTACATGGTGGGACCAGAATTAGTAGTATGGCCAGAAGCGTCACAAAAGCCGCAAGTCTTGACCTGAGCTTTGCCGAAAGTAAGGAAACGCTCCATGAGATTAATGAGTTGGTCAATCTTCCTATCAGTGTTGCTTGATCCACTTCCACTGAAGATGTGTCAAGAAGGATCCTCATCCTTATCGTCGTCAACATATTGACGAGACTGACTATCCATAGATTCAAACAACTCTAACATCTCATCGGTTGTTCTCTTCTTATAGGCTCGACCACAAGTGTTGTCAATCATGCGCTTCTCAAGGGACCTAGGACCCTTATAGAGGAATCGGACAAGAAAGGTTTTACTCTGACCATGTTGGGGACACAGTATAAATAGTCTTTTGAATCTGCCCCAACAGTCATTGAAGGTCTCTACTTTTTTCATCTTGATATTACATATCTCTGAGATAAGCTGAGACGACAGAGATTCGGGAAAGTATTCCCATAAGAATGTTAAAATCAAGTCATTCTAGCTAGTGATAGATCCCGGGGGAAGGTAAAACAACCACTCTTGCGCTCTATCTTTAAGACAGAACGGGAAAGCCAATAATTTGACTTCATTTTCCTGTACTCTTGGTCACTTCATTATTAAACATTTGGAGTCGAAATCTTTGATGAAAGTCATCAGACCTCTACGATCCAAGCAATGGAAGGGGGGCAAAAGGTTTAGAAAACCGGACTTAAGCTCAAAGTCACCCCTATGTGCAGGATATGCAATGCAATGAGGCTGATGTGCAAGGAGAATTTGCATCTCCTAGTTTTCTATCTAAATGGTGATGCGAGGCTCATCATGTGCTGGTGCATGAGCAGGGTTTAACACGTTAGGTGCACGTGGCTAAAATTGGGGAATTAGATGTCCCCTCAGTCCTAATGTGCCCTATCCTGATTATCCCCTTTATTTTTATTGTTCCTCTCATCTCGGGGAGGATTGTGCTCATTATCCTCCATTTCTAGAGAATATGAAATGTTAGGAGTAGCTTTAGAAGCTTGCTTCCATTGGCGCGCTTCTCTCGCGTTCCGTCGGCAAGTCTTCTCGATATCCGAATCAAAGGGTAGAGAGGATTCGGTGGAATGTGATCGACGAAGACTACTATGCATAAAAGATAGAAAAGAAAAACTTAAATCAAGTAGGACCTAGTCTCCAGTAACGGCGCCAAAATTTGACGCGCATTGTAAAACATGAAATATAATTCCTGATTCCTAGACCAAAAACAACAAAAGACTGTAATAGTGGTAAGCTCGGGGTCGAACCTCAAGCACTAGGTTACTGACTTATGTTTCTAAGGGAGAAGAGAGAATAGGGGATTTTGTAAAACTTTTGAAACTTTGAAAACTTTGGAATTGGAGTAATGCAATGGAAGAAAATCTAGGTATTCGGCTTCACGGTCTTCGCGATACAACTTGGGATTAATTCTATTAATTCTTGGTTTATAAAAGATATGAGAATAACCTATGATCTTGTGCAGCTATAGACCCAGTGACGCACTCAGTTCCTCACAGTTCCTAATGTCAACAGCTAAGGTACGACCATTGACTACTTCCCTAACCAAACAGGCAACCTGATCGCTAGTGCTCTAGATTTAATGCGTTGGACGGATTACCTCGGTCTGTGAAGGTACTACACCTATACAATCGGATCGCAAGTTCTCCCGATTTAATCTAGATCCTTAAGTTACTTGACCGGTTGCCAACTGTTACAAGTTTGAGTCTACCACGTGAGGACAGACATTTTGACTTTAATGAGTAAGGATAGTCAACCTAATATGCATACACATTGCTATACATACAATCAAATCTAACCTTATTATTAAAAACAATACCAAAGAGAATAAACCCTAGAAAAGAATCAAGATAATTAAATATAAATAAACCTCATGACAGAATCCCAAGTCACAAAGCTTGACCGATCCACCTTTAACCTAAAGAGAGGAGATTTATTAGACATAATCAAGCTAAAAACCTAGTTCTAATGCAAAACGGAAGTAAAAACAAGAGTTCTTTTCGAATTAGAGTCTATTAGTATTTATAGGAAGACCACAAAGTGGGTTGAAAACCTAAAAATCACGAAATAGGTAAAATTCCTGAAATTAAGCGTCTTCAGGTATCGATGCTTTGTCGGTGCCATGAGAATATGGGAAACATGGCGTCCTAACGGCGTCCTTTTTTAGCTCTCTGTTTAACTCATATGTGAGTCACGCCGTGAGAATTTGTTTATCATGGTGTCCTCATGATGTGTTTTTATTCTTTGCATTTCAACGCGATTTTGTACCACTTGGAGGCCGAATCTAAAAAGTCTTCTGAGATATGAAAATGTTCATCTTGGAGTCAACTTTCAAAGACGGAAAGAGAAAGTCATTTGGATTTGAGATGAGAATGTTATGGCCTTTATACTGAAAAGGGATCATTAAGGAACTTAGCCAAACTTTTCCAACTGTGTGTGTTCTTTTGAGAGACTTTAAATCCATATCTCATGATGCTTATGAGGAATGAAAATGTTTGCCTCGAAGTCTTCTTTCCAACAAGACCAACGGCGAGTCGTTCTGACTTTGAATGTGAAAGTTATGCCCTGTAAACTGAACGTCGTCAATTAAGCTCAACACAGGCCTTCAGTCCCAAAACGGCCAAATAAATATAAAATCCCTGAAACACATAAAACAAGCCTTTATCACTCTAAAACAAGATAAATATAGTCCATCAACTTCTAATATCCAATACTAAATCATGCCTAAATGAACACTCATCATTAACTTTTGCAAGTGACACGCCTGTCATCTCAACAAAGATGTTTTTGTCGATTTTTTAATTAATACTTTTTTTGTTGAGGTTTTGTTTTTTTTCAACAAGTTGATTTTATTGCTAAACTACTAATACTCAAGTACACATTGCTAGGTTAAATATCACTATTTTAGAAGTTTTTAATCTGGCCAAAGGAATGAGTCTTTTCAACTTTCTTTAATTTCTAGCCTCGCACCCTCTGCCCCTTTTTAACTCCACCGATGATAAAGAGATTCTTACACGTTTCACCATCAATCTCAAGTCTAGTGTAGGAAAGGGGAAAAAATCTTTAAATAGTTTTTAAAGTACAATGACGGTATATAAGGTGAAAATAAAGTAATTTTGATGAAAGCATGCCAATAGCGGCAAAAAGGTTATGCCTAAGCCTCCAAAATGTCAGGTTCGACGCTGGGAATCAACTTTTATGTGTCACACTTCTATGCATAATGGTAAATAAGATTATACGTCTTATTATATGTTATGAATTTATAGGAGCATTAAGAAAAATTTAAGTATAAACTATTAAGTTGTAGTTTCATGTAGTTTTTTGAATGGAATTAAGGCTAAAAAGTATCAAATCATTAAGGGACTTAAAACTTTCAACAGTCACAAAAAGATGATGAAGTTGTTGATGCAACATCTTATATATGTTATAAACAAAAATATTAAGCCAGCTCAACAAAAAAATGAGATGAATGTACATTCCTCACAAAATATAATTTGATTAATGTAAACACAGTTTGGACTGAATGCAAATTGTTTATAAAATCACATAATATTTCTTAATCTTGTCTCGGGTATATAAAATCACATAATTTTCACTGCAAACACAGTTTACAAAATCACATAATATAATTTGATTCATGTATTCAATTTATTTCTTAATCTTGTCTCGGGTATATAAAGTTTTCAAACTCACATAATATTCACTGCAAACATAGTTTGGACTGAGTGTAAACTGTAACGACTCTAAAATCTAACTCATGTCACGTGTCATTTTAGGTCGTGCGTGGACCTACTTGTCAAAAATTCCTTTTACTCCAAAATCATGAGACCAACTGAGTAATCTGATAAGTCGACTTCCGCACTCACCGAAAGAGGGGGTCGCCTCTTCACCTTTATTGATGATCAAAAGCAAAGGATTACACCTTGGAGAAGGAATCCTACTCCCTGGAGTCGAGAACACTCTCTCTTCTCCAAACCCAACCCACAGTTTACACCAAAACTCTCCTACTACATCAACTGTTCCCCTTCCCTTTTATACCCCCCCCACCTTATTTCCTTCTCCAAACAATTCCCCTTTTTTACAACCACTCACACACACCTACGTACTTACCTATAGTCACACGCGCATGCCTCACGCATGGGGAGCATGTTGGCCAGCTGTCGCCACTGTTGAACCCACTTGCAGTCCACTTGATCCGCAGCTCCTCACACCCTTCCTACGGTACACCTTATACAATGGTGGCCGCCCTTTGATGCTGTCAATACTCCCCCCTGGATATCCACCTTGTCCTCAAGGTGGAAAGCTAGAAATGTCTTGCGAAGATGACGCACCAGTTCCCACGAAGCGTCTACCGCCAGAAGGGTAGTCCACTTAACCAAAACCTCTGGGCCAGCTTTCAAGCAACGATAAGCGAACACAGCCTCTTGTTCCACACATACTGTGAGGACATCATCAAAAAAGGAGGTAATCTTGACGACGCTAGGGATGTTCCCAAGGCCTTCTTAAGTTGAGAAGCATGAAAAACTGGATGGATGCTTGCCAATGGCGGAAGAAGGAGCTTGTATGTAACAGTCCCAATGCGTGCCACCACCTTGTACGGACCAAAAAACTTAGGTCCGAGTTTCACGTTCGTGCGACGAGCCACAGATTGCTGCAGATACGGGCGCAACTTCAAAAACACCAAATCGCTTGGCACAAAGACAACCTCGCGACACCCTTTATATGCCTGTTGTTTCATTCTGTTATGAGCTAATAGTAATTGGTCGCGCAGCTCACGGAGGGTCTGGTTGCGTGAAGCCAGCAGGGCATCCAAATCAGTCTGAATCGATGGCGAGGAAATACCATAACGAAATAGAGGAGGAGGGTCGCGCCCATAAAGCACCTTAAAAGGAGAGCACTGTAAAGACGAATGAAAAGAAGTATTATACCAATATTCTTCTGCCCAGTGGAGCCAATCGGACCATTGTTTCGGTCGCTGACTGATGAAACAGCGCAGGTAAGTCTCTAAGCACCGATTGACGACTTCGGTTTAGCCATCACTTTGAGGATGGTAGGCCGAACTGCAGTTGAGCTGAGTATGGTGAAGGCGAAAGAGCTCCGTCCAGAAGTGGCTTAAGAATATCTTATCTCGATCGGACACGATGCTTCGGGGAAAGCCATGGAGACGAACTATCTCCTTGATGAACACCTCAGCAACAGTTTTGGCCGAGTAAGGGTGTTTGAGAGGAAGAAAATGTGCACTATTGCTCAACCGGTCGACCACTACGAAAATTGAATTGAATCCTCGTGATGATGGCAACCCCTTAATGAAATCTAAAGATACATCTTCCCACACCGCCACTGGGATCAGTAACGGCTGCAGCAGTCCCCCCGGAGCCAAAGTTTAGTACTTCTGACGTTGGCAAGTGTCGCAGGCCGCTACGAAATTCTTCACATCTTTCTGCATACCAACCCAAAACAGTTCAGCCCCCATGCGCTTGAAAGTTTTCAACACCACACCGTGACCCCCAATAGGTCCTGCATGGAATTCTAGTAGAAGTTTGGGCTTGAGGCTGGAGTTTGTTGGGATGGCCAATCTATTCTGATACAACAATCGCCCATGGTGGATTGACCAACCTAGTTTAGAGTCTGCATCTAACCCCAGTGCATCCCGAATTGAGCGCAGGAAAGGATCGCCATCAATCTCAGCCAGGAGAGTAGCATCCTCGTCGTTAGAAAAGAGGGTGATAGAATGAACTTCCGCGGTAACATGGTAACGAGATAACGCATCTGCTACCACATTGGAGGACCCTGGTTTGTAATGAATGTCAAACTGAAAGCCCAATAATTTCATTAGCCAACGTTGGTATTCCGGGGCAACCACACGTTGTTCCAGCAAGAACTTCAGACTATGTTGATCGGTGCGAACCACAAAACGCTGACCCAAAAGGTAGTGCCACCACTTTTGGACTGCCAACACAATCACCATCAGTTCTCGTTCATTTGCCGACTTTGCTCGGGCCCTGGTGACAACGCTTGACTGAAAAAAGCAATGGGACGCTCCTGCTGTTGAAGAACAGCATCCCCATTCCAGAGGTATCCGTCTCTATAATGAATAGACCGTCAAAATCAGGCAAGGCAAGCGTTGGAACGGACTTCATCGCTTCTTTCAATTGATTGAAAGCATAGGTAGCCTCCTCCCCCCAATGAAATGCATCTTTCCGTAACAACTACGTCAAAGGAGTAGCGATTTTACCGTAGTTACGCACGAACCGGCGATAATACCCCGTCAGGCCAAGGAACCCGCGAAAGTCTTTTGGTGTAGCCGGCAGTGGCCAATGGTCCATAGCAACCACTTTGTCCAGATTAGCGAGCACTCCGTCCCTAGATATAATGTGACCCAAGTAATCCAAACGGGACTTAGCAAAGCAACAATTTTTTAGATTCACAAAAAGGGAATTAGAGTGCAGGATGGATAAGACCTGAGTGAGATGAAGGCAGTGGTCTTCCATTGTCTTACTGTAAATGAGGATGTCATCAAGAAACACTAGCACGAATCGACGGATCAACCTTTTAAACACTGAATTCATGAGGGATTGAAAAGTGGCCGGAGCGTTCGACAGACCGAAAGGCATCACCAAAAATTCGAAGTGGCCGTCATGGGATCGAAATGCAGTCTTAGGAACATCCGCAGGCTTCACCCTAATTTGATGATAACCGGATCGCAACTCCAGTTTGGAAAAAACACAAGCCCTATGAAGTTCATCCAACAATTCATCAATGTTAGGGATGGGAAATTGATCCGGCACTGTGAACTTGTTCAGTGCACGATAGCCAACACAAAACTGTAACGGCCCAAATTTATTTAATTGAATATTAGTGTTAATCACAATGATTAGTGGTTAATTCGGGCGTTACGTGGACAGATGGGTTGACTCAGATAGGAGTACCCAGGGTATATTGTGTTATTTGTGCATGTGTGTATGTCTATTATTGTGATGTGGGAATTTAAATATTTATATAAACATCACGTGTGTGTAAGTTGACAACGGGCAAGGCGACGAGTCGGGTATATGTCCCGAAGTGCGTGTCGGGGACCGAGTACCGGTTATTGGGTAGCCGGGGTACGGGGCATAGGTTGCCGGGTAGCTGTGTGCTAGTGTAACGTATTTATGAATTTTATATGATTTATTAAGGTGAATTAACCTAAGGTTGAATTAATGTATTAATAGATTAATTAAAGTCCTATAGTTTGATAGGAAGAATTAGCATGCATAGGATAATCCTCCAGATGCACAACAAGGTAATTCAAGGCAAATGTTGTCATGATAGGGTATCAAGAACTTTGGTGACGCAGGGTGATCAGGAACCGTCCGATCGTCCTCGAGATGCGTGTGCACGTGAGATTAAAAGACACATATATATATATATATATATACACAATCGGTAGATCAAACATGCAAAAGGAAGCATTTTTTCAAGAAATTGTGAGGAGATCAAGGAGAGATCTGAGGTTGGAGAGGACGAGAGGACGATTTTAAGGCTTGGGGGAGGTGATTTAGGCGTCAAAACGGAGATACAAGGTAATAAATCCCTCATTGTTCTTGATTTTCCATTAAAATGGGTGCTGGTGAAATTCGAATTTACAGTGATTTTTAATGGTTTTTGGAGGTCATCTTGGATGTTTTTGAGTTCTTGTGATGAATTACACTAGTTTTACTCGGACTTGCATTGATTGGTGATGAATTTGGGTAATTTCAGATTTTTGTTGCATGCATGAAATCCGAGAATTGGGGTTTGTTTTTGTGGATTTTATGGTGAAATTTAGAGGTTTTGAAGGTCTCCAATGGAGTGAAATTGAAGAAAAATCGAGAGGAGAGTAAAGAGAAGCAACAAAGAAGAAGAAGAAAAAAAAAAAAAAAAAAAAAAAACCGAGAGAGGCGCCGGTGCGCCTCAGTGGGAAGAAGAAGAAGGGAGGGGGCACACACGCGTGCGTGCGTGCGTGCACCCCAGGCCGGGCGGGCCGGCCACAGCCCATCCCGGGTGGGCGGGCCAAACCGCCTGCCCAACCCGAGTGGGCTGGCCGGCCCGACCCGGACCCCCCCGAGGCGAGGCAGGCCGACCCGGTTCGGGGGACCCACATATATATTATTTAAATAATATTTTTATTTATTTATTTAAAAAAAGAAACATTTTTAAATTCTGGAAAATAGGAAAAAATAGGGGAAAAATATCAGAAAAATTGGGAAGAATTCTAGAAAAATATAGAAAATTAGAAAAAGGTAGAAAAGTGGTTTCGGAATTTTTCGGGTATTTTTGGAACCCCGACATAACCGGGAGAGCTACCACAACTGAAAAAATTAAAAATATAATATAATATCATAAAATGATATATAGGTTTCAAAAAGTATAAAACACTATAATATGGACTTCAGGGACCGGGAAACCATAGCTCAGACATTGGGGAGCTAGGTGGGGCATACGGACGGGTCCGGAAAGTCGTAGTGCGTATTTTCGGGTACGTAAAACCCAACTGAACACCACTACTGCATTTACTTATTTATTTCCATTGAGCTTTATTTCCTTGAAAATCTGTGATTTATATTCCTACTTGGGGCCGCCCGGGTTTCCCGTCTATGTATCCGAAGGTTGTGCGGTCGCTTGCTAGGTGTGTGGTCTAGGACAGTGGTAGAGTCGATGGTGCAGACCACGACAGGGCTCCGATCCTCAGTACACATCTTGTATAGGCTGGTGCACAATCATTTGTTTATCTTGTGTTTATATTCATGCGATGAGCTTTTAGCAGTTGTCTGCATTTACCTTCTATTCCGCATGTTTGGTTAACACTATTTACTTGTTCCATTTATATTTTTAAATTAAAATGCACGGTGGTTTTCCTTGGGATTTTACTTACTGGGCTCGCCATCTACCTTTTTGTGGTGGCTGAGCGCAGACCTTGTGTATCAGAAGGGGCAAGGAGATCACGGGCGACAAAATCTTTACTTGTCCACTGTCGAGGACCTACTGGTATGTGTATTAGTATTAAATTGATTTAATTATTATTATTGGGAACTTGTGGTTGTACATCTTCAGTACTAGTATATAAACATTCACTGATGGCAGTTGTCGCCTATATACTGAGTACTTACGGGTTTTCCACTATAGCTTGAATAAGTTAACTTTATATAATGCTCTTTTGGAGATATATTAAAACTTCCACTGTAAATTGTAAACTACTAAATTAAATGGCATAAAACTTAAGAGTTTTTGAATTAGTTGGATAGACGAGTGACGTGGCAGGTGTTTCCGGTGCACGAGCAGGGGAAACGGGAAGCCACGGGGCGGCCTCGAAAATTTGGGGCCGTCGCAATTGGTGTCAGAGCCTAGGTTTGAGGAGCCTAGGGGATGAAGCGTGGATTTTGGTTAGCTCTGATACCATCTCAGTTGGTATCAGAGCAAGGTCGATAGGGCTCTGAATTAAATAAAGTAAATAAAATAGCATAAAGTTTAAAACAAATTAGATGTGGAAACCCGATGAATTGCCTAGAACTTTTAGTTGGGAAGCAATAAGAAATGGATGGTTAACTGAGCTCTATGTATGTGTTATGATTCTACTGTGTATTATATATGTATACGTATATCATGGAGGATCACATACGACGCACGTTTTTCGGTGCAGAACAGCATGGATGGACGGTCTACTATACCCTCAGAGACGAGACAAGCTGGCATTATTATTAGGAGTCTGCAAGCTACAGTGAGCTTGGAGGATCGACTTACAGCCCAGGAAGTTTAGATGACAGAAGTACTCCGAATATTACGGGACCAGGGCGCCGCGATTTCAGAAATGGCTGCATCACTCACGACTGAGCCATCAGAGCGACAATGACTTTACCCGAGGTTACTTGAGGGAAATGATCAACAGGGATTCGTGAGTACCAAGAGGCAGGCCGGGCAGAGTTTTGGAGCAGTACCAGAGCAGAGGCACATTAAAGTTAGAGACGAGGGAGACCCGTTTGATAGACAGAGACAGGATCGGCAGGGTCGACGAGATAGGCATCCAGGCCAGCAGAGAGGAGATGAGGGGCAGGTGGTGTATATTACTGCACCCGCACCTGTCGAGCGGCAGCGACAACAGCATCAGCAACAGCACCCGGACAGGGGTCAAAGGGACTGGAGTCAAGGCCAGAGATCCAGTGAAAGGCAAACTGGGAGGCGAGAGACTCGCAAATGTTATAAATGTGGACAGAGAGGACATCTAAGTGTTGTTTGCCAAACACCGGCAGCCACGGCTGTAGAGTATCAAAGAAGACGACGACGACAAGCTGCAAAGAAGTCACGACTTAGAGATGTTCGGGACGGACAATACGAGCCGGTGAGGAGTGAGAGCATGCAGCGACCAGTGAACACGATGAGGACACCATATACGCCTAGTTTTGCTACATCAGGTACCGGTGGTTCACAGGAGAAATCGCGACACGTTCAGAGATGTACTCACTGTGGAGTTGAGGGACATATACATTGGGAGTGCGCATTGATCTTGATGGCACCGACATTTGTAGAGCCGTTGCGTGTTCGAATTCCGAGTTCAGATTGTATCTGAACCATAAGTTAGGGCACTGACAATAAAGTGTCAACTATATTTTTGTGTAAATTATGGTAAAAACAACGTGCGAGTTGTGTTATGTATGAAGACTATCAAGTTGTTTTTGGTTATAATTAAATGAAGCCTAAGGATTTTTGCTATAAAATATATGTATGGGATAGATATATTATTGAGAAGGTTGTTTTATTCAAACATAATAATATGAGTGTAACTACCCTGTACACGATTTGGGGCTTGAAGCAGTTGTGTTTGCGCTGAAGGCTTGGAGACGCTACCTCTACGGAGAGGAGTTTATGCTTTACACTGACCATCAGAGTCTACGCTACATTTTCACACAGAAAGATCTTAATAGGCGTCAGAGGAGATGGTTAGAGCTGCTGAAGGACTATGACTTCACGATCGAATATCATTCTGGAAAGGCTAATGTAGTGGCTGGTGCATTGAGCAGATGCGAGGTTGACAGTCAGACCGAAACTCGACACATGGGACTGTTGGAGATGGCGTCAGTTATGAGCATGTCAAACCTTTCGGTTATGCAGCATCTACAGATTGTGGTCAGATGAGGGTACCGACAGTGTCACTAGAACGGGTATCGGAGTGTCAGAGAGCTGATGGGCTTTATGGGCGGTTCAGTGGATTGGCACGGGATCCCGAGTGCACTGATTGGGCGGAGACATCTGATGGATATTTGCTGCATCGAGGTCGACTATGGGTACCACCGTGTCAGAGAGACGAGACAGTATATTAGAGGATGCTCACCGGTCGCGATACACAGTTCATCCGGGCAGAACCAAGATGTACCATGACTTGCGGTGATTGTTTTAGTGGCTGGGGATGAAGGCTGATGTTGGTGAATATGTTCGAGGGTGTCATATATGTCAGCAGGTAAAGGCGGAGCACAAGCGACCAAGCGGATTGCTGCAGCCGTTACCCATTCCTCAATGGAAATGGGAACACCTTACCATGGATTTTGTCAGTGGATTACCGTAGACGTTTAGGCGACACGATGCGATATGGGTGGTGATAGACAGACTGACTAAATCGACGCACTTCATACCAGTTCCGATGCGATACACGTTTCCTCAATTAACCAGACTGTTCGAGCAGAGATTGTTAGACTGCATAGGGTGCCGATTTCCATTGTATCTGATAGGGATCCCAGGTTTATTTCGGGATTCTGGGGAGCGATGCAGGAGTAGTTTGACACTAGGTTGCAATTTAGCACGTCGTTTGATACGGATTTTAGAGGACATGCTGGGCTTGTATTTTGCAGTTTGGAGGTTCGTAGGAGGATTACTTACCACTTTGTGAAATTACCTACAACAACAGCTATCAGGCTAGTATCGAGAGGCCACCTTATGAGGCGTTATATGGGAGGCCCTGCAGGTCACCAACGAGTTGGACAGAGCCGGAAGATACAGTTACGATTGGGCCGGAGATAGTTGTTGATCACACAAAGAAGATTCGACAAATTCGTCAGAGTTTCGAGCAGACAAGACAAGCAAAAGAAGTATGCAGATAGATATCGCGGAAGACTAAGCTATAGAGTTGGCAAGGTCAGAAGGTACAGTTATCTTGAAATCAAGACAGTTGCGGATATTAGCGACGATCAGACAGAGTCACCAGAGACATTATTCACACAAGATAGAACATGCGTGAGGTGAATGGCTAGTGGGCTGTACCATTGGTGGAATCTCAGATGGAGAAGACTCTGAGTGAAGGACCAATTGATACGCGCATTGGTGGAATCTCAGACGGAAAAGATTCTGAGTGAAGGACCAATTGATACGCACATTGGTGGAATCTCGGATGGAAATGATTCTGAGTGAAGGACCAATTGATACACACCCTGGTGGAGTCCTGACGCATTGGAAGTGAGTTCAATAAAATGTTAGAGTTCACACAATATATAAGCTGATGAACCGAATGTACGCGAAGTGTTCTAATTTCGAGGACGAAATTCCTTTTAGTTGGGAAGAATTGTAACGGCCCAAATTTATTTAATTGAATATTAGTGTTAATCACAATGATTAGTGGTTAATTCGGGCGTTACGTGGACAGCTGGGTTGACTCAGATAGGAGTACCCAGGGTATATTTTGTTATTTGTGCATGTTGTATGTCTATTATTGTGATGTGGGAATTTAAATATTTATATAAACATCACGTGTGTGTAAGTTGACAACGGGCAAGGCGACGAGTCGGGTATATGTCCCGAAGTGCGTGTCGGGGACCGAGTACCGGTTATTGGGTAGCCGGGGTATGGGGCATAGGTTGCCGGGTAGCTGAGTGCTAGTGTAATGTATTTATGAATTTTATATGATTTATTAAGGTGAATTAACCTAAGGTTGAATTAATGTATTAATAGATTAATTAAAGTCCTATAGTTTGATAGGAAGAATTAGCATGCATAGGATAATCCTCGAGATGCACAACAAGGTAATTCAAGGCAAATGTTGTCATGATAGGATATCAAGAACTTTGGTGACGCAGGGTGATCAGTAACCGTACGATCGTCCTCGAGATGCGTGTGCACGTGAGATTAAAAGACACACACACACACATATATATATATATATATATATACACAATCGGTAGATCAAACATGCAAAAGGAAACATTTTTTCAAGAAATTGTGAGGAGATCAAGGAGAAATCTGAGGTTGGAGAGGACGAGAGGACGATTTTAAGGCCTAGGGGAGGTGATTTAGGCGTCAAAACGGAGATACAAGGTAATAAATCCCTCATTGTTCTTGATTTTCCATTAAAATGGGTGTCGGTAAAATTCGAATTTACAGTGATTTTTAATAGTTTTTGGAGGTCATCTTGTATGTTTTTGAGTTCTTGTGATGAAATACACTAGTTTTACTCGGACTTGCATTGATTGGTGACGAATTTGGGTAATTTCGGATTTTTGTTGCATACATGAAATCCGAGAATTGGGGTTTGTATTTGTGGATTTTATGGTGAAATTTGGAGGTTTTGAAGGTTTCCAATGGAGTGAAATTGAAGAAAATCGAGAGGAGAGTAAAGAGAAGCAACAAAGAAGAAGAAGAAAAAAAAAAAAAAAAACAGGGGAGGAAGAAGAAGGGAGGGGGCACACACGCGCGCGTGCGTGCGTGCACCCTGGGCTGGGCTGGGCACTCAGCCCAGCCCATCCGGGTGGGCGGGCCAAACCGCCCTGGCCCCGGCCCGGTGGGCCTATAACGGGCCCGACCGGGCCCGGCCAGGGGCCGAACCGGGCCGACCCGGTTGGGTCGGGTCCGACCCGGTTCGGGGGACCCACATATATATTATTTAAATAATATAGTTAAATAATATTTTTATTTATTTATTTAAAAAAATAGTTTTAAATTCTGGAAAATAGGAAAAAATAGGGGAAAAATATCAGAAAAATTGGGAAAAATTGTAGAAAAATATAGAAAATTAGAAAAAGGTAGAAAAGTGGTTTCGGAATTTTTCAGGTATTTTTGGAACCCCGACATAACCGGGAGAGCTACCACAACTGAAAAAATTAAAAATATAATATAATATCATAAAATGATATATATGTTTCAAAATGTATAAAACACTATAATATGGACTTCAGGGACCGGGAAACCATAGCTCGGACATTGGGGAGCTAGGTGGGGCGTACGGACGGGTCTGGAAAGTCGGAGTGCGTATTTTCGGGTACGTAAAACCCAACTGAACACCACTACTGCATTTACTTATTTATTTCCATTGAGCTTTATTTCCTTGAAAATCTGTGATTTATATTCCTACTGGGACGGTCGAGTTTTCCCGTCTATGTATCCGAAGGTTATGCGGTCGGTTGCTAGGTGTGTGGTCTAGGACAGTGGTAGAGTCGATGGTGCAGACCACGACAGGGCTCCTGATCCTCAGTACACATCTTGTATAGCTGGTGCACAATCATTTGTTTATCTTGTGTTTATATTCATGCGATGAGCTTTTAGCAGTTGTCTGCATTTACCTTCTATTCCGCATGTTTGGTTAACACTATTTACTTGTTCCATTTATATTCTTAAATTAAAATGCACGGTGGTTTTCCTTGGGATTTTACTTACTGGGCTCGCCATCTGCCTTTTTGTGGTGGCTGAGCGCAGACTTTGTGTATAAGTAGGGGCAAGGAGATCACGGGCGACAAAATCTTTACTTGTCCATTGTCGAGGACCTACTGGTATGTGTATTAGTATTAAATTGATTTAATTATTATTATTGGGAACTTGTGGTTGTACATCTTCAGTACTAGTTTATAAACATTAACTGATGGCAGTTGTCGCCTATATACTGACTACTTCCGGGTTTTCCACTATAGCTTGAATAAGTTAACTTTATATAATGCTCTTTTGGAGATATATTAAAACTTCCGCTGTAAATTGTAAACTACTAAATTAAATGGCATAAAACTTAAGAGTTTTTGAATTAGTTGGATAGACGAGTGACGTGGCAGGTGTTTCCGGTGCACGAGCAGGGGAAACGGGAAGCCACAGGGCGGCCTCGGAATTTGGGGCCGTCGCAAAAGCGCTAGCTGCCATCCTTCTTCTTAACTAACAGCACGGGGCTGGAAAAAGGACTATTGCTCGGCTGTGTGATTCCGGCGTCCAACATCTTATTCACCAAGCGCTCAATCTCCGACTTTTGAAATTGGGGATAACGATACGGCCGGACCCGCACTGGTTCAGTACCCTCTTTCAAGACAATAGCGTGGTCACACCCCCTGGACGGCAGTAGAGAAGTAGGAGACGCGAAAAGGGAGGTAAAAGAATCCAAGATCTCGTGAATGCAAGGCTCCACATCACTACTGCAGTACTGCTGAGACGGAGGACTCCCGCTCAGACATTCCACTAGGAAACAACCCAGCATAGAATCTAAGGATTTGTGAACTGACCTGCACGATACCAATGCACGGTGGAGAGTTGGATCTCCCCTTAATGGTACCCATTGGTCTCCTTGCTGGATGTACATCGTCAAGTTGGGCCAGTCATCTGCCGTCATGCCCAGAGTCATCAACCATTGCATTCCTAAGATTAAGTCTGAACTGGCCAAAGGGATCGGAAAGTAATCTACGGATACTGTGAAGCCCTGAAAAGTCACCGACACGTCCTTGCACACACCGGATCCGGATATACGAGTGCCTCCACCTACAAGATTACCGTAATCAGCTGTAACAGATATGGGAAGCTTAAGAGTACTTACTAAGGCGGGGGAGAAAAAATTGTGAGAGGCGTCATTATCAATCAAAATCACCACCTCCACGTCTCCAACACGGCCCTTGACTTTAATCGTGCAAGGCATTGGTCGACCTTCGACCGCATGGTCGGATAACTCCATCGTCACTAGCTCTGGTTGCTCACTGCTCGCATCCTCCGGCAGTTTCGTAGAATCATTGTCGTCATCGTCTACCAGCATAACCTGCAGCTCCCGCCGTGGGTAGTGGTGTCCAGCAAACCATTTTGAGTCACAACGATAACACAACCCTAATTTCCTTCTAACTTCTGCTTCCGAGTCCGTCAACCTCTTGAACTTGGGCGGAGACACGTGAGGCATTACGGCCTTAGACGAGGATGGGCTTGAAGAAGAACTGGACGATGTTGGGCTGGTTTTGGCAACTGTTGTACCTAGGCTTGGTGGTTTCATTGAACCCGGTCCACCAACTTTAAATGGGCTAGCAATCGTGTAGGTTACCCACCCGGGTGACTTCGGTTCGGGCTTGACACTTAGGCTCGCTGTAGCTTAGGCCTTTGAACTTGGAGATGGGCCGAGCCCCAGAGCATCACTATCTCGGATAATTCGCTCTACCTGGGTGGCTCTCTCGAACACAGCTTGGCGAGTCTGTGGCGGATCTACCATCACTTGTAACCTTATCCGATCCTTTAAGCCATTAATGAAAACTGCCTTAACTTGAGTATCCGTGAGACCTTCGAGCTGCAGCAGCAGAAGCTCAAAATGCTCTCGGAATTCAGCCATCGTAGACTCCGGTTTAATTGAGAAAAATTGCTGGTACAGGCTCAAAGGGTCGGCCTCCATGAACCTTCGAATTAGCTGTCCCTTTAACTCATCCCAGCTTTCAAACAGCTTTGAGCGCTCCTCGGTTTGCAACCATATTTGCGCTGGACCTACGAGGCAAATACGAGCCGCACGTAGCCTCAAAACCTCTGGCATCTCATGAAGGTCGAAATAATGCTACTCTTGGTTGAACCAGACTAGTAAGTCGTCCCCATTACACTGTGGGATCTTAATTTTTTGGACATCTGGGCACGATCCATAGGCTGGAGCGATTAGATCTGATCGCCATCCTGACTCCAAAGCCGAACCATGGTCGGGATCTGGCGAGTCTCCTTAGATCTGGTTCGTCTGCACACTGGGCTCACCCAATCGACTAGATCCCGAAGCGTGCAGTCCCGATCTGGCATGCATCATCCGGATCTGCTTCATCAGATCTTGTACCTCCAATCTCAGCTCACTAAACGAACTTTCCAATGCTGGGATGCATTGTAGCTCAGCCGGAATCGCCTTCATCTGCTCTTCCAAAATATCGATTCGAGAATCGTTCTTCTTCACCATGACGTTGCTCTGATACCAATGGTAAGTCAACTTCCGCACTCACCGAAAGAGGGGGTCGCCTCTGCACCTTTATTGATGATCAAAAGCAAAGATTACACCTTGGAAAAGGAATCCTACTCCCTGGAGTCGAGAACACTCTCTCTTCTCCAAACCCAACCCACAGTTTACACCAAAACTCTCCTACTACATCAACTGTTCCCCTTCCCTTTTATACCTCCCACCCTATTTCCTTCTCCAAACAATTCCTCTTTCTTACAACCACTCACACACACCTACGTACTTACCTATAGTCACATGCGCACGCCTCATGCATGGGGAGCATGTTGGCCAGCTGTTGCCACTGTTGAACCCACTTGCAGTCCACTTGATCTGCTGCTCCTCACACCCTTCCTACGGTACACCTTATACAATGGTGGCCGCCCTTTGATGCTATCATAATCCAAAGTTGTACCCCTTTGCAGTACCATTGCTCGAAAACGAGACCTAGAACAATGCTTTAGTTGTTTTTTCGCCGAATACTAATTTTTGAGGCCTCACCTTAACATCCAAATCAACAACGGAGATCACACTGACAGTATACGTCGCATTTGAATGCCCTACATTGGTTACAGTTCTTCTGACCGTTCGAATAAATCGGCGTTCTTGAAGACTCCTAATGGAGATGGAAGGGTAGTTGATGTCGAATATGTGATCCTCAAAGGAATTCTTTGGACATGTAAATTTGGGGGCATGTGACCAATTGTATAACTTTCGATTTCTATCCGTAGTAACATAGGAAATAGAGATAGTCCTTCGGTGTGGTCTCATTCACTAGTCCACGATTAGTGGCTCTAAGTGGACTAACTTCTCCTACTCCTACTTTAAGTGGACTTGCAGGATTGTATTTGTTGTTTGTGATTGGCTTCCCTAGATTGTTAGACATGGTTGCTGCAATGATAAGCAATTGCAAAAGCTACTACTTGTGCTATATGACATTCAATAAGAATTGATTCTAAAAAAAATGATGAATGAATACGCACCTATGGTCATAAGGGTAGATTAGATCGTTGAAGGACTCGAATTGTGATAAAACGATTTGAGAACTACAGCTATACCTGTGATGTGAGGGCAAGCAATCAACGTTCCAGATTTGATTGCAAAGTCTGATGGTTTCTTCCCAAAAGGAATTCTTTCTTTTCCTTTTGAGGCCATTAATGCCAATATGCCTACGCTTGGAACTACTACATCGATTTGTACGGTGGTATTTTTTATTAGAAGCGAAGCAAATGGAAAAGAGATTCTTAACGACAAAGTAGATTGCGCAAACCTTAAGAATGGTATCTGTAAGTTGTCCAAGGCCTCAAGATGAAAAGGAAGCAACGATAGGGGCTAGTTTGAACCTTTTTATGCCCATTGTTGGAAGAATGGTTGTCATAGGATTCCTAAAAACAAAATATAATGTTCAAATCTAGAAGAATAGAGTTGTCTTGAAATGAGAGAAATGTAATTTGTTAAAGGATCAATAATAACAACTGCAATGCATACTTGGTGGAATTGATGTACTTGAGTATTTGTATTCTTTCATTGATGTAATTCACCGGTATGGAATGCAACTTCTTAACTGATATAACTCACATTAAACAACAATCAATCGCCTTGGTATGATAAAGGATGATAACGTTAAATAAGGTAATGCTACAGCTTCATCACTACCTTGATCTTCATGATGATCACTTCCTCCCATGTATACAACATAATGCTAAAGGACATAAACTAAAAGGTTGGAACATATAAGCAATTCGCTAGTTAGAAAACTCGACAGAATAAAAATTAAAGCAATTCGATACAAAATTGGATAGCCTTAAATAATTAAGAATGCATAGGTGAAAAAAGATTTAAAGGGTTTTGAATGCATACCACAAACTGCATTAAATCAAGTCAAGCGAAAAATTTAGTTTGGCCAGAGTCAGTTGAAGAAGTCCTAGAATTCAAAGGTGTGCCCGAAGACAAGCGTGTGCAACTGGTTGCGACCAGATTCGCAACAGGGCCACGGCTTAGTGGCAACAACAAAAGTTGATGTGGAATAGGAATTGAAAGGCGAAGATCACCTCGTGGGAGAAGATAAAAAAATACTTACGGGCTGAGTTCTTGCCTTACAATTTCCAACGCCTTATGTATCAGAGGTTGGAGAATCTGAGACAAGGTGCAAAGTCAGTAGATGATTACACTACTGAGTTTTATCAGTTAGTCGCTAGAAATGAATTGCAGGAGAGTAACGACCAATTAGTGGCGTGGTATATTGGTGGACTGAGTGTGCAGATCCAAGATGTCGTCAACATGTTTGATCCAGCTTCCTTATCTGCTGCGCACCAGCGAGCATTGTCAGTGGAGAAACAACAGAGTCGGGGTGTGAGTAATGCTTCCAGTAATGTTAGTGTTGGGACAGCCAATACCGTAGGTAATATCGCTGCAATTAACCCTGCTAGTCACACAAACAGACCTGGCACTTGTGGGATTAAATGTTTCGGTTATGGTGAATTTGGTCACAGGAAGTCAGAATGTAGAGGGAAGAAGGCTCTCTTTATTGAGAACGAAGAGGAAGACGAAGGGGAAGAGGCCAACAACACTGTAGAACCAGCATTTGATACTTCTGACAACGCAGAAGAGGAGGTCATGACTGGAGATGTGGGTACTGCCTTAGTTGTAAGGTGTTCATGTATGACTCCTAGAGCTCTCGCTAATGATGAGTGGCTGCGGAATAACATCTTTTAGTCCATGTGTACCATCTTAGGCAAGGTGTGCAGGTTCACAATTGATGTATCCAGCTACGAGAATATCATCTCAGTTGAAGCTATTTAGAAGTTGGTCCTTGCAACTAAACAACACCCCAAACCCTACAAGCTAGCTTGGCTGAAGAAGGGTGGTGAGGTGTAGGTGTCGAAGCGCGCCTTGGTTACTTTTCTATTAGTGCTAACTATAAGGATTCAGTCTGGTGTGATGTTGTGGCTATGGATGCTTGCCACTTATTACTGGGACGTCCTTGGCAGTTTGAAATGGGAGTTTTGCATGATGGCAGAACCAATAAATACGCCGTTATGTTCAAGGGAGTGAAGATTGTGCTAGTACCCGCCAAGGACCCGGAGGAAGTTAAGCCTACTAAAGAATCTAGCAGTTTGCTGTCTTTGGCAAGATTTGAAGATGAATTACAGGATTCTTAGGTCGTTTACATCTTGATGGGAAAGGAGGTAGATAGAGATGTTGATGTTCCTGAAGCTGCAATTCCTATTGTGAAAGAGTTTTGTGATGTTTTCCCTGATGAGATGCTAGAAGGACTGCAACCATTGCGTGATATTCAACATTAGATTGACCTTAAACCTGGTGTGTCACTACCTAATAGACCACACTACTGAATGAGTCCCAGTGAGCATGAGGAGTTGCACAGACAGGTTGAAGAGTTATTGGCAAAGGGATTCATCCGTGAAAGTCTGAGTCCGTGTACATTGCCAGCCCTCCTTACACCAAAGAAAGATAGTTCCTCGCGGATGTGTATGGACAGTAGAGCAATCTATAAGAGTACTGTTAGGTATCGCTTTCCTATCCCTTGCTTGGATGATTTACTTGACTAATTGAGTGGAGCAAAAATTTTACATGACTCGATTTGAAGAGTGGGTACCACTAGATTCGCATTAGAGTTGGGGATGAGTGGAAGACTGCTTTTAAAACTAGGGATGGGCTGTATGATTGGTTAGTCATGTCGTTTGGGCTGTCAAACGCACCAAGCACCTTCATGAGAGTCATGAATCAGAGCTTGAGACCTTTGATAGGCAAGTGTGTTGTGGTATATTTTGATGATATATTGATATACAGTACTAACGAGGAGGAACACCTCTAGAACGTGCGAGATGTTCTGACTATCTTGCGTAGGGAGAAGTTCTATGCTGTGATGAAGAAGTGCTCATTTTTTTACACCGAAGGTCCTTTTTTTAGGCTATGTCATTTCTGGAGAAGGGCTACAGGTTGATGAGTCTACTGTAAAAGCCATCTGCACTTGGCCTAGACCCACCATAGTCACGGAGGTTCGTAGCTTTCATGGGTTGGCTTCATTCTACAGGCGGTTCATTCCACACTTCAGCAGCATCATGGCCCCAATTATAGACTGTATGACGGGCGTGAAGTTTGGGTGGAGCAACGAGGCAGATGAAGCATTCCAACTGATCAAGGTACGTTAACTACTGCACCCATTCTGGTGTTTCCAGATTTTTACCTACCATTTGAGTTACATAGTGATGCATCCAAAGTAGGCATTGGAGCTGTCTTGAGTTGGAATAATAGGCTTGTTGCCTATTTTAGTGAGAAGCTGTCTGGGGCGAATTTGAGGTATAGCGCATATGATGGGGAGTTCTATGCAGTGGTACAAGCCGTGAAGCATTGGCGGCATTGTCTTTTTCACAGAGAGTTCGTGTTGTTTATAGACCATGAGGCATTGTGACACTTATATGGGCAGAACAAAGTCTCGGCCAAACATGCTTCCTGGGAGGCCTATTTGGAGCACTTTACTTTTGTGGTGAAACACAAGTCTGGTGTGACTAACAGAGTTGCCGATGCCCTGAGCAAACAAAAAGTTTGTTGAGCCGCATGACCATTGAGGTACCTGTGTTTTCCTACTTCTCTGATTTGTTTACTACTGATCCTTTCTTTGCTACTATTGTGGAGAAGGTGCAAAGTGGGAAGCGTACGGATTATACACTCCATAATAAGGGTTTCTTATTTCGGGGTAACCAGCTTTGAATTCCTAATTGCAGCTTGAGATTGCTGATTATTAGAGAGTTGCATGGGGAGGGACAAGTTGGGCGTGATCGCACTTTGCAACTAGTGCAGGCCTCTTACTTTTTGCCTACCATTCACAAGGAAGTGGATAGATATGTACAGCGGTGCCGGACTTGCCAGCTTTCTAAGGGTACCGCAACTAATGTCAGTCTAAATATGCCTTTGCCCATTCCAAAACAGCCATGGGTTAATATTAGCATGGATTTCGTGCTGGGGTTGCCTAGAACACAGCAGGCTAATGACTCTATTTTTATGGTGGTTGACAGTTTTTTCAAGATGGTTCACTTCATCCCATGTAAGAAGACCACAGATGTTGTAAAGGTGTCTTAGCTATTCTTTCGAGAGGTGTATAGATTGCATGGCCTTCCTACCTTGATTGTTTCGGATCGGGACACCAGATTCCTCAACCATTTTTGGCTCAGTTTGTGGGCTATGGTGAACACGCAGCTAAAATTTAGCAGTTCTTATCATCCACAAACAGATGGGCAGATTGAAGTTGTTAACCATTCATCAGGCAATATTTTGAGTAGCTTGGTGGGTGAGAATGTTAGTAGTTGGGACTTCAAGTTGAGCCGGGCAAAATTTGCACACAACCATGTTGTTAATCAAAGTACCGCGTTTAGTCCTTTTCAAGTTGTGTATTCAGTACTACCTCGAGGTCCTCTTGATCTGTTACCAATGCCAGATAAGACTAGATGGCATGGTAAGGCAGAAGACTTTATTAGTGGGCTGCAAAAGATTCATCAATCTGTCAAAGATAACTTGCAGAAGCCTGCTGATAAGTACAAACAATATGCAGATCGGAAGAAGCGTCACATGGAGTTTGAAGTGGGTGACTTTGTGTGGGCAATTCTCACTAAAGACTGGTTCTCTGTGGGTGATTACAACAAATTGTCAGTTCGAAAGATTGGTCCTGTGGAGGTTCTTGAGAAAATTAATCCTAATGCTTACAGATTGAAGTTGCCAAGTCACATTCGCACGGCTGATGTATTTAATGTCAAGCATCTTGTTCCCTATTATAGGGATACGTTTGATGATGAAAATTCGAGGGCGAATTCTGTCCACCATGGGGAGAATGATGAAGTCCAAGAATTAGCTTGAAAATTCTTGGAAAAATATGATGGAAAGATATGACAGAATGGCATTTTAGTAATTTTCGCAAATGGCGGAGTATGGGCGTTTGATTTTTGGTGTTTCGGGGCATGGGTTTATTAGAAATGGCGTGGAGATCACAACTCACCACTATGCCGTGACTAAAACATTTTTCGGCGAAATTCCATCGTTTCGCCCTCCAAAGCGGCAATTTTGCTATTTTAGGAAAGTTTTGTTTCGCTTATAACTTTCATTCGGAATTTTCATTTTTATTGCCGTTTGCGGCATTTGTTTCTATTTTTCATCTAGTTTTCAGTTTAAGGTTTTTTTGGACTTAAAAGAATCTATAGTATGCATCAAAGAGTGTCATCTAGAATCTTAAATTTCAAGCAACCAAACTCTTTTCCACATGATTAATTAATATGATAGTCATGGAGGAGTTAAAAGAGCATCTTAATATCGACTGGAGAATAATTGGAAACAAATTATGGCATAAAAGGGGATGGATCTCAACTTTTTTTGATTAGTTGTAATGGATGGATTTATTTGTCTTGATCAATGAAACAATTTAAAATTTTCCTTAGCCATGAATAACAGGTTGTTCATTCCACTCTTAAAAAGAGAAACTAGTATTAGCAATTGTCTCACCCTCATTGGCGTGTTGAGTTTTTGTCTCACGCTTGTTGCATGTTATCAACACTATTTGTTTTGATCTTTAACCTATTCCTTGCTCACTCAAATGGCTATGGCAGGATCATCGTCTAAGGGGAGCCTCCAACTCCCATACAAGGATCTAACTTTGGGGCAAGAAGATGAGCAGGGTTTGATCTTCGAGGAAGACAAGACCTTGAAGGATGTCGTAGATTGTTCAAAAATCATTGTTGGTCATTTTCTCTGGGAAAGTGGTTCATTTCGACTCCATGAGGGATACATTAGCATCTATATGGAGACCAGTGAAGGGAGTACATGCAAGGAAAATGAAGTGATTATGTCTATACGTCTTCACCTTTTTGCATGACCGTGATTTGTTTTGTGTTATGGATGACAACCTTTGGACTTTTAACCAGCAAGCTCTATTGCTCCAACAAATGGAGCCATCAGATTAGTTAGGAATAAACTCCCTATGGGATTCATGAATGAGAAGGTTGTTGAATGGATAGTCAATGGAATGGGAAAGTTTACGAAGACGGAGTTGTGGAGTATTGAGAACATGTGGCTTAAATATTTACGAGTCAAGGTACGAATTGATTTATGAAAATCGCTTCATGTAAAAATGAAGATGAAGAGAACAAGTGGAGAGTGGTTTTGGGCGGAGATTGCCTATAAAAGAGTGCCAACATTCTATTTCTACTGCGGATGGATTGGTCATTCAGATAAGTTTTGTGTGAACCTATCTTTTACTGTGAGGAGCCTAGTGAGGAACGGATATACGGGAGCTTTCTGATCTCCACGGTTAACCGACAATACAATGCATCAACAAATCGATGGCTGCGAGGGATAAGCAAGGGTGGGGGAGGTGACAACATTGCGGATAGGTCGTGTTTCCATAACAGTGGCACCAATCAAGGATATGTTACAATTATGGAATGCACAAATCATGGAAAGAGAGGGGAAATTTGGGGGTGGGAAATGATAGGTTATGTTTCCATAACAGTGGCAGCAATCAAAATAGAGGTTATAATTACTGAAGGCACAAATCATGGAAATGGAGGGAGAAAGTTGGTGGTGGGGAATGATGGTCGTGTTTCCATAACAGTGGCACCAATCAAGGAGAGGTTACGGTTACGGAAGGTGTAAACCATGGAAACAAAGGGGGAAAGTTGGGAGTGGAGAATTCAAAATTGGCCGTTTCGAACCAGTTGGAAGTCAACCTATTATGGCAATGTATGGGCATGGAGATCGATGGTGGTGAGGATTTTGGTACCCAGGTCGACGAGGGTGCCCATATAACCAAGTCAAATCCAAAAAACTTGCATGTTGCGGGCCTGGCGAATTAGGCCCAAGCCTCAAGATAAGGACCCTTTGTTAAAACTAATGTGGCTTGGACTCGCCACATATAATTTAAGTATAATTGGACTTAGTCCAAACGTACAAGCCCAGTCTAGTTTTTTTGATAGGAAACACGACTTGATAAAGATCGATTAGAGGGAATTTGCCATCGAATGCAATTTGATGGCCTAGAGGCCGCACGAGGTGATGATCAAGGAAGAGGTTGCCATGTTTTGGAGGAAGTTTGATTCAGTTAGGGTGACTTCTTATACACCAAACTTCATTGATGTGAGAGTTTCGATATAAGGTTTAGAACCGCATAGATTAACTAGCTTATATGGCTTTCCCGAGAGCTTGAAGAAGGTAGTGTCTTAGGATTTGTTACGTTCTTTTATGTCAATCTAGGTGAATCGTGGTGTGTGCTTGGACACTTCATTGACATGCTATATGATAGAGAGAAGCGAGGGATAACGTGGCAGCTACAACGTTTCCTTAATAGGTTTAGAGCCGCGGTAGATGATTGCCAACTCATTAACTTAGGTATGGAGGGTTATCCCTTCACATGGGAAAGACATAATGGTTCTGCCCACTGGGTGGACGAGTGGTTGGATATGGAAGCACAAAGTTCAAAATCTAGTGGCTTCGTGTTCAGATCACTCTGCTTTTTTCCTTGAGATTTCGAGTTAGAAGGTTTCGAATAGAAAATTACGCTTTAGATTCGAAAATGTGTGGCTAAGGGAAGAGGGATGTACGACGGTGGTAAGGAAGACTTGGAAAGACACATTATAACTACCAGAGGTAAATAGAATTGCGGAATTTGGGGCACAATTGCAATCTTAATGGACGAGGGCGATGCGAGACTTGGCAAAAAAACTTGACTAACTAAGAAAGCATATGGAAGATCTTAAAGGGAAGTTTGATTTATTTTTTCCGTCCAATGCAATAAGGAGGTAGAAAAAAATTACCTTTTACTGTTGTCATAACATGAGGATTTCTGGCGGAAAAGAGACAAACAACACTGGCTGAAGGATGCTGAACAAAATACAAAATACTTCCATTCATATGTTTCTACAAGGAAACGAAAGAACAGGTGACAAAGTTGAAAGACGACCAAGCGAGGGGGAAGAATGGCTTGGGCGAGTCAGCTGGTGCTTACTTCACTAACCTTTTTACATCGCAACACGGAGATATGACCCGGGTTCTTGTGTGTGTGCACCCATGTGTATCCGCGGAGTAGAATGAGCAGCTATTGGGGTAGTTCATGGTGCAGGAAGTCAAGGCGGCAGTCTTCTCAACGCATCTAGATAAGAGTCCGAGTCCAGATGGATTGAATTCGACCTTTTATCAAAGGTTGTGGTCAACCATTAGTGCAGGTATTTATAGAGCATGATTGCAATTCATATAATCGGGGAAGCTACCTGACTCGTTGAATGATAACTTAGTGGTCTTAATCCCGAAAAAAAAAAGTCCGAGGTGATCACATATTTGAGGCCTATGTCCTTATACAATGTAATGTATAAAATTGTCTCCAAAATGTTAGCTAATAGGCTCAATGACATTTTACTTCAGATCATTTCTAAATCTCAAAGTGTTTTTATTCTGAGGAGACTTATTACTGATAAAGTTATCTCCACTTTTGAGGTTAACCACTGGCTCTACAGGAAAACTCAAGCGAGGGAAGGCTATAAAACATTAAAAATTGATACGAGCAAGTTGTACGACTGTGTGGAGTGGGCTTTTATGGAGGCAATGATGGCTCTTATGCAATTTGCTAGGCAGTGCATTGAGTTGATGATGTTGTATATCTCCTCTATTAGATATACTTTTTTGGTGGGTGGTTATGAGGTGGGGCCGATTGTTTCAACAAAAGGTCTGCGACAAGGCGATCCGATCTCTCCATATTTATTTATGATGTCCGTTGAGGGACTCTCGGCTCTATTGGCAAGGAAGTGCTGAGACAGTGGCATAGGTGTAAAGTTGCTAGTTCGGCTCCGATGATCTCTATTCTATTTTTTGCAGATGATTGTTATTTATTTTGTAAAGCATCAATCCACGAGGCTAGCACAGTGAAGGAATGCTCAGCCAGTACAGAGAGGCAATAGGGAAGTTGGTCAAATTTCAAAAATCAGCAGTTCACTTTAGTAGAAATGTATGCCAGGCGACTAGGGGAGAAGATTGTAATATGCTGCAAGTTATACATTCTAGTTATGTAGGATTTTATCTTGGGTTGCCAGGTCGGGTAGGGGGTACTGGTAGGGGGTAGTAGGGAAGAAGTTTTTCATATATTTATGAAAAAGTGAATAACATGCTCTAAGGGTGGAAAGAAAAGATGTTGTCTTGAGAGGGGAAGGAAGTCATACTGAAATCAATTATTCAGTCGATACCCACATACATGGTAAGTGTTTTTCTCTTGCCAATGCAACAATGTGACCAGTTGGAGATTTTAATGAACAAATTCTACTGGGTTATCAATGTGCAAGTCAAAGCAGTTTGGAGGGCTGGATATGCGACGGGTAAGGAATTTTAATCTAGCAATGTTGATGAAACAGGCATAGAGATTAATTGACAACCCTACGTCACTGGCGACAAGGTTGTTGAAAGATCGATACTTCCCCAATGTTACTGTTTTAAAAGTTGAGAAAGGGAGGAATCCAAATTATGTTTCACTCAGTATTATGGAGTCCCATGGAAAGTTGGTGGACGAGTGTAGATGAGTTGGGGATGGTCGTTCGATACGGATATATAAAGATGTCTGGTTGCCGAGTGTGTCGAACACGAAGTCTACTCTGGAATCTTGAGCAAACTTGAGAATACTAAAGTTGAATCTCTCTTTTGTATGGACCGAAGGGAATGGGACGAGGATATACTCCACAATATCTTCATTACAAGGGATGCCAATCTAATAAGGGCTATTATGATGACACCAATTCTACAATCCTAAACTGGGCCCTCTCGGCCAAGACTCATGTGGACTCTCGAGCCAACTCGCTAAGTCAACGTGAGCCTAATCAGCTTTCCTTACCATTTACCATTTATTGTATAATCAGTAATCTTGAGTTATTCAAATTACTGAGTTATCAAAGTATAGCAGAAGCAATTAAACCTCAAACTATCAAATAACCTCAAAGAAACTAGTCAGGACAACCTAGAGTGTGGAAACCCCACATATGTACACCATCATCATAGTATATTAAGTCAACGAGAGTAACATCAGTGTGTACATGTCCCAAGATATCTCACATAACCCATATCTCAATGTAAACAAAAACAAGCATATATACATAATACAAAAAGCACCAAAACCTACATTGAAGTCGAAGTTGAAGGGAGAACTGCTCCGGTATCCTCAAAGCAAGTTACTTAACTGTGGAGCCTTTCCCTTACTTGACTGTGGATCTGCACTCAGTCAAACACAAGAATGACTAGTCCAGGTAAGTAACATCAAACAGGATGTATACATTATTTCAAAATAAATAAGCAGTCCAATTCATGTAGATAGAAAGAAAGGTACAGGAAATGCATGAATATATAAAGACTATAAATAAATCAATCAAAAAGTAAGGATCCCGAATAAAAACTCAAAATAGCAAGTAGTCCTGACCAAAGGTCGTTGAGTAGCGGTAAACGCCCAACAGATTCGGGTTTCAGGGCGAGAACACAAGCCTAACAACCTTAAACCCTCGTGACTTTGGGATATCCATAGAGCCCCCAACGTACACATAATTAGGAGATATCAACAATGCCCAGATAAACCCTTTTGTCTGGACAAAAAACCCCTAGATTTCCTGTCTATCTACATGCACAAAGCACTCAATCAAGGTAAAAAACTTCCAGATTAGCCACTAATAGAACCGTAATCAATTATAATTAATAAGTAAGTTTAGCAAATAATTATACAACAAAAGATGAATAAAATTACACTAGGGCATAAATTGAGAAATTATAAGGGAAGGGTATGTAGTCATATCAATAAGAAAACCTTCCTGCACATTTTGCAATAGAATATATGATGATACTGAAAGCATATGTAGTCATATCCATAAGGAAAGGGTAAATTACAAAATAAATTATGGGGTTTGCCAGAATATGCACGTTTGTCCCTTTGTTTTTAAAAAATAACACGTTAGTCCCACTAATATATTTCAAGACAATTCTAGGGATGTGCCAATAAAAAACGATCAACAAACATCTAAGACTCAAGTGCATATCAGGCTAAACATCTAGGGGGATTTGTAATTTATCCATAAGAAATTAGTTTAGCAAGATACCTCATTTTTCTTGGAGATAAATGGCCAGGGTAAGTTTTCAAGCTTGTCAAAGATTAAAGGTAATAAAGAGGATGCTAGCAACAAAAATCATGAAAAGCATAATCCAGATGAACTTATATTTAAAAACAGAAATTATTTAATCGTCATAGTTCCAACTGCCTTCCAGCCAAAATTAGAGGACGAAGGACAAAAATATTTTGGAGTGCATGCAACATGTCAATTTCTTCATAATTTTACAACACAGACTAATAATATGCAGAAAAACACAAAAGATCATTTTTTCATTATTAAATTCGTACAAGAACTTGTACGAATTTCATCTTTTTCTTTTTCCATAAACCTTATATCAGTCGTTTAAAATCTCGTATTAGTGCCTATGACCTCTATTCTTGATGAATGAAATTTTGAAAGAAACATGATATCGTGATCAATTTCACAAGATCTACTTTGAGTTGTCTAGCCTTCATAATGTCTGTCCATTAAGATTTTCATGATGGAACTTACACAAGGATATTTCTGTGAATCATTATAAGATGGTATCCTGCCAGTTGAGTTTTTCCTTTCCTTTCCAAGAGAATAAAAAATTTGAAGTTTTCCTCAAAGCTGTCCCAAACGATCTTGATGCCTCCATATACAACATTTAATATATTTTACCATTTCATTCAAACAATAACAGCCATACAGTGACATTGGAAGATGAAAAAGGGTAACCAATCTACCTTGTAACAATCATGTGTCTTTCATTGATGAAATAGATAAAATTATGACCTTTTTACTTCTAAAATGAAAGTGAACAACACATTTACTTGCCGCAGTTGCCCTAAAAGTGAACAGGCTTTCCTCGTTTAACAATTTCTGAATTATCGTGATGAACAATTCTAGAGTGGTAAAATATACAAATTTCAACTGGCTGTAGAATTTGTCCTGCAATAGATAAACTAGACAGGATGAAAACCAACATAACTACATGTTTTCTTGAAGTTTGCCACCAACCATAAATTTCCTTGTACATTGAAGTAAGAGATCGAAGTCGTAAACTTGCTCGTGACTCTAGTTTTCATTGGAGAAACTTGTACAATGAACTCAGTATTATCAATATAAGCCTTAAGGAGCGGAAATTTGTTAATTGCACGGTAGCCTTATCAATTGTAATATGTACATATGGGAGATCGTCTCCCTGATTAGAAGCTTGATCCATGCTTCAATGTAAACAGTGTGTCAAATACATCATTCAACCACCCTAAAAACAATACGTGTTTCGTCAAAAATTTTGAACTTAAATGGTTCTCCTGAGCTACTTTTGGAATGAACTGACTCCATGGTGAAACACGATGCTGGTGTCCTCCCTCTCTTTCCATCGTAGTACTGAACCTGAATGTAGGACCAAAAAACTTAAGCGTAAATAACATAGCCATACCTAAATAACAAACATAAAAGAAAGAATAATGCCTGCGGAATTAACTAATGAAATCATGTATCCGATGCCGTATCTGAGAATTATTTGAAAATGCCTTTGGAGTGAATCAATCCTCGTAAGCATCTAAGTGAACAAAAATCAAGGCTCCTCTTTTCCTTGTAAGAATTAATTTCTTCCTAAAATAATTTATTTATATACAAGTACTAATTCTTAGAAATTACAACCACAAACAATAACTTTTACAAATTACAACTATTTTCTTTTTAGGATATTTCTCGTCACACAGAGATTAAAGTAGGCCGTAAAAAGAATCCCTCAATGACACTAAAAGGGCCAGACTTCATAATGCCTCATTTGACTAGCTTCATATGGCCAACTGAGATTTTTGACCACAGTCCTTTAACATCCGAAAGAGTTAACCTGTCAATAATGTATCTCCAAATTCAATAATAATACAACAACAACATAGCTTCAATCCCAAAATTAGTTCGGGTTTGCTATATGTTTCAAATTCTTCCATTGCACTCGATTTAGTGCAATGACAGTATTGCTTATAATTGACCTGAGGATTTAAATACAATTACAATCCAGCCAAGAGATGCTTAGAAGTAAGGAAGATTTTAGGGTTTTGCAATGGTTCGAGCATTCCAATTGTTTATTCGTTAATGATCGAAAAATGATTTTCACCGACCTTGCCATATCTGTTACTTTTCTTGTGAAAAATAGCAATAAAATTATATGTTACAAAGCAGCGAAATTTCAACACACTCGGTCAACCATTTGGGCCACCTTCATATTAGAAAGGGTACAAAAACAAAATATCAATATCACACAACAGAAAAAAGGACAAATTTAATATTAAGTTAAGATTCCAACGGTAAGACTCATAACTAATTTATGTTAATAGATAAATTTTATTATGGACAAATAAACTTCACATTTAACTACTTCATTGACGGCCTTTCAATAACAACAACAACGCATTTCTCCAGTTTCAGTGTGTGCGCCGACCTAGGGTCGGGTCACCTGACCCAAACTGCTACTTGGACCTGATACCTAAACTAGATCCAAATAACAGTTTGGCATACTCTCAAATAAACCTGTGGAATACACATTGGCTAAACAAAGGATAATGATTGCGGAATAAATATAAAGAGATATCCTTAAGCCAATAAATTTAAGTTTACAAGAACATCTATGAAACTATACATGGGTTCGTATTCATTTAAACTAAACAAGGTTTATTAAAACTCCCAAGTAGAACAACTACAGGTAAGTAGGTTTCAAACTACCCAAAGACTTATTTCAATTACAACCCAAGTTTAATAGTTTCAAAATCGAATATAGATAATATATATCAACATAAGACTCACATCAAGTGTAGAGTTCAAACTTGCCTCTCCCTTGTCTCAATCTAGTGTTGTCATGGATATCTGAGATGTAAGTGGGATGAGCTAAAAGAACCAACGAGCTCAATAAGAAGAAAACCTTGATCAACTTTGCGCAAGAAGTTGTAAATCAAATCGCAAAGCTTTTAATGAAAAGTACTGGAGACATGGTTCTTATTCGTAAAGGGGGGTGTAAGCAAGTTTTAAGTCAAATAAAACACGAAAAAGGGTAAGCAATCTACCATTGTTAAAGACTAAAGTGCCCTCTCATTTGGGCCTTAAGTCTAACTCTAATATGTTTTTGGTCCGTTTTCATTAGTCTACTTAATTAGCCTTTTGACCAGAAAATTTTTCCATAAATCATTTCCTAATTAATGTTATCTCATGAATTTAGAGATCTTGTCCCTTTTGACTAGGAAAGTTCTCACAAAATCTTTCCCTAATTAATGAGATCTCATAAATTTGGATATTTCACCCCTTTCGACTAGAAAAGTTCCCACATTTATTTCCCTAGTTAGTGGGATCTTATAAATCTGGAGATCTCGCCCCCAAATATAACTTTCTTCATGTTTAAGAAAAGTTTTTGAGAACTTTTTCTCTTGTGACTTTCCTTAATGAGAACGAGAGTATATTCTGAAATATCTTCAAACCAAATAAAATGCGCATCTCAAGGTGTAGGATATTATACCATTTCATTCATAATTCAATTTAAAGAAAATTCAACACACATTTAATATTTAAATTACTAAATTGCCTCCAAGTTGGATCGGGGAAGATTTGGGTAGTTACATTTAGAGACACATTTTAACTACAAATCTATAAGTAATAGCTTAGTTTATGCATAATATGATACCATTATGTAGAGTTATGTATCTATTTTTTAGTAGAAGTGATTTCATTTCCTATGCATGATTTTTTTTCTTTGTAACTTCTTTGTAGTATCCGTAGTTTGTATCATTAGAAATGCTCCAAACCATTAGATTAATATTTTTGAATGCTAAAAATGCATAATTGTGCTTACTTTGACATCCCTAAATTGCAATTTGAATCTTTTCACCATCTAAGAGAATGTTTCCCAAACATCTCCAAATTGGCAAATTTTCACATAAGTCCTCCATGTCGAATTACATTTCCAGAATTATTACATTTTTCAAGAGAGCGAATTATAAGGAAAAATCAAATATTTTATCCTGTCTCCATCATATGACTGGACATAAAACCCCTGAATTTGTTGTCCATCTACATGCACAAAGCACCAAATCAAGGTCGGAAGACTACCAGATTAGCCACTAATAGAACAACCATAATCAATTATAATTAATAAGTAGGTTTAGCAAATAATCATACAACAAAAGATGAATAAAATTACACTAGGGCATAAAATTTAGAAATTATGAGGGAAAATAGGATGGAAAAGCATACCAATAATTTGGACAACAACCAGTTGATGAGGCAAATTCAAGTTTGATAAAAAGAATAGACTTTAGAATAAAACCTAAAAGGTATTGTAGAGATGAGATGAGTGTGCATATTTTTCAGTATTTTAAACATGGAATGGGCAGTAGTGGCAGAAACAAACATGTTTTAAATGGATAATTCTAAAAGATGAAACTAATATACCATCGACAAGCCTAAAAGACGCAAAGACGCAAATATGGAAATATAGTTGCCAAGAATGTCAAAAAGACAAGATTGAAAAGAAAATTGTGATAAAAAATGAAGAAGCCTTAGCAGTAGTAGTAACAACAAGCAAGGAAATTTTTTTTCAAAAGCGTCAAACCCGTCGGTGCTGCCTTAACAGAAAAATAATGAGCAAGAAGATTGAAAAGAGTGAATAATATTAGTAAAGATTTTTTTTTAGTTTTTGCGAGGTGCGCCAAGCCTTTTTTCTATTTATTTTGAAAGGTGGCACGCCCCTTGAAAAAGATAAGATTAATTTAATATCTAGAGCGAAGGGGACGGGAAAGGGGAAGGGGAAGGGGAAGGTGAGAGGAGGGAGGGGGAGTAGGCTGGAAGGAGATAGGAGAGTGGAGAAGAAGATGGGAGATAGGAGGAGAAGAGGAGATCGGGAGGAATGGGGAGTAGTGGGGATAGGTGGGGAGGAGGACCCTAGGGATTGTTTCTAGAATCTAGATATTAAATTAAACTTAGGTATGAGTTTGGAGGGTTCTCTAACCTCTTATTTTATACTAGTCTCATATCATACATATTTTTCATTTAGTGATATGGGACTAAAGAGAATTACATTTATTTTTGTGGAAAGTCACAATTGAGAAATTTATAGTTTCAAAATTTATTTTTATAACATTGCCAATTCTATGCAAGTGTTTGGACTAAATGATGAATGTCTAAATAAAATTTATAGGCGCATCTACCAGAAGGACCCCAAACTATGCACCTTGAGATGTACATCACATTTGCATCGGACAATGCCAACATTGTAGGTGCGCATTTCTCAATGTCCAAAGAGGAGCCAATCTTTTTCCATAGGAGAGACGTCTAAATCAATAATATATAATAGTATAAATTTCTTAAAAAAAAATTATAATAACACAGAATGGAAAAAAACTAAAAAAAACCAAATTTGAGCATCTATTAATGAATTTTAATAAATAATGATAATTATCTCAACTATATATATGAAGCATTTTGATTTGTTGAGTATCTAACAAATGGATCATGTGCCTAGACTGAATACTGGATCAGGATCTCAAGCATATCATGTGGTTTTATTCCACCATTAACATTTTTTGTTGCTTCATGAACCTAAAATAAAGCTACCTCAATTTTTTACTTTGTAAAAAAAATGGAACCTAAAATGAAACCCCTATGCATCAATTTACATTATATTTTGTCTAATCACCCTTAATTAACGCTCCCACTCTTACAATTTTCCTCTGGTTGTCCTTCCATGTCATTGAAGACCCATCCATTTCTTTCAAAAGTCAATTAGTTAACTAATGTGTCCAAATCTATGGTTTTGCTCCATATATAGATATCTATCTATGCAATCCATCTGTCACAAAATTTGCCCTTCAAAGAGTGTAATTATCCAAAGACATATAAAAGTAATTAATTGACAACTTATGTTAATATAGAAATGATTGTCAATGTACACTGAAAGTAAATAGGAAAATTAACTTCTCTGCATCTCCACACTGGTGAAGAATTGTGATCTGCCCATTAAATTATCACTCATGGATAGAGATGAGAAGTTTCCAAATCGATCAACTAGCCTTTGAACTTAATTAGGAGCATATTGTCCTCCACATCCAAAAAAGAAAAATAAAACTGACCAATATTATCCACCACCATATATATATATATAATAATGAAAACACTAAAAATTATCACAATTAGTCAAAATCAAATCATGATGGTGTGTCTTGCCATGAATGTACGTTCATGCAACTAATTGCATAAAATCATCACTACGTGCCCAACCCCTTTGTTGTCAAATTGCAAATCTAGTAATAAATGTTAATCTCTATCCATGGATGATATGCAAAATCTTTAAAAAACAAAATAAATAAATAAATGGCAGAAATTGTTTTTGAATTTTTAACTTTGCAAACCGCAAGGGAGAAGAACGGTTGTGGAGAGATACGTGGATATGAGAGAGAAATGGCGATAATTTAGGAAAAGTTAATAAAGGTTCGGTTAGAAAACTAACTAGAAGTGTGTTTGTTTTCCACAAATGCCCCCAATGATTATTAGTTAACTTCTTTTTAAACCAATAAGTAAACAAAAATGAAGGAAAAATATGGAATAAGTATAAATTTAAAATTAATTGGATCCTTGGGAGGATTGACATTATATATAGTATAGATTTAACAAATGTTCTGCTCTAAAGGAAGACTATAACGTACTTATTATATAAGATCATCATGTTTACATATTTTTAAAAACTATATATTCAACTTGAAAACAACATGACCACTCGCAATGACAATGAAGTTTGAAATTGAACATTTGAAGTTATCTTTGGCAATAATTAGGTAGCAACCCTCACAAATTAATTACGAAATATATTGAGAGATATTTCAAAGGTGTGGTATAGTGGCAAAGAAATGAGAATTATTACTCTGACAAAAGTAAATATCATGAATTATGTTATGAGCATCTACGTCCTATTCGCATAGTTATCAAAAAAATAGTAATTAGGATCATGCATTCACGAATTTGCTACCTAAAGAATATTAATTTTTGGAAATTATATTAAATCACTTGGTAGAACACATATATGATAGAAAAAAAATAGATTTAGTGACATTCTTGTTCTCTTAAGAAAAAAAAAGATTTTGAAGGGAGAATTGACTTATTCATATAAGCGAGTTAGCCACAAACATCGGCACATGCAAACATTAAATGTTTATACAACACAAAATGAGGAAAAATATGTTTTGAAGGTGAAAAAAAATTTGTGCGATATAACTAAATCAACGCCAGATTTTAAAGAAATATTTGGTATAAGCTGAGTTAAGTGTACAATGTTGATGCTTATATGTAATAGCATATTACAAAATATAGGAATTGAAGTGCAATGGTTATATAGTAATTTCTATATAGTTCGTTGGGGTTTAGTCACTATATAAAGATGTAATCAATGTTGATGTAGCTTACTCTTTTTTTCTTCCCAACTTTCCCCTTCTATGGAAGATGGTTCGACTCTATTAGCGAACGAAAAATTGTGTTATGATCCTCATATTGAAAACTAAACATAATAAATAAAACATGTAGAAATTTGACAACATAAAGGCAGACTTAAGGTAGCTTAGAATGCATTGAATCAAGAAGAATGGAATATTTAATATACATAGCCGCACCCGAATATTTAATATAGAGTCGAACTCTCGACCTTCAAAAATCTTGCCTGCTATGCGTTGTAACACGTCAAATATAATTCCCGATTCCTATACCGAAAACTACAAAAGACTGTAGCAGTGGTAAGCTCGGGGTCGAACCACAAGGACTGGGTTACTGACTTAGGTTTCTAATGGAGAAGAGAAAACAGGGGATTTTGTAAAACTTTTGGAAACGTTGAAAACTTTGGAGTTGAAGTAATGCAATGGAAGAAAATCTACGTATACAGCTTCACGGTCTTCGCGATACAACTTGGGATTGATTCCATTAATCCTTGGTTTATGAATGATATGAGACTAACCTATGATCCAGTGGAGCTATAGACCCGGCGATGCACTCAGTTCCTCGGACTTCTTGATGTCGACAACCAAGGTACGACCGTTGATTACTTCCCTAACCAAACACGCAACCTCATCGTTAGTGCTCCAGATTTAACACGTTGGACGCATTACCTCAGTTTGTGAAGACACTACACCTAGATAACCAGATCGCTAGTGCTCCTGATTTAGCTTAGATCCCTAAGGTACTTGACCGGTTAGCCAACTGTCATAAGTTTGACTGTACCACGTGAGGATGGACGTATCGACTTTAATTACTAAGGGTAGTCAACCTAATATGCATGCACTGCGCTATACATACACCGGTTAGCCAACTGTCACAAGTTTGAGTCTGCCTCCTCATCCTGCTCATATATAGTGTGATGCTCTCTGCGAACTACCTTAGCCTCCCTAGGCTCGCTCTCAACAACTAATGATATTTCATTTACATGCACCTTAGGGTTAGTGGTGGGTTGGGCGTGCAATCTACCCTAGTCCGTAAGTTTACCTAGCTCTCTAGCTATTTGATTCACTTGAACTGCTAAGTCACGCATAGTAGCATCATTAGTTGCTTTGTACTGTGTCATGTCGACTATAAGGTTGTCCACCTTAGTGATGAGTGTCCTCATCATATCCTCTAAGGGTCCGGTAGTATGAACTGGTTGGGGCTGTGGAGGAAGTTATTGTCCCCTTGGAACAAACTGAGAGAAGTTCTGATTATGTGACCCATATCTCAAATAGGGGTTATTAACAGCTTGATTATATGTATTACCATTAGTGTTGCCGTATTTATTCCTACGAAGACCTTGGAATCTGCCACCTAAAGTGTTAGCTTGTTCTCTGAACATGGTGGGACAAGAATTAGTAGTATGGCCAGAAACGTCACAAAAGTCGCAAGTCTTGGCCTGAGCTTTCCCGAAAGTAAGGAAACGCTCCATGAGATCAGTGAGTTTATCAATCTTCCTATCAGTGTTGCTTGACCCACTTCCACTGAAGATGTGTCAAGAAGGATCCTCATCCTTATCGTCGTCAACATATTGACGAGACTGACTATCCATAGATTTAAACAACTCGAACATCTCATCGGTTGTTCTCTTCTTATAGGCTCCACCACAAGTGTTGTCAATCATGCGCTTCTCAAGGGACCTTATAGAGGAATCGGACAAGAAAAGTTTTACTCTTACCATGTTGGGGACACAGTATAATTAGTCTTTTGAGTCTGCCCCAACAGTCATTGAAGGTCTCTCTTTTTTTCATCTTGATATTACATATCTCTGAGATAAGCAGAGACGACCGAGATTCGAGAAAGTATTACCTTAAGAATGTTAAAATCAAGTCATTCTAGCTAGTGATAGATCCCGGGGGAAGGTAAAATAACCACTCTTACGCTCTATCTTTAAGAAAGAACAGGAAAGCCAATAATTTGACTTCATTTTCCTGTACTCTAGGTCGCTTCATCATTAAACATTTGGAGTCGAAATCTTTGATGAAAGTCACCGAACCTTTACGATCCAAGCAATGGAAGGAGGGCAAAAGGTTTAGAAAACCGGACTTAAGCTCAAAGTCACCCCTATGTGCCGGATATGCAATGCAATGAGGCTGATGTGCAAGGAGAATTTGCATCTCCTAGTTTTCTATCTAAATGGTGATGTGGGGCTCATCATGTGCTGGTGCATGAGCAGGGTTTAACACATTAGGTGCGTGTGGCTAAAATTGGGGAATTAGATGTCCTCTCAGTCCTAATGGTGCCCTATCCTGATTATCTCCTTGACTTTGATTGTTCCTCTCATCTCGGGGTGGATTGTGCTCGTTATCCTCCATTTCTAGAGAATATGAAACGTTAAGAATAGCTTCAGAAGCTTGCTTCCATTGGCGCGCTTCTCTCGCGTTCCGTCGGCATGTCTTCTCGATATCCGGATCAAAGGGTAGAGAGGATTCGGTGGAATGTGATCGACGAAGACTACTATGCATAAAAGAAAGAAAAGCAAAACCTAAATCAAGTAGGACCTAGTCTCTAGTAACGGCGCCAAAATTTGACGCGCATTGTAAAACATGAAATATAATTCTTTATTCCTAAACCAAAAAATACAAAAGACTGTAACAGTGGTAAGCTCGGGGTCGAACCTCAAGCACTAGGTTACTGACTTATGTTTCTAAGGGAGAAGAGAAAATAGGGGATTTTATAAAACTTTTGGAAACTTTGAAAACTTTGGAATTGGAGTAATCAATGGAAGAAAATCTAGGTATTCAACTTCACGGTCTTCGCGATACAACTTAGGATTAATTCCATTAATTCTTGGTTTATAAAAGATATGAGAATAACCTATGATCTTGTGCAGCTATAGACCCAGTGACGCACTCAGTTCCTCGCACTTCCTAATGTCAACAGCTAAGGTACGATCGTTGACTACTTCCCTAACCAAACAGGGAACCTGATCGCTAGTGCTCTAGATTTAACGCATTTGACGGATTACCTCGGTCTGTGAAGGTACTACACCTATATAATCGGATCGCTAGTTCTCTTGATTTAATCTAGATCCTTATGGTACTTGACTGGTTGCCAACTGTTACAAGTTTGAGTCTACCACGTGAGGACGGACATTTTGACTTTAATGAGTAAGGATAGTCAACCTAATATGCATGCACAAAGCTATACATACAATCAAATCTAACCCTATTATTAAAAACAATACCAAAGAGAATAAACCATAGAAAAGAATCAAGATAATTAAATATAAATAAACCTCATAACAGAATCCCAAGTCGCAAAGCTTGACCGATCCACCTTTAACCTAGAGAGAGGAGATTTGTTAGACATAATCAAGCCAAAAACCTAGTTCTAATGCTAAACGGAAGTAAAAACAAGAGTTCTTTTCGAATTAGAGTCTATTAGTATTTATAGGAAGACTACAAAGTGGGTTGAAAACCTAAAAATCACGAAATAGGTAAAATTCCTGAAATTAAGAGTCTTCAGGTATCGATGCTTTGTCGGTGCCATGAGAATATGTGAAACATGGCATCCTAATGGCGTCCTTTTTTAGCTCTCTGTTTAACTCATATGTGAGTCACGCCGTGAGAATTTGTTTATCATGGTGTCCTCATGATGTGTTTTTATTCTTTGTTTTCAACGTGATTTTGTACCACTTAGAGGCCGAATCTGAAATGTCTTGTCACATATGAAAATGTTCATCTTGGATTCTACTTTCTAAAACGGAAAGAGAAAGTCATTTGGATTTGAGATGAGAATGTTATGGCCTTTATACTGAAAAGGTATCATTAAGGAACTTAGCCAAACTTTTCCAACTATGTGTGTTCTTTTGAGACACTTTAAATCCATATCTCATGATACTTATGAGGACTGAAAAAGTTTGCCTCGAAGTCTTCTTTCCAACAAGACCAACGGCGACTCGTTCGGACTTCGGATGTGAAAGTTATGCCCTCTGAACTGAACATCGTCAATTAAGCTCAACACCGACCTTCGGTCCCAAAACTGTCAAATAAATTAAAATCCCTGAAACACATAAAACAAGCCTTTATCACTCTAAAAAAAGATAAATATGGTCCATTAACTTCTAATATCCTATAGTAAATCATACCTAAATGAACACTCATCATTAACTTTTGCAAGTGACACGTCTATCATCTCACCAAAGATTTTTTTGTCGATTTTTTAATTACTACTTTTTTTGTTGAGGTTTGGTTTTTTTCAACAAGTTGATTTATTTCTAAACTACTAATACTGAAGTACGCATTGCCAGGTAAATATCACTATTTTAGAAGTTTTTAATCTGGCCAAAGGAATGAGTCTTTTCAACTTTCTTTAATTTCTAGCCTCGCACCCTCTGCCCCTTTTTAACTCCATCGATGATAAAGAGATTCTTACACGTTTCACCATCAATCTCAGGTCTAGAGAAAGGAAGGGGGAAAAATCTTTAAATAGTTTTTAAAGTACGATGACGGTATATAAGGTGAAAATAAATTAATTTTGATGTAAGCATGCCAAGAATGGCAAAAAGGTTATGCCTAAGCCCCCAAAATGCCAGGTTCGACCCTAGGAATCAACTTTTATGTATCACACTTCTATGCATAATGGTAAATAAGATTATACGTCTTATTATATGTTATGAATTTATAGGGGCATTAAGAAAAATTTAAGTATAATCTATTAAGTTGTAGTTTCATGTAGTTTTTTGAATGGAATTAAGGCTAAAAAGTATCAAATCATTAAGGGACTTAAAACTTTCAACAGTCACAAAAAGATGATGAAGTTGTTGATGCAACATCTTATATATGTTATAAACAAAAATATTAAGCCAGTTCAACAAACAAATGAGATAAATGTACATTCCTTACAAAATATAATTTGATTCATGTAAACACAGTTTGGACTAAGTGCAAATTGTTTATAAAATCACATAATATTTCTTAATCTTGTCTCGGGTATATAAAATCACATAATTTTCACTGCAAACACAGTTTATAAAATCACATAATATAATTTGATTCATGTATTCAATTTATTTCTTAATCTTGTCTCGGGTATATAAAGTTTTCAAACTCACATAATATTCACTGCAAACACAGTTTGGACTAAGTGTAAACTGTAACAACTCTAAAATCTAACTCATGTCACGTGTCAGTTTAGGTCGTGCGTGGACCCACTTGTCAAAAATTCCTTTTACTCCAAAATCATGAGACCAACTGAGTAATCCAAAGTTGTACCCCTTTGCAGTACCATTGCTCGAAAACAAGACCTAGAACAATGCTTTCGTTGTTTTTTCGCCGAATACTAATTTTTGAGGCCTCACCTTGACATCCAAATCAACAGCGGAGATCACACTGACAGTATACGTCGCATTAGAATGCCCTACATTGGTTACAATTCTTCTAACCGTTCGATTAAATTGCATGCTTGAAGACTCCTAATGGAGATGGAAGGATAGCTGGTATCGAATATGTGATCCTCAAAGGAATTCTTTGAACATGTAAATTTGGGAGCATGCGACCAATTGTATAACTTTCGATTTGTATCCGTAGTAACATAGGAAATAGAGATAGTCCTTCCGTGTGGTCTCATACGCTAGTCCACGATTAGTGGCTCTAAGTGGACTAACTTCTCCTACTCCTACTTCAAGTGGACTTGCAGGATTGTATTTGTTGTTTGTGATTGGCTTCCCTAGATTGTTAGACAAGGTTGCTGCAATGATAAGCAATTGCAAAAGCTACTACTTGTGCTATATGAAGTTCAATAAGAATTGATTCTAAAAAAAAAGATGAATGAATACGTACCTGTGGTCATAAGGGTAGATTTGATCGTTGAAGGACTCCAATTGTGATAAAAACGATTTGAGAACTGCAGCTATACCTGTGATGTGAGGGCAAGCAATCGACGTTCCAGATTTGATTGCAAAGTCTGATGGTTTCTTTCCAAAAAGAATTCTTTCTTTGCCTTTCGAGGCCATTAATGCCAATTGCCTACGCCTGGAACTACTACATCGATTTGTACGGTGGTATTTTTTATTAGAAGCTAAGCAAATGGAAGAGAGATTCTTAACGAAAAAGTAGATTGCGCAAACCTTAAGAATGGTATCTGTAAGTTGTCCAAGGCCTCAAGATGAAAAGGAAGCAATGATAGGGGCTAGTTTGAACCTTTTTATGCGCATTGTTGGAAGAATGGTTGTCATAGGATTCCTAAAAACAAACATATAATGTTCAAATCTATAAGAATAGAGTTATCTTGAAATGAGAGAAAACTAATTTGTTAAAGGTTCAATAATAACAACTGCAATGCATACTAGGTGGAATTGATGTACTTGAGTATTTGTATTTTTTCAATGATGTAATTCACCAGTATCGAATGCAACTTCTTAACTGATATAATTCACATTAAACAACAACAATGAAGTGAAGCGAAAAATTTAGTTTGATTCATGTCGACTCATTTGAGATTGAGGTTTTGCTGTTGTTGTTGTTGTTTGTTCATTTGCACTATTTAACTTTGGCGATGGCTAAGTTGCGACAGAGCTATTAAAGATAAGGAGACTTAAGAGAATGAAGAGAGAATGCAATTGCATGGTTGAAGAGGTCATGGATCTTCTGAAACTAAAGAAGTAGATATGGAAGTTATGGTGATGACGAAGTAGGAGATGTGATGAAGTCCAAGAATTAGCTTGTAAATTCTTGGAAAAATATGATGGAAAGTTATGACATGATGGCATTTTAGTAATTTCTGCAAATGACAAATTTTGAGCGATTGATTTTTGGCGTTCCGGGGGCATGGGTTTATTGGAAATGGCGTGGAGATCACAACTCACCGCTATGCCGTGACTACGACGTTTTTCGGTGAAATTCCATCGTTTCGCCCTCCGAAACGACAATTTTGCTATTTTAAGAAAGTTTTGTTTCGCTTATAACTTTCATTAGGAAATTTCGTTTTTATTGCCGTTTGTGGCATTTGTTTCTATTTTTTGTCTAGTTTTTAGTTTAAGGCTTTTTGGACTTTTTACTATTTTTCGCAAATTTTACGGTTTCGCTATTTAAGTGATCTATTGGGTGTAATTCATAGTTTTGGCTGAAATAAAAGAATTTTCGAACTTTGGCTTAAGTTTTGACCTAGATCGAGTTGTTCGTGGATTCGTTCAACTGGTTTAGAAGATCTTAGCCTGGATGGCATCAGTTGAAGAAGTCATAGAGTTCAAAGGTGTACCCGAAGACAAGCGTGTGCAACTGGTTGCGACCAGATTCGCAATAGGGCCACGGCTTGGTGGCAATAACAAAAGTTGATGTGGAATAGGAATGGAAAGGTGAAGATCACCTCGTGGGAGAAGATAAAAAAATACTTACGGGCTGAGTTCTTGCATTACAATTTCCAACGCCTTATGTAGCAGAGGTTGCAGAATCTGAGACAAGGGGCAAAATCATTAGATGATTACACTACTGAGTTTTATCAGTTAGTTGCTAGAAACGAATTGCTAGAGACTAATGACCAATTAGTGGCACGGTATATTGGTGGACTGAGTGTGCAGATCCAAGATGTTGTCAACATGTTTGATCCAGCTTCCTTATCTGCAGCGCACCAGCGAGCATTGTTAGTGGAGAAACAACAACGTCGGGGTGTGAGTAATGCTTCCAGTAATGTTAGTGTTGGGACAGCCAATACTGGAGGTAATATCGTTGCAATTAACCCTGCTAGTCACACAAATAGACCTGGCACTAGTGGGATTAAATGCTTCGGTTTTGGTGAATTTGGTCACAGGAAGTCAGAATGTAGAGGGAAGAAGGCTCTCTTTATTGAGAACGAAGAGGAAGACGAAGGGGAAGAGGCCAACATCACTGCAGAACCAGGGTTTGATACTTCTGACAACGCAGAAGAGGAGGTCGTGACTGGAGATATAGGTACTGCCTTAGTTGTAAGGCGTTCGTGTATGATTCCTAGAGCTGTCGCTAATGATGAGTGGTTGCGGAATAGCATCTTTCAGTCCTAGTGTACCATCTTAGGCAAGGTGTGCAGGTTCATGATTGATGTAGCCAGCTACGAGAATATCATCTCAGTTGAAGCGGTTCAGAAGTTGGGCCTTCCAACTGAACAACACCCCAAACCCTACAAGCTAGCTTGGCTGAAGAAGGGTGGTGAGGTGAAGGTGTCGAAGCGCGCCTTGGTGACTTTTTCTATTAGTGCTAACTATAAGGATTCAGTTTGGTGTGATGTTGTGGATATGGATGCTTGCCACTTATTACTAGGACGTCCTTGGCAGTTTGATAGGGGAGTTTTGCCTGATGGCAGAACCAATAAATACACCCTTATGTTCAAGGGAGTGAAGATCGTGCTAGTACCCGCCAAGGACTCGGAGGAAGTTAAGCCTTCTAAAAACTCTAGCAGTTTGTTGTCTTTGGCAAGATTTGAAGATGAATTACAGGATTCTGAGGGCATTTACATCTTGATGGGAAATGAGGTTGATAGAGATGTTGATGTTCCTGAAGCTGCAATTCCTATTGTGAAGGAGTTTTATGATGTTTTCCCTGATGAGATGCTAGAAGGACTGCAACCATTGCGTGATATTCAACATCAGATTGACCTTGAACCTGGTGTGTCACTACCTTATAGACCACACTACCGAATGAGTCCCAGTGAGCATGAGGCGTTGCGCAGACAGGTTGAAGAGTTATTGGCAAAGGGATGCATCCGTGAAAGTCTGAGTCCGTGTACAATGCCAGCCTTCCTTACACCAAAGATAGATAGTTCCTGGCGGATGTGTGTGGACAGTAGAGCAATCAATAAGATTACTGTTAGGTATCGTTTTCCTATCCCTCGCTTGGATGATTTACTTGACCAATTGAGAGGAGCAAAAATTTGTACAAAACTAGATTTGAAGAGTGGGTACCACCAGATTCGCATTAGAGTTGGGGATGAGTGGAAGACTGCTTTTAAAACTAGGGAGGGGTTGTATGAGTGGTTAGTCATGTCGTTTGGGCTGTCAAACGCACCTAGCACCTTCATGAGAGTCATGAATCAGAGCTTGACACCTTTGATAGGCAAGTGTTTTGTGGTATATTTTCATGATATATTGATATACAGTACTAACGAGGAGGAACACCTCCAGCACGTGCGAGATGTTCTGACTATCTTGCGCAGGGAGAAGTTATATGCTGTGATGAAGAAGTGCTCATTTTTTACACCGAAGGTCCCTTTTTTAAGCTATGTCATTTCTAGAGAAGGGCAGCAGGTTGATGAGTCTAATGTAGAAGCCATCCGCACTTGGCCTAGACCGACCACCGTCACGGAGGTTCGTAGCTTTCATGGGTTGGCTTCATTCTACAAGCGGTTCATTCCACACTTCAGCAACATCATGGCCCCAATTACAAACTGTATGACGGGCGTGAAGTTTGGGTGGAGCAATGAGGCAGATGAAACATTCCAACTGATCAAGGTATGTTAACCACTGCACCCATTCTGGTGCTTCCAGATTTTTACCTACCATTTGAGTTACATAGTGATGCATCCAAGGTAGGCATTGGAGCTGTCTTGAGTCAGAATAATAGGCCTGTTGCCTATTTTAGTGAGAAGCTGTCTGGGGTGAAGTTGAGATATAACACATATGATGTGGAGTTCTAACGTACAAGCCGTGAAGCATTGGCAGCATTATCTTTTTCACAGAGAGTTCTTGCTGTTTACAGACCATGAGGCATTGCGACACTTACATGGGTAGAACAAGGTGTCGGCGAGACATGCTTCCTGGGTGGCCTATTTGGAGCGCTTTACTTTTGTGGTGAAACACAAGTCTGGTATGACCAACAGACTTTTCGATGCCCTGTGCAGACAAAAAGTTTGTTGAGCCGCATGACCATTGAGGTACCTGTGTTTTCCTACTTCTCTGATTTATTTACTACTGATACTTTCTTTGCTACTATTGTGGAGAAGGTGCAGAGTGGGGAGCGTACTGAATACACACTCCATAATGAGGGTTTCTTATTTCGGGGCAACCAACTTTGAATTCCTAATTGCAGCTTGAGATTGCTAATTATTAGAGAGTTGCATGGGGAGGGACATGTTGGGCGTGATCGCACTTTGCAACTAGTGCAGGCCGCTTACTTTTTGCCTACCATTCACAAGGAAGTGGACAGATATGTACAGCAGTGCAGACTTGCCATCTTTTGAAGGGTACCACAACTAATGTCAGTCTATATATGCCTTTGCCCATTCCAAAACAACCATGGGTTGATATTAGCATGGATTTCGTGCTGGGGTTGCCTAGAACACAGCGGGGTAATGACTCTATTTTTATGGTGGTTGACCGTTTTTTCAAGATGGTTCACTTCATCCCATGTAAGAAGACCATAGATGCTGTAAAGGTGGCTTAGCTGTTCTTTCGGGAGGTGTATGGATTGCATGGCCTTCCTACCTTGATTGTTTCAGATCGGGACACCAGATTCCTCAACCATTTTTGGCTCAGTTTGTGGGCTATGGTGAACACGCAGCTAAAATTTAGCAGTGCTTATCATCCGCAAACAGATGGGCAGACTGAAGTTGTTAACCATTCGTTAGGCAATCTTTTGAGGGGCTTGGTGGGTGAGAATGTTAGGAGTTGGGACTTCAAGTTGAGCCAGGCAGAATTTGCACACAACCATGTTGTTAATCGAAGTACCGGGATTAGTCTTTTCAAGTTGTGTATTTAGTAGTACCTCATGGTCCTCTTGATCTGTTACCAATGCCAAATAAGACTAGATGGCATGGCAAGGCAGAAGATTTTATTAGTGGGCTACAAAAGATTCATCAATCAGTCAAAGATAACTTGTGAAGGCTGTTGACAAGTACAAACAATATGCAGATCGGAAGAAGCGTCACATGGAGTTTGAAGTGGATGACTCTGTGCGGGCAATTCTCACTAAAGACTGGTTCTCTGTGGGTGATTACAACAAATTGTCAGTTCGAAAGATTGGACCTGTGGAGGTTCTTGAGAAAATTAATCCTAATGCTTACAGATTGAAGTTGCCAAGTCACATTCGCACGGCTGATGTATTTAATGTCAAGCATCTTGTTCCCTATTATGGGGATACGTCTGATGAAGAAAATTCAAGGACGAATTCCGTCCACTATGGGGAGAATGATGAAGTCCAAGAATTAGCTTGAAAATTATTGGAAAAATATGATGGAAAGATATGACAGAATGGCATTTTAGTAATTTTTGCAAATGGCGAAGTTTGGGCATTTGATTTTTAGTGTTTCTGGGCATGGGTTTATTAGAAATGGAGTGGAGATCACAACTCACCACTATGCCGTGACTACAACATTTTTTGGCGAAATTCCATCGTTTCGCCCTCTGAAACGGCAATTTTGCTATTTTAGGAAAGTTTTGTTTCGCTTATAACTTTCATTAGGAATTTCTGTTTTTATTGCCGTTTGCGGCATTTGTTTCTATTTTGCGTCTAGTTTTCAGTTTAAAGTTTTTTTGGACTTTTTACTATTTTTGGCAAATTTTAGGGTTTCGCTATTTAAGCGATCTATTGGGTATAATTCTAAGTTTTTGGCTGAATTAAAAGAATTTTTGAACTTTGGCTTAAGTTCTGACCTAGATCGAGTTGTTTGTTGATTCATTTAACTGGTTTAGAAGATTTCCACTACGACAAGATGTGAGAGGAGTTATAAAGAAAATTATGGAAGAAAAGCATTTGATTCTCCAATCACCATTTCTATGAAGGAACAAGGAAGTGTAAAGACAAACAAGGAAAAGATCTTGTATATATAATTATACATCTTCTCTAGCTAACTACTTTCATGAAACTAAATATATGAGATGTATACATGTATGATCATAATTAATATAAATTTAATTGCATAAAATAATTACATTATCCTAAAGCACCCTTGTTAATAATTATTAAACTAAAAAGAAGTTGGATTATATTATTATAAAATAGTAATGATTTTATCCCCAAGGGTTGTGGTGCAGCGACGAGCACCATATATCTGATGGAGACATCATAATGATTATATTATATCTTATTGGTTTCTCTGCATTATGGGCAAGGGGCGCTTGATTAACACTCACAACTTTAGTCGAACGGAACTAAGATGGAGCGAAAAAGGTTCAAAATCTACAAATATCAAAAACGATTTAGTATATCTAGTATTTATTTTACTTAAAAGAATCTATAGTATGCATCAAAGAGTGTCATGTACAACCTTAAATTTCAAGCAACCAAACTCTTTTCCACATAATTAATTAATATGATAGTCATGGAGGAGTTAAAAGAGCGTCTTAATATCGACTGGAGAATAATTGGCAACAAATTAAAGCATAAAAGGGGATGGATCTCAACTTTTTTTATTAGTCATAATGGATGGATTTATTTATCTTGATCAATGAAACAATTCAAAATTTTCCTTTGCCATGAATAACAGGTTGTTCATTCCACTTTTAAAAAGAGAAACTAGTATTAGCAATTGTCTCGCCCTCATTGGCGTGTTGAGTTTTTGTCTCGCGCTTGTTGCATGTTGTCAACACTGTTTGTTTTGATCTTTAAGCTATTCTTTGCTCACTTAAATGGCTATGGAAGGATCATCGTCTAAGGGGAGCCTCCAACTCCCATACAAGGATCTAACTTTGGGGAAAAAGGATGAGCAGGGTTTGATCTTCGAGGAAGACAAGACCTTGAAGGATGTCGTGGATTGTTCAAAAATCATTGTTGGTCATTTTCTCTGGGAGAGTGGTTCATTTCGACTCCATGAGGGATACATTAGCATCTATATGGAGACCAATGAAGGGAGTACATGCAAGGAAAATGAAGTGATTATGTCTATACGTCTTCACCTTTTTCCATGACCTTGATTTGTTTTGGGTTATGGATGACAACCTTTGGACTTTTAACCAGCAAGCTTTATTGCTCAAACAAATGGAGCCATCAAATTAGTTAGGAACAAACTCCGTATGGGATTCATGAATGAGAAGGTTGTTGAATGGATAGTCAATGGAATGGGAACGTATGTGAAGACGGACTTGTGGAGTATTGAGAACATGTGGCTTAAATATTTACGAGTCAAGATACGAATTGATTTTTGAAAATCGCTTCATGTAAAAATGAAGATGAAGAGAACAAGTGGAGAGTGGTTTTGGGCGGAGATTGCCTATAAAAGAGTGCCAACATTCTATTTCTACTGCGGATGGATAGGTCATTCAGATAAGTTTTGTGTGAACCTCTTTTTGACTGTGAGGAGCCTAGTGAGGAACGGATATACGGGAGCTTTCTGATATCCACGGTTAACCGACAAAACAATGCATCAACAAATCGATGGTTGCGAGCGATAGGCAGGGGTGGGGGAGGTGACAACATTGCGGATAGGTCGTGTTTCCATAGCACTGGCACCAATCAAGGATATGTTACAATTATGGAAGGCACAAATCATGGAAACAGAGGAGAAATTTGGGGGTGGGAAATGATAGGTTATGTTTCCATAACAGTGGCACCAATCAAAATAGAGGTTATAATTACAGAAGGCACAAATCATGTAAATGGAGGGAGAAAGTTAGTGGTGGGGAATGATGGTCGTGTTTCCATAACAGTGGCACCAATCAAGGAGAGGTTACAGATTTTAGGCATAATTCAACCGATATTATAACCGATATTATAATGGTATGAGGTGCCAAGAGTAATCGGTGGGGTGCCTATAGTGTGACACTATATTAACCGATATTATGTTTCAAGTCTCGGTAGGAAATAACCGAACCTATAGTTTCAGACACACAGGACCAAGACATAGGGTGTTGTATCGGTTGGTGTCCACTGAGACATATACACTTTTCAACATTATGTTTCAAGTCTCGATGGTCACCTATCGAGTTAAGTGTTTGACTACCCTTATTTGGGTTTCGGACTGCAATATGAGTCTCGGCAAGACATAACCAAGATTATTTAACATATATGTTGACTAGTAGGTGCGTTGCTTTACAAATTATGAGCATTTTAGTAAAAGTCCTGAGGTGCCATGATAAATTGCTGGGTGCCCCTGAGAGGATATCGAGGTGCACATAGCCTGACTCTTTTTTTTTTTTTGTAACTTTAATCTTCAAATTCAAACAGTTTGTGGGTTTTTTTTTCACTTTCACATTAAAGATTTTTCAACAAAGAGATGGTTTGAATTACTGCAAACGTATATATTGGAGTTAGTTTGGCACGTTGAAGTAAACTTGGGTATTTTTCTCATAAGAAAGAAACCAACTTAACTCTATTGATACTTAAACCCGAACCTCTTGCACAAGTAACCCCATACTAAAATATTGAACTACCTACTTTGTAACGACCCGAATTCTACCTGACCTGACTCGAGGGTAATTTAGTGATTTTCAATACTGAATGTGTGCAAGTGTGCTTTGTGAATTATTAAGTATGAAATTTAACTAAGGCTCAATTTTTGTTGGCCCAAAAAGTAAGGTTAGTAAATTAGATGAACCTAAGGCCCAAAAGGGAGGGGTAATTTAGTCTTTTACTAAGGTTGTGTACAACTTGTCCTAACCCTACCTATATAAACCTTTTATAAAGTTTGTAGCCTCTTTTGTGTTGAAACCTCAAACTTGAGATGGAAGAGAAGTGGAGGAGGGTTGATGATGAAGAAGATGATGATGAAGTGCACTTAAATATTCAAGAAGGTAAACACACCCTCCCCTCATCCCATCTAAGCTTTTATTTGTTTGTTTTTTTGAAAAAAATGGATTTTGGATAGGAAAAATGACCAAGGAGGGTGGTGGAGCCGCGACAGCATAGCCGCATGTAGTGGCGACGGCGTTCAAGTCATCACCGTCGGGGACGGCATGTGGAGCCCCACCATTATTGGCCGTGAGGAGGAGGGAGGAAGAGGGGTGGTTTCCACCACCTCTCCTCCCCCATTGTTGCCTCCTCCGGCCAGCTGCTGGGATTCCTCCAGTGCGGTCCGCGTTGGAGGGAGGTGGGGGAGGGCGCGACGTAGAGGGGAGTCCTCCCCTCCACAGCTGAAAAGAGGGGGAGCACGAGCTTCGCCCTCCCCATCTCACGTGGTCAACTGGTCAACAGAACCAGTTGACCCAGGGTTTGACCAGGGGCCTTTTTGGCCCCTACACTTAGAAATGAAGGGCTGGAATGGCCCAGCCTCTCCACAATTCAATGAGAACGCATTCGCGCTCCCGGGGGACTCGATGACGTGTCCCACCCTTGACAATACGACATCGGGATCCCGACAAGGGCTTCAGACGATACGAAACCCGAGGGACCCGCACTAATGGGTCCCTAAAGGTAAATGAGTTAAAGAATTAATGAACTTGTAATAGAATATGCATTGGTATGTTGTTGTATGAATTGTCTTAGTAACACGCGACGGTTCACATCGAGCCCCGTGTATGTAAGGAGTAGTCTTAGGCGTGGCAAGTGCAGGTAAGTAAGGAGCTTGCCTAATTATCAAATATGACATGATTATTAGTTATGTTTAGGATTCATAATTTGAATTAAAGACTTAGGATTTATGGGTTGCATCGTGGTATTAGCTCGAATTTACGTATCTATGGAATGTTAATGCACTGCTTTTCTCATCTATGTTATTTAGGGCCCCAGAATGTTTGTGGAGTTCCACCGAGGGCCTTATTGGCAAGTAAATCTATATGAATACCTCAGAATATTGTGGTACCACCGAGGGTCGTTAACACCCCAGGATATTGTGGAGTTTACCACTGAGGGCTTTATTTGACTAATTGAAATTCATAAGTATGTCACGTAGGGACATGAGTTGGAATTCCTTCTCTTGTACTCTTGAGACATAGGGATATGCATCGGTGATGGCTTGGACGAACCTACTGTTGATTTGATGGAACAAACGAGAGGGCACATAAGGCCTGTGTGCTAGTTAGTTGTGTACTCTTGAGACATAGGGATATGAATCACCGTATTCTTGACAATACCTAGTATGCATTAAATGAAACTTCAACTTATCGTATTACTATATATTATAGTACATAATCTTGCGAAACCCCCTCCTTTGCATAAAAGCTTGAATTTATGTAATGATTTGTCAATCACTTTAATGCTATGCATGATTATTGTTGTTACAACTTGATGGCTTATGAATATGTAGTATTTGCTATGAAAGGATGAATTCCTATTTATTTGTGGCTTACAAACCTTATGTCTATGATAGTACTTGATGGTTCATTATAAGCCTATCTCTTATGAAATCCTGCTGCTATGCTATTATTCAATGAGTCCTTGTTTGTTTTCAAGTACATGCTAGACTTTACATGTTTATTAGGTATTACTTGCATATTTGATGGTTGAGCGGGTTCTTCACATTACTGAGCTCCGTTGGTTCTTTTAGCTCACCCCACCTACATCTCATGTATCCACGACAGTGCTAGGTTGAGACATGGGAGAGACGAGTTTGAAGTCCCCTCTTGATGTGAGCCTTTGTTGTTGTATATTATGTATATTTGATTTTGAAACTATTCAACTTGGAGTTAAAATTAAAATAGATATTTGGGTAGCTTGAATCCTAGTTACTTTTAGTTGATCCACTTCGGAGATTTAATAACTTGTTTAGTTTAAATGAGCATGAACCCATGTATAGTTTTATTACTGTTCTATGAACTTATATATATTAGCTTAAGGATATCTCTTTATATTTATTCGGCAATTATTATCCTTTGTTTAGCCAATGTATTTTCTGCAGGTTTATTTGAGAGGCGTTCCAAACCGTTATTTAGGTCTAGTTCAGGTATCGGGTCCAAGTGGCCATCAGGGCCGGGCAACGCGACCCTAGGTTGGGGGAGGGTCGTCACATACTTGGTTGGTACTTGGATATTTTGTCGTCACATACTTGGTTGGTACTTGGATATTTACTTGGATTGAAAATGCTAGAGTGACGACCCCTCTTCTAATTTAGGGCACCACCCGGCCTAATCCCGTAATTAAGCTCAAATCTATTCACGCAGGACTTAACTACGTATTAGTCAACCTTTACAACCTATATGCCTCATTACTCATGTTCAGGATAAATAATACACTAGTCCTACCAATTTATGAAATTTAGAGTTAATTAAAACTTTTATTTTAAATTAATTATTTAGCGGAAGTCTTAATGATTATGTGGAAGCAAATTAATAATTTATGAGAAAGCCATTGATAATATGCATAAGCAATTTAAATAACCCTAAGTGTGGAAAAACTACGAAAAGATATCACATATATGTAAACCTTAAAATACAGTAAATAGTGTGACAGTCTAAGTCAGGTAGGGGAACTAACGCTCGACCTAATATATAACAAAAAAAGTAGCTGAAATGACATAAAATACTAATACAACAAAATACCAAAAAGACCTACAATCAAAGCAGTGTTGCGTCGCAAGCTCAGAGGTAATCGCCAATTTTCTCCTTGTCCAGCCTGCTGTCAACAGCTCTGCACCCATCGTCATAAAAAGAATGGTGAGTACAAAAATATAACAGTAATCCCGGATAGCAAGTTTAATTCACATTTTCAAATATTTAAGATGGTATTTAAAAATATATAAAATAAGAAAGACTGAAAAGTAAATCATGTGCAAGTAAATACTAGAGTTAAGCAAGTAATACTAACACTTGGCTAAGCAGTGGGATCTAGGTTTGGTCGGTAGTGAACTGCGTCACACCAACTTAATAATCATAAAGCATGAGGGACTTTAACTAAAGTGTCGTCAGGGACTCTAACCTCGATGTGTGACCACCCCAAGTCATACAATGTTAGGTAACATGTGTCGACATCCCTAAGGACTCTAACCCCGTGAGTCGTACACACCTTGATCAAGTACGAGACCTAGATGCTAAAACTATTATGTATTCAAGAAATGACTCGGTGTGCAGTGGCTTAAGGGTAGTCTAAATGCCCAAGTAAAATGGAGTACAAATCCATTAATGTTTTCAGCATTTACTCCTACACTAATAGCATGCTATTTTATATATTTCAACACATTAAAACAACCAAGAATGACATAGCAATAGAGTGGAGTCAATGAATTCAACAATGCGATATCATGAATAGAAATAACCCAATACTTGAGTAGAATCAACCAACAATTTATGATATAAGAGTACTAATGTATATCAGTTCATCAAGACCATCAACCAATGAAGGAAATAGAATTGAAATGAAAACTAAACTGACATCGGTATACTCACAAACACAAGCAATTTCCTTAGCAAATCCTGACCTCCTAACACTTCGACACGCATACCCAAACTCTTGGAATAATCCCCTAGGCTCATGGAGTGTTTAGACATGATTTAAAGTGGTTTATGTTCGATTAAGATGGGTTTAGGGAGTATTAAGTGTTACAAGAAAAATTGGAGAAAATGCAGAATTTTCTGCTGGCCAAGCTACCTAGCACACTAGGTGCAGGGAGCGCACTCCTCTGAGTATGGAGAGCGCTCCATGATCTGGGCAAACCTTCTTCTTCCCGTCTTGGCCATCTCCATTCGCCTTGGGCCCCTATTCTCCTCCATCAGAGACCTACAAACGTTCTCCCCAACACAAACAAGACAGACACTTTGATATATACATCATCATTCATCCAAATTTAAGAAAACAAACATGCATGGCAATGAATTTGTTCAAGAACAAATGAAACTTGTAAAATTCACAAGTCTTTAATTTCAAAACTGTTTTTTCAAAATTTTTGATAGCTGGATTATTAAAAAATACTAAGGAATTCAAATCCAAGCTTTATTTTTGACAATAAACTCATTTTATAATCTGAAAATCAGAAAATTGAAATCATAAGAAAGTCCCAAATTTTGAGCAAAAATCCTTTAAATCAAAAATTAAGCTTGGACATCCAAGTTGGGGCTTCATAGTGCATCAAAACGAAGCCAATAACTTTAAAATCGATTTTATAGAAAAATCTTATCATCTAAGCAAAGAAACCTTGAATTCCAAAGCATAGAAGTTGTAGAAAAATCACCTAGGGTTCTAGCTTTGATGGTTGTCACTTAAGCTTCTTTGATCGCAAATTTGGCTCTCTCTTACACCCCAATTTCCAACACCAAAATAGCTCAGCAACTCTGATTTTTTTCTTGCTTTGATTTACTTGTGAATGAGCAAAAAGTTCTAAGTTGGCTTATATAGTGTTCAACTTCATTAAGTGTGTATTTAGACTTCACTAGGAGATCTTAGGACTCACATAAACTCCTACAATCCCACTATTTTCCAGCTAAGTGACTCAAATATTGACACACGTTTCATAAGAGTATGTGTTATTGTGCATCCCGAGGTAAGTCTTATGGTTGTTGATTTTTAAATTGGAACTTTAGGACTCCTATTTGGATTTGCACTTAAATATAACTATAGGTGTCACGGCCCAAATCTCTAGCCCCGTTTTGATTCTTTAATCAGGATCACCGACTTGTGACGTAGGACATACACCGTGATGAGCGCACCGACCGTGTGATGACCCCTCTATTAATATAGGGCACCGCTCGACTTAATCCCGTAATTAAGCCTTAATCCTATCAACATAGGACTTAGCTACGTTTTAGTCAGCATACAACCTATTCATCTCTTTTCTCATGTTCATGATAAGTAGTATAACCGTCCTATCAATTTATGGAATTTATAGTTTATTAAAACTTTTTATTAAATTAATTATTTAGCGAAAGTCTTAGTGAAATATGCGAAAGCTTTATATAATGTGCGGAAGCAATTAGAAATTTATGCGAAAGCCAATTAAAGTAATCCTAAGTGTGAAAAACTAGGAAATGATATCATATATATAAAATCCTCAAAACACAGTGAGAGTAGTATGACAATCTAAGCAGGTCGGGAAACCAACGCTCCACCCAAATATACAAATCTAATAGTATTTTAAAAACATAACATATAGAAACAAAATACCAAAAGAAGACCTACAATCCATGCAGTGACGCGTTGTTGGCTCAGAGATAATTTATGATCTTCTCCTTGCCTGGCTTGTTAGTAGACGGCTCTACACCGCCGTCATAAAAAGGACGGTGAGTACAAGAATATAATAGTAATCCCCGATGACAAGTTTAATTGGTATTTCCAAATATTCAAATGGTATTTAAAAACATATAAATAAGAAAGTTGAAAAATAAACCATATGCGAGTAAATACCAGAGTTAAAAAAGTGATGCTGACGCTAGGCTAAGTAGTAGTGATTTAGGTCCTGTCGGCAGTGAACCACGTCACTCCAACTCAAAAATCATATAGTACGAGGGACTCTAACCCAAGTCTTGCCAGATACTCTAACCCCAGTGTGTACATCACCTCAGGGACTCTAACCCTGAGTGTCATACAGTGTCGGGTAACATGTGCCGACATTCCTAGGGACTCTAACTCGGTGAGTCGCGCACACCTTGATCGAGTACGAGACCTAAATGCGAAAACTACTTTTTATTTTCAAGAATTACCAAGTATGGGTTTTCAACGCATAAACACATCTACACGTCTAAACAAATAAGGAATACACGTTCACTTAAACATTTATGAGATATTCACTAGCCTAATAGCATGCTATTTATCATTCAAATCACATTTAAAAACAAAAAGAATAAACATAGCATGGGATAGAATCAATGAACCAAATCAAATAAATGAATATCATGCAAACTAGACTCATTAAGTGAGAATAGACTCAAAGAACACATGATATCAGAATACAAAGGCAAAATAGTCCAAAAGACTAAACAAGAACAAGAAGTAATGGAAATAAAATGCCAATTTAAAGTTGCCATTAGGTATACTCACAATGCAAACAAATTCCTAGCTTATCTGGTCTCCCGACACCCTAACACTCGCACCCGGACTCCTGGAACACTCCCTTAGGTTCCTGGAATGTTTAAACATGTTTTTATGATTTTTAGGATCGGTTTAGGTAGGTATTAGGTGGTTATATGCGTTGCATTCGCAAAAAACTGATGTTCAAGTCTCCCAACGGGTTGGTTGGAATTGTCCAGCGCATTGAGTGCAGGACCCCAAAAAATTTTGGGTTTTCTGCAACCCAAAAATGGCCAACACCCAAGCATTTAGATCTCTGTTCTCCTCCACCAGGGTCCAAACACATCCTCCAAATAAACATACGCCGGACACTTCAATAATCATACATGCATTCATCAAATTTAGAGAATCAGCATGCATCATGATGAATTTGTTTTGTTCAAGAACACGTGACATTTGAAAAATTCATAAAGCTTTGATTTCAAAACTGTTTTTCAAAGTTATTGATAGTTGGGTTATTAAAAAATCATAAGGGATTCGAATCCAAGATTTATTTTATAAAATAATCTCATTTTATAGTTCAAAAATCAGAAAACCGAAATCATGCAAAAACTCCATTTTGAGCAACTTTATAAAAATTCAAAATTTAAGTTTGGGAAACGAATTTGATAATTCAAAACTAGTCTAAATAACAGTAGAGACATCTTTAATTCGATTTAACTCAAAAGCCCCTTGATTACAGCCCCAAGCATTCATGAATCTAATACATAGAAGTTATATAACTCACCTAGGGCTTTTGCTTTGATTGTTGGCACTAGTTCTAATTTCTTGGTGGTGAATTCCCTCTATGAGACCACCAAATTTCCAGCAACAAATGTGTTAAACAGCTCTGGATTTTTGTTGCTTTGTTTGCATGTGATTGGGCAAACAAAGATGGAGTGTGGCTTTTATAGTTTGTCCATTTCATCAAGTGTACCTAGTCAAATTTCTAGGAAATCTCAAGGTCATAAATCACTCCTACTACCCACTAGTTTCCAGCTAGGTGACACACATGCATGACACAAATACACGGGAGTGTGTGTTAGTGCGTATCCCAAGGTAAGTCAAAGTGTTATTTATTTTTATTACAAACTATAGGAATTTAATTTGATTTGTATTTATATAACCACAACCATAGACTTATAAATAATCTCATAATTCATATTAATATTAAATAAGACTTACCAAAATGCTAACTACTCAGTCCCCTGGCTCGCTCACAACTCAAGGCGCAACCCCGCCTCGTCTCGACGCCTACAACTGTACAAACCGACTTAGTAAGTCTAAACAATACATGACACTAGGCATATAGTCAATACAAAAATACAATATACCTCATCCACGTGCCTCAGTTGGTGTGCGGATTACGATGTCAGTCTCACATAACGGGATGGTGATCCTGATTAAGAAAATCAAGACAGGGTTATAGATTTTGGTCGTGACAGACCAAGGCACGTGGCTGAAGTATATTGTATTTTGTATTGATGTATTTATAGTGTTATATATTGTATAGACTTATTAAGTCAGTTTGTACAATTGTAGGCATCAAGATGAGAGCGGGGATGTGCCTCAAGTTGCATACGAGCCGGAGAACCAGGTAGTAGCATTTTGGTAAGTTTTATTTAATGATAATATAAATTAAGGAATTATTTATAAGCCTATGGTTTTGCTTATTAATGTAAATCAAATTAAAGTCCTATAGTTTTGATTTAAAAATTTACAACACAGACTAGCCTCGGGATACGTGGTAGCACACGTTCCCATGAAATGTGTGTTAATATGTTGTGTCACATGGCTGGAAATTAGTGGGTTGTAGGAGTGATTAGGGACCATGAGATCTTCTAGTGATGTGAGAAGTGAGACATTATGAAGCCACTAACTATATAAAAGCATTTTTCATTTCTTACTTCTCATTAGGGGTGGGCACGAAACCCGAGAACCCGACTCGGGTCGGGTCACCCGAGTCGGGTGGCGGGTGGCGGGTCGGGTGGGATGAGTGGAGCAAACGAGTCGGGTCATAAAACCCGACCCGTCGGGTGTCGGGTCGGGTTCGGGTGTGGTCATAATAGTGTCGGGTCGGGTTCGGGTCGGGTCCGGGCATCATCATGGGTTTTATATGGTTTTTGTGGTTTTTGTGGGTTTTATAGGGTTCGGGTCGGGTTCGGGTCGGGTTTAGGGTCTGGCAGGTCGGGTCGGGTTCGGGTTTAGGGTCTGGCGGGTCGGGTGGCGGGTCATTTTTATATCGACCCGAATGAGTCGGGTCGTCGGGTGTCGGGTCGGGTCGACCCGAACCCGACCCGTGCCCACCCCTACTTCTCATTGCATGCTCAAACAGAAAGAAAAATCCAGAGCTGTGAGGGTGATATTCTGCTGGAATTTGGGAGTAGGAAGAGTAAAAAAAATCATCACTCAAATTTGAGGATCGAACACCACTCATCAACCAACACCATTTAGGTAACTTGCCCTTCAATTCCATGCGTCTAAGTTAGGGGTTTTTGGGTTTTAATCAAGGAGTTTTTTCTTTGATTATGTTAAAGTGTTACAAGGTTGTTTTGATGCATTTCTAAGTTCTGATTTCAATTTTCAAACTTAATTTTTGAAATTTAAGTTTTTGGCTAAAAATGGGAGGTTTTCTTCTGATTTCGATTTTCTGATTTTTGAGCTATGAAATGGTGTTATTTTTGGAATATGATTTCATATTTGGATTCTCCATTGAAAAATACCAGAGACACTGCCTAGCCTATCAAAAATCAGTGTTGTTTTCATGAATTGAAAATTTTGGGTTTCAAGTTGTTTTTCATATGTTTTATGAAATGCATGCCTTTGATTCATGAAAATTTATGCTTTAATTAATGTTTGAATGTCATAAAACATGTCTGGTGTATGTTTTTGATGATGAAGGATGTGTTTGGACCCTGGTGGAGGATAACTGGGATCTAGAGGCTTGGGAGTTGGCCAAATTCGAGCTGCAGGAAGCCTAAAAAATTTTGGGTTCCTGCACTCAGTGCGCTGGACAATTCCAACCTGCGCGTTGAGCACTTCACGCGCTGCGAGACCTAAACAACAACCATTTTTGCAATTTTTCTAATAAACGGACTCTAAACTACCTAAATCACATCTAAACACCTTAGGAACCTAAGGAAGTATTTTGGGAGTTCCAGTACGCATGTCGGGGTGTCGAAAGGCTGGAGGATAAGCTAACAATTTGCTTGTATTGTGAGTATACCCATTGACAACTTTACTTGACATTTTAATTCTATTATTTGCTATCCTTGCATAGTCCTTTTAACTATAATACCTTTGTATTATGATATCATGTGTTGATTGTGTCTATGCTCACTTGATGAGTCTAGTTTGCATGATATCCATTCATTTGATTTGGTTCATTGAATCTATGCCATATACTATGTCTATCCTTTGTTATTTTAAATATGAATTGAATGATAAATAATATGCTATTATGCTAGTGCAGATATAGTAATTGTTTAAATGAACTTGCATTCCTTATTTGTTTAGGTGTGTAGACATTCCTATGCCTTGACTATCCATTCTTGGTATTTCTTGAAATAAAAAAGTAGTTTTCGTATTTAGGTATCGTACTCGATCGAGCTGTGCGCGACTCTTAGTCCTTGGGAACGTCGGCACATGTTACCTGACACTGTATAACACTTGGAGTTAAAGTCCCAGAGGTGGTCTACAGATCGGGGTTATAGTCCGTGGCAATACTTGGTTATAGTACCTCATGGTATATGATTATTGAGTCGGAGTGATGCGGATCACTGCCGATCGAACCTAAATCACTACTACTTATCCAAGTGTCATTATCACTTGTTTAACTCTGGTATTTACTCGCATATGGTATATTTTCTACCTTTCCTATTTATATGCTTTCAAATACCATTGGAATATTTGAAAATGAAAATTAAACTTGTCATCGGGGATTACTGTTATATTCTTGTACTCATTGTCTTTTTATGACGGTGGGTGCAGAGCCGTCTACCAGCAGGCTGGGCAATGAGAAGATCGACGATTATCTCTGAGCTAGCAGCGTGACACTGCATCGACTGTAGGTCTTTTGGTATTTTGATTGTATATGTTATATATGTCTTTCAGATACTATTTGAGTTGTATATTGGGTGGAGCGTTAGTTCCCCAACCTGACTTAGACTGTTATACTGTTTCACTGTATTTTGAGAATTATATATATGTGATATCATTACCTAGTTTTTCACACTTAGGGCTATTTTAATCAGCTTTTGCATAAATTACAAATTGCTCCTGCATGTTATTAAAAGATTCCGCATTAAATGACTAAAACTTCCGTTAAATAATTAACCTCAAAAAAATTTTAATTAACACTAAATCACATAAAATGATAGGACTAGTGTATTACTTATCCTGAACACGAGAAAAGAGATGAATAAGTTGTAAGACTGACTAAGTCCTACGTGGATAGGATTATGGCTTAATTACGGGATTAGGCTGGGCGATGCCTTAGAGTAAGAGAGGGGTCGCCACAATAAGCTATCAACTTAAACTATTAATTTATATTAAAATAAATAAGACTTACCATAGCCTAACTACCCGGTCACACGACTTACATGCAACTCGAGGTCGGCCCCACTTTCGTCTCGACGCCTACAACTGTACGAACCGATTTATTAAATCTACACAATTACATAACACTACGCATACATCGATACAAACATACAATATTCCTCGGCTACATGCCTCGCTCGGTGTGCGCATCACAGTGTGGGTCCCATATCATGAGTCGGTGATCCTGATTAGGGATCAAAATAGGGGTTAGAGATTTGGTCCATGACGGACACCCCTAGAGTGAACACCGGAACGCATACCCACTATCTGATCGTGTTTTGAATCTCGATATGTGTAAGCTTGCATCTTAAGGTGAACAAAGATGACAGATGTGGCAGGGGTGTGCATTCTAGCACTTTCTGCATTGTGTTGTTCTTGTTTAACTACCTTAAAAGAGATTTAACAACTAAGTTACTTCAAGTGAAGGAGCTAATTTGGGAACCAAATAGCTAAAAATGGCTTTTCTTAAATGAAAAATGATAATCTAACACACTTTTGTCTCACATTTGAGGCACATATTTTATTTTTTTAGCCATTTATAGCTCTTTTTGTCCCTCTAAACGTGGCCTCACACCTGACAAAACAACATAACTGGCTAAAAAATAAAATGTGCACTCCAAGTGTACGCTCAAAGTGTTAGATTATCATTTTCCTTCTTAAGCTTCAAATGCCAAGAACGTGAATGATTGTGCCCTTTCTCAACGTCAAGTTATCAATTGTGATTAGTTTTCTATTCGCAGTCATATATTCTCCAAAACACTACATAATACAATGATATATACTTAAAGCTTGTAAGATAAGGGACCATGTGACTAGGTGAGGCTCAGATCTCCATGAAGAGCAGCAGTACGACCCCCCTCTTTAAAATTGTACAACTTCTTATCCTCTTGTGTCCTTGCCCATTAACTCTGGAGAGCTTTTTTTTTTTTTTTTTTTAAATTGATTAAAATATCTTAACCTTTTAGAACTTTTATTATTATATTCTAACCTTTTAAATTTGTTATTATATCTCAACTTTTCTACATTGATAAATTTGTATCATACTTCACTTTTAACTTTAAATTTGATGAGGTAACATTTATTTAATGAGCTTAAAAATAATTAAGTAATAATCATAGTAATTATAGATGATGAGGCAGCTTCTTAAAGTTATTATTTGGGTGTCATGTCATCAAATTTGAAGTAAAAAGTGACTTAGGATACAATATTTTCAATGTAGAAAGGTGAGGATATAATAACAAATTCAAAAATGATATCATATAATAACAAAAGTTGTAAGAGGTTATGATATTTTAACCAATTAAGCCTTCTTTTTATAAAGAAAACTGCTTCCAAGTTTTTTTTACGCAATTTTGTTTTTACCATTAATTAGTTCTAGAGTTTGTAACAGAGAGACAAATACTATTCACAACTTTTTTTTGGGAGAAGGCATCCATATAACTGCAAAAATTTATATTTTTGCAGTATGTGACAGGGAACTGCTGGCGTAACGTAGGTTGGACACGCAAACTTGACACGCACACATATGCACACCGTTGGATGCGCCTCGCGCACACATCTCGAGGTGTATCAATGGCCCGTGTGCGTATACTTGTCGGCAGGGTCGGTCCTAACTATTTGGAGATCTGGGCATAACTTTAATGCGGGGCTTCTCAATTTTGTTTTGATAAATAAAGATTTTTAAATAACCTTTCGCTCCTTTTTCAGGCTTGAGACAGTAAATAGAAAATATTATTTTTTCTTGGCAAAGTTAAAAAGGTTTTTTTTCAAAACGAGTTTTTTCAATTTTTTTTAAAAAAATGGTATTTACAAAATGTATTTTTTGATAAGTTTTTTTTTTTAAATAAATGATTTTTTGTTAAAAGCTGAAAAGCGTGCAATAAGAAACAAATCGTCCAACACTTGAGATTTGAGAATGAAAATAATGTTTAACAAACACAACGAAAAACAAATCTTCCAACATAAACGAGTTAAGAAAAACGTAGTTCACTAATCACTAGCAACAAAAAACTTCAAAAATCTGAATAATACAAATCTTAATAGGTTAAAAGAGGAGTAAGAATCCTTAAGTTTAGTTTGTAAAAACTTAATTGTGAAGATCAATTGAATTAGGATATGATCTAAAATAGCAATTACTAAATCCTCAAGTCTAACGTATATCACATAGAGATTGAATGAAGATTGAAACTTAAAATGTATAAAGTTTAGTCTATTTAATTAGGTGTATAACTGCAAGGGAATGTGAATGGACTTCGTTTTTTTCAAAAATAAAGCATATCGTTTTTATGTATTTTATGGGGGTCGTTTTTGTTTCCTTCTTTTGGTTATTATTCATTTTTAAAGTAATTTTTTGGACAAAAGGTTATTATTTATTTCAGGAAACTGTATATATACGAAACCATTATAAGGTAAATAGGTAATAAATACATATTTATGGAGTAGTTTTATTTAATGTTGGAGACAATTCTTTTTGGGACCCCAATCTATTAGTGTTAATATGTAGGAGTATCTTTTTTGGCTAAAAACTTGGTAATAGATTGACAAAAGAAAAAGAAAAAAATTGGTGAATGGGTATCTTTGGTTATCCTACCGTCTCACATATATATTTTATATATACATTTAATAACTATATACTACATATATACAATTTTTTTTGAAAAAGTGGGCCCCAAAAAAGTGGGGGCCTTGGGCCATTGCCCTTCCTGTAACTGTCCAATTCTAATTATGTCGTTATTATGACGTATTTATAGACGTAGACACCCGCTCAGACGTTCGTGGACCCCGCAGGTAAGTTAGGGCACGCCCAAATTTAGTAAATAGTTCTTTTTTGTGTGATGTTTGCCTAATTTTATGACGTGTATGTTTAATTATGTTAGTTTACATCGCAATGTGTGTATGTATATTATTATTTACTGTGCAAGATAGTATGATGGGTATTCGCTTCGAGTAGCGTGTAGATGAGAGTACCAAGTGAGCGATTTAAAGATACACTAGGCCAGGGGATAATACACACATGATAAATTAATAAAATATATTAAATAATTATTATAAAATGTCTTTTAGTCGGTTAGGACTGTTGTTATACATGAATGGCACGAGTTCCCGTGCAGACTCAGGTACCAGAACGCCGAGAGGATTAACTGTTATGTTAAGAGAAGGATAAGTCCAAAGGACCAAGTCCCCATCCATGTCACTTTAAAGTAGACTTATTGACTCAATCAAGGCCTCAAGATGGTCCTAGTGATGACCATGTCACATAAGATCAATTTTGGACTATATATAGGTGTTTTGATCACAATTCACCACCTTTTCTCTCTCCTCTTATGTTGAATCCGAAAATTGAAGTGTTGTGGTGAACTTTGGTGGCAATTTTGAGGAGCAATCAGCGTGGGATCAACAATTCAAGGTTAGTTCCTTGCTCTCCTCATAATTCTTTACGTTTTGACCGTAATTTCTCAAATTTTAACGCAAATTTCAACGAGCGAATAAGTTCAATGGTTTTAAGTAGTGTTGCGATGGATTTTAAGAATGTTTTGAGCAAATCTTGGTTGTGTTAAGGTTGTTGTGGTTTTGACTTGTATCGGTGTTTTTGGTCGAGAATTGTCAGGGTCATCGATTTTGTTGAGGATCAACGGGTCCCTATAGTTGGTTTGGAGAACCATAGGAGGTTGGAACAAATTCGGGTCGCGGTGAAGAGGACAGGGGTTCCAAAAAACCTCGAAAAACTGGATTACAGGATTGGTGCCGCCAACAACTCGCTGGGTGCCGCTTTGGGGAGGTTACTCCCAACGACGCCACCTACGACACCATGTACAATAACACAAATAAAAAAAGATTCCCAAATTTTTTTAAATGAATAGGACTATTAGGGGTCTATCCCAGGGACCTATAGGGGTATTAAATGAATTGAAAATACGAAAAATTGCCATATAAGTTTGAATTGGGGATTTCCAAGGTTTAGAGAATTAATAAATTATCAGAAAACTAGGTATTTATGATTGATTGACAGGTATTAAGCACGTAATTGGAGGTGTGTGGAGATCATTTTGGATTGGTTGGAACGCGATTTGAGGTGTGTAGTAACCTAATCGAAGTTCTCCTGAGTATTTACTTGAAAGTTTCTGAATAGAATAAGTTTATTGTATTGATTTGAATGTACAGTATGGTGCCTTATTTATAGAATGGTACATAACTAATTTACAGTAGATGTTAGATGTTATAGAATCAGTGGAGCATTACACGATTAGTGTAGATGTTACATAGTAAGTGTAGACGTTACACAATAAGAGTAGACGCTACAGAATATTAATTAATGTGTATATCTAACATCCCCCTCAAACTTGGCGATGTAGCAATAACGCCAAGTTTGAACCTAATAGATTGATGTTTAGAAGTGGAAAGTCCTTTGGTGAGGCCATCAACCAATTGCTTATCAAAAGGCACGAAATAGAGATCCAGTTTCTGTTAAATAATTCTATCTCGAATAAAATGAATATCAAGCTCTATGTGCTTTGTACGAGCATGAAAGACAGGGTTAACAACAAATGCATTTGTGCTTTGGTTGTCACACCACAAAATAGGGCAGGAGGTAGGAGCAAACTGGATTTCCTTGAAAAGTGACTCAAGCCACATGAGTTCAGCTGTAGCTTGTGCAAGTGCCCGGTATTCAGCTTCAGTGCTAGACGTTGCAGCGACATTTTGTTTCTTGAAGCTCTAAGACATAAAGGTGGAGCCAAAGAAAACACAATAACCTCTAATCGACTTTCGATCATAAGGAGACCCAATCAGAGTCTGAGAAGGAAACTAGGTGAAGTGAGGAGCTAGGCTTGATGTGAAGTCCGAGGTCAATTGTGCCAGCAACATAGCGTAGAACACACTTAAGAGCTTGCTAATGGGGAATCTAAGGGAACTATTGAAACTGACTGAGGCGATTGATCGCAAAAAAAATGTCTGGTCGAGTATGTGTTAGGTATTGAAGACTGCTAATAATTTGTCGATAGAGAGAGACATAAGAAAATATTGGACTTAACTTACTATGATTGAGCTTCACTGTGACGACCCGCCCCCGACCTAGGGTCAGATCGCCTGGCCCAGACCGCCACTTGGACCCGATACCTGAACCAAGCCCAAATAACAGTCTGGCACGCCTAAATAAATAAACCTGCGGAATACACATTGGCTAAATAAAGGATAATAATTGCGGAAAGAACATAAAAAGATATCCTAAGCCAATAAATTTAAGTTCATAGAACATTTATAAAAGTTATACATGGGTTCATGCTCATTTAAACTAAACAAGTTTATTAAATCTTCGAAATGGATTCACTAAAGGTAACTAGGATTCAAGCTACCCAAAGACCTATTTTAATTTTAACCCCAAGTTGATAGTTTCAAAATCAAATATACATAATATATATATACAAAGGCTCATATCAAGAAGAGACTTCAAGCTCGTCTCTCCCTTGCCTCAATCTAGCGCTGTTGTGGATACCTGAGATGTAAGTGGGGTGAGCTAAAAGAACCAACGGAGCTCAGTAATGCGGAAAACCCGCTCAACCATCAAATATGCAAGTAATATCTAATAAGCATGCATAGTCTAGCATGTATTTGAAAACAAACAAGGATTCATTAAATAGTAGCATGGTAGCAGGATTTAAAAAAAATAGACTTATAATGAACCGTCAAGTACTTTCATAGACATAAGATTCGTAAGTCACAAATTGTAACAACAATAATCATGAATAACATTAAAGAGATTAACAAATCATTTCATAATTTCAAACTTTCATACAAATGAGGGGGTTTCGCGAGATTATGTACTATAAAATATAATAATACGACAAGTCGATGTTCCATTCAATGCATACTAGATATTGGCAAGAATCTGGTGACCGATTCTCCTACTCTCAAAGTGATGGAAACAACCAGCTAGCACACAGGCCTTATGTGCCCTCTCGTTTTTCCCATCAAATCAATAGTAGGTTCATCCAAGCCATCACCGATGCACATCTCTATGTCTCAAGAGTACAAGAGAAGGTACTCCAACTTATGTCCCTACGTGACATACTTATGAATTCAATTAATCAAGTAAAGCCCTCGGTGGTAAACTCCACACATCCTGGGTGTTAACGACCCTCGGTGGTAAACTCCACACATCTTGGGGTGTTAACGACCCTCGGTGGTACCACAACATTCTGAGGTATTCTTTAAGACCCTCGGTGGAACTCCACACATTCTGGGGCCATAGATAACAGTGCATTCACATTCTATAGATACGTAGGTTCGAGCCAATACCACGACGCAACCCATAAATCTCAAGTCTTTAATTCAAATAATGAATCCTAAGAATAACTAATAATCATGCCATATTTGATAATTGAGCAAGCTCCCCACTTACCTGCACTCGCCGCAGATCCTAATCTTGATCCTCTCGCATTTGGGCTCGATGTCAACCGTCTCGCGAATCTAGACAATTTGAAAGAATAATTACTTTATGTATCTACAACCATACAAGTTTAACATTAATTGTCTAGACCTTAGAGATTCACCCTATTTTATAACTGACTTCGCTAAAGGTCATTCACGACTCTAAAATCGACACTTAAAATTGGAATCGATGATTCGAGTAAAATAGGAATGCGGTGATGTAAAACAAAGAAAATCCGCTAATACTTGATTTTTCCACCATAAATTGAAGACATTCGATTAATTATAATTAAAAAGATCCAAATCACCATACAAGACTCAATTTAGACTTTAAATTCCCAAATGACAATATTCAGTCAAAGTCCACAAACTTATCGAATAAGTTTATTTCCCAAAGAAAAGATTCAAAGTTCCTTTTTAAATCTCAACTCAACCTTAAATGCCAAATCCATATCAATAAACTTCAACCGCGTTCAATTTGCTAAAATCATGGTAAAACCCTTTCATGTACTGTCAAACCATGGTAAACAAGATTGATTCATCCATAATACTCGTTATCATAAAGCTTAAAAATTTATATAACCCATTTCAAGACTAGATCTAAGAAAAATTGAACAAACTTTGCAAATCATCAATTCACATTACCAATACCAACACCAAAACAATAAATCTAGAGAGTATTAGAATCTCACCATGCCTTCAATGGAGTCTTTGACTCAAAATCCTTTTCAAAATCTCATTCTAACATAGATCAAATCTTTCCTTTCTTATTTTCTTTTCTATTTTCCTCGCGTTTTTGCCGATGTCGACGCCATCGACCCTTTGGTCTCCAAACCTTCAATAAATAATAAAGAAATCAAGGAGGGAAGTGAGGTTGTACATCTCTTGAGCTTGAACTCTCCTCTTGTTCTCCTCCTCTCCATGTGGGTGTTTTATAAAATTGGGGCTCAGATTTTCTTTGATTTGCTTAAATAGCATTAGGGTGAGGGATTAGGGTTGTGACTATTTACAATTTGTTTGAAATGCCCTTTTGGGTCATAATCTCAATTGGGCTTTATTATTTAAAATAAAACTTTATTTACTCCCTAACTCATATTTAGTTTGACAAGTTTAGAATTGTATTTTCACATCAAACACCCAATACATTTTTATCATGAAATTACCAAAATATACATAGGTTGGGTCGTGGAGAATTTGGGTCGTTACATTCACAGAAGAGCAAGGAGTGGTAATGACCTTTAAATTAGAGAAGCCTGCTCGTTCAATAAGAGATTGAGCATAGCATTGCTGAGCGAGAGAAACCAATGTGACTACGACGAGCTTCAATCCCCAAAAAGTAATGGAGTTCCCCTAGGTCCTTGAAAGCAAACTGAGCATGAAGAGAATCAATAAAATGTGTGATCATAGAACTATAATTACCAGTGATAAAAATGTCATCCACATAGACCAAAATATAAGTGAAATGTGTCCCAGACTTATGAATAAACAAAGATGAGTCTGCCTTTGAGTGAGTAAAACCCCATGACGTTAAGGCTTATCTAAGACAATCAAACGAAGTGCAAGAAACATGACGGAGACCATATAAAGCCTTGTGAAGTTGACACACATGTAGGGGATGTGCAGATGAAATTAAGCCCTGTGGTTGAGAGATGTGCACATGCTCAGTTAAACGCCCATTGAGAAAAGCGTTGTTGATATCAAGTTGTTAAACATGCCATTTGAAAGAGGTATCAAAAGATAGTATAATGCGCACAGAGGGCTTAATCACAAGGCTATAGGTCTCGTGAAAGTCAACCCCTGGTTCTTGGCTAAATCCCTAAGCAACAAGCCGTACCTTATGTTTGTGGATAGAACCATCAGAGCAACATTTGACCTTAAAGATCCACTTTGTATTGATTAGTTTTTAACCACCAGTGGAAGGAACAAGAGACCATGTATTGTTCTTAGAAAGATCATCATATTCTTCTTGCATTGCTACGTGTCAAACAGGATATTGTAATGTCTCATTAGTAGATTTAGGAGTAATTTCATAACCAGTTAAGGATGTGTCCTCAGCGACAAATGTATTAAGTGCCTTTCTTTTGAAGATGTCATCCTTGGCTCTAGTGATCATAGGGTGAATATTCACTGGTTCAGAAGAAGTAATTAGAGCTGGGACCGACAGAGGTGTGGAAAAGATAGTTGGGGATGTAAGGGGAAGAGTAATGGTGGGGTTAGATACTGGAATAGGTACGAATATAATGGTATGAGGCTCAAATTGTAAAGGAAGAACGTTATGTGGAGGAACCATTGATGGTTAAGGGAAGTCATGTTCATCAAAATAACATGACTGCTGATGTAATATCTGTTGGAAGAACTTAAACATATGTATCCCTTATGTAAAGAGTTGTAGCCAATGAGTAGGTATTTGAGGGACCGAAACTGATACTTATTGGAATTGTAGGGTCGAAGATAAGGGTAGCATACACACCCAAAACCTCGAAGAATTAAATAATCAGATGGGACTTGAAAGAGAACCTGATAAGGACTAAGACCCTTTAGGATTGGAGTGGGCAATCGATTTATGAGAAAATTGAGACTGAAATGGCATCCCACCAGAAAGTAGTAGGGAGTTTTGCTTGGGCAAGTAATGTGAGGACATCTCAACTATATACTTATGCTTGCGTTCGACCCTTCCATATTGTTGGTGAGTATGGGGACAAGGATGCTAAAAAGAATTCCATGATTGCAAAGATAACCCTGAAATAGATGATATTCCCCTCCCTTATCAAAACGAATGGCTTTAATAAGGCGTAAAAACTGTTTTTCGACTAGTGTACGAAAGATAATAAAGGTTTGAAATGCCTCAGATTTATGTTTCAAGTGGTAGACCTATGTAAATCTATTGTAATATGTACATATGGGAGATCGTCTCCCTGATTAGAAGCTTGATCCATGCTTCAATGTAAACAGTGTGTCAAATCCATCATTCAACCACCCTAAAAACACTACCTGTTTTGCCGAATATTTTGAACTTAAATGGTTCTCTTGAGCTACTTTTGGCATGAACTGACTCCATGGTGAAACACGATGCTGGTGTCCTCCATCTCTTTCCATTGCAGTACTTAACCTGAATGTAGGACCAAAAGACTTAAGCGTAAATAACATAGCCATACCTAAATAACAAACACAAAAGAAAGAATAATGCCTGCGGAATTAACTAATGAAATCATGTATCCGATGCTGTATCTGAGAATTATTTGAAAATGACTTTGGAGTGAATCAATCCTTGTAAGCATCTAAGTGAACAAAACTCAAGGTTCCTCTTTTCCTTGCAAGAATTAATTTCTTCCTAAAATAATTTTTTTATATACAAGTACTAATTTTTAGAAATTACAACGACAAACAATAACTTTTACAAATTACATCTATTTTCTTTTTAGAATATTTCTCGTCACACAGAGATTAAAGCAGACCGTAAAAAGACTCCCTCAATGACACTGAAAGGGCCAGACTTCAGAATGCCTAATTTGACTAGCTTCATATGGCCAATTGAGATTTTTTACCACAGTCCTTTAACTTCTGAAAGAGTTAACCTATCAGTAATGTATCTCCAAATTCAATAATAATACAACAACAACATAGCCTCAATCCCAAAATTAGTTCGGGTTGGCTATATGTTTCAAATTCTTCCGTTGCACTCGATTTAGTGCAATGACAGTATTGCTTATAATTGACCTGAGGATTTAAATACAATTACAATCTAGCAAAGAGATGCTTAGAAGTAAGGAAGGTTTTAGGGTTTTGCAATGGTTCGAGCATTCCAATTGTTTATTCTTTAATGATCGAAAAATGATTTTCACCAACCTTGCCATATCTGTTACTTTTCTTTTCAAAAATAGCAATAAAATTATATGTTACAAAGTAGCGAAATATCAACACACTCGGTCAACCATTTGGGCCACCCTTATATTAAAAAGGGTACAAATACAAAATATCAATATCACACAACAAGAAAAAGGACAAATTTAATATTAAGTTCAGATTCCAACAGTAAGACTCATAACTAATTTATGTTAATAGATAAATTTTATTATGGACAAATAAACTTCACATTTAACTACTTCATTTACGGCCTTTCAATAACAACAACAACAACGCATTTCTCCAGTTTTAGTGTGTGCGCCGACCTAGGGTCGGGTCACCTGACCCAAACTGCTACTTGAACCTGATACCTAAACTAGACCCAAATAACAGTCTGGCACGCTCTCAAATAAACCTGTGGAATATACATTGGCTAAACAAAGGATAATGATTGCGGAATAAATATAAAGAGATATCCTTAAGTTAATAAATTTAAGTTCACAAGAACATCTATGAAACTATACATGGGTTCGTATTCATTTAAACTAAACGAGGTTTATTAAAACTCTCAAGTAGAACAACTACAGGTAAGTAGGTTTCAAACTACCCAAAGACTTATTTTAATTACAACCTAAGTTTAATAGTTTCAAAATCGAATATAGATAATATATATCAACATAAGGCTCACATCAAGTGGAGTGTTCAAGCTTGCCTCTCCCTTGTCTCAATCTAGCATTGTCATGGATATCTCAGATGTAACTGGGATGAGCTAAAAGAACCAACGGAGCTCAATAAGAGGAAAACCTTGATCAACTATCAAACATGCAAGTATTACCTATAAAGCAAAACAATTCTGCGCATGAAGTTGTAAATCAAATCGCAAAGCTTTTAATGAAAAGTACTGGAGACATGGTTCTTAATCGTAAAGGGGGGTGTAAGCAAGTTTTAAGTCAAACAAAACATGAAAAAGGGTAAGCAATCTACCATTGTTAAAGACTAAAGTGCCCTCTCATTTGGGCCTTAAGTCTAACTCTAATATATTTCTGCTCCGTTTTCATTAGTCTACTTAATTAGCCTTTTGACCAGGAAAGTTTTTCATAAATCGTTTCCTAATTAATGTTATCTCATGAATTTAGAGATCTTGTCCCTTTTGACTAGGAAAGTTATCAAAAAATCTTTCCCTAATTAATGAGATCTCATAAATTTGGATATTTCACCCCTTTTGACTAGAAAAGTTCCCACATTTATTTCCCTAGTTAGTGGGATCTCATAAATCTGGAGATCTCGCCCCCGAATATAACTTTCTTCATGTTTAAGAAAAGTTTTTGAGAACTTTTTCTCTTGTGACTTTCCTTAATGAGAACGAGAGTATATTATGAAATATCTTCAAACCAAATAAAATGCGCATCTCAAGGTGTAGGATATTATACCATTTCACTCATAATCCAATTTAAAGAAAATCCAACACACGTGTAATATTTAAATTACTAAATTGCCCCCAAGTTGGATCGGGGAAGATTTGGTAGTTACATTTAGAGACACATTTTAACTACAAATCAATAAGTAATAGCTTAGTTTATGCATAATATGATACCATTATGTAGAGTTATGTATCTATTTTTTCAGTAGAAGTGATTTTATTTCCTATGCATGATTTTTTTTCTTTGTAACTTCTTTGTAGTATGCGTAGTTTGTATCATTAGAAATGCTCCAAACCATTAGATTAATATTTTTGAATGCTATAATGCATAATTGTGCTTACTTTGACATCCCTAAATAGCAATTTGAATATTTTCACCATCTAAGAGAATGTTTCCTAAACTTCTCCAAATTGGCAAATTTTCACAAAAGTCCTCCATGTCGAATTACATTTCCAGAATTATTACATTTTTCAAGAGAGCGAATTACAAGGAAAAATCAAATTTTTTATCCTGTCTCAACCATAGGACTGGACATAAAACCCCTGAATTTCTTGTCCATCAACATGCACAAAGCACCAAATCAAGGTCGAAAGACTACCAGATTAGCCACTAATAGAACAACTATAATCAATTATAATTAATAAGTAGGTTTAGCAAATAATCATACAACAAAAGATGAGTAAAATTACACTAGGGCATAAAATTGAGAAATTATGAGGAAAATAGGATGGAAAAGCATACCAGTAATTTGGACAACAACCAGTTGATGAGGCAAATTCAAGTTTGATAAAAAGATTAGACTTTAGAATAAAACCTAAAAAGTATTGTAGAGATGAGATGAGTGTGCATATTTTTCAGTATTTTAAGCATGGAATGGGCAGTAGTGGCAGAAACAAACATGTTTTAAATGGCTAAATTCTAGAAGATGAAAGTAATATACCATCGGCAAGCCTAAAAGGCGCAAAGACGCAAATATGGATATATAGTTGCCAAGAATGTCAAAAAGAAAAGATTGAAAAGAAAATTATAATAAAAAATGAAGAAGCCTTAGCAGTAGCAGTAACAACAAGCAAGGAAAAAAATTTTCAAAAGCGTCAATTCCGTCGATGCTGCCTTAACAGAAAAATAATGAGTAAGAAGATTTAAAAGAGTGAATAATATTAGTAATGATTTTTGTTTAGTTTTTGCGAGGTGCGCCAAGCCTTTTTTTTATTTATTTTGAAAGGTGACACGCCCCTTGAAAAAGATAAGATTAATTTAATATCTAGAGCGAAGGGGACGGGAAAGGGGAAGGGGAAGGGGAAGGTGAGAGGAGGGAGGGGGAGTAGGCTGGAAGGAGAGAAGAGAGTGGAGAAGAAGTGGGAGATGGGAGGAGAAGAGGAGATCGGGAGGAATGGGGAGTAGTGGGGATGGGTGGGGAGGAGGACCCTAGGGATTGTTTCTAGAATCTAGATATTAAATTAAATTAGGTATGAGTTTGAAGGGTTCTCTAACCTCTTATTTTATACTAGTCTCATATCATAGATATTTTTCATTTAGATATATGGGACTAAAGAGAATTACATTTGTTTTTGCGGAAAGTCACAATTGAGAAATTTATAGGTTCAAAATTTATTTTTATAACATTGTCAATTCTATGCAAGTGTTTGGACTAAATGATGAACGTCTAAATAAAATTTATTGGCGCATCTACCAGAAGGACCCCAAACTATGCACCTTGAGATGTACATCACATTTGCATCGGACAATGCCAACATGGTAGGTGCGCATTTCTCGATGTCCAAAGAGGGTCAGCCAATCTTTTTCCATAGGAGAGACATCTAAATCAACAATATTATAGTATAAATTTTTTTTTTAAAAATTATAATAACACAGAATGGAAAAAAAACAAAAAAAAAACCCAAATTTGAGCATCTATTAATGAATTTTAATAAATAATGATAATTTTCTCAACTATATATATGAAGCATTTTGATTTGTTGAGTATCTAACAAATGGATCATGTGCCTAGACTGAATACTGGATCAGGATCTCTAGCTTATCATGTGGTTTTATTCCACCATTAACATTTTTTGTTGCTTCATGAACCCAAAATAAAGCTACCTCGATTTTTTACCTTGTAAAAAAATGTAACCTAAAATGAAACCCCTGTGCATCAATTTACATTATATTTTGTCTAATCACCCTTAATTAACCCTCCCACTCTTACAATTTTCCTCTCGTTGTCCTTCTATTTCATTGAAGACCCATCCATTTCTTTCAGAAATTGTGTTTGAATTTTTAACTTTGCAAATCGCAAGGGCGGAGAACGGTTGTGGAGAGATACGTGGATATGAGAGAGAAATGACGATAATTTAGGAAAAGTTAATAAAGGTTCAGTTAGAAAACTAATTAGAAGTGTGTTTGTTTTCCACAAATGCCCCCAATGATTATTAGTTAACTTCTTTTTAAACCAATATGTAAAAAGAAATGAAGGACAAATATGGAATAAGTATAAATTTAAAATTAATTGGATCCTTGGCAGGATTGACATTATATATAGTATAGATTTAAGAAATGTTCTGCTCTAAAGGAAAACTATAACGTACTTATTATATAAGATCTTCATGTTTACATATTTTTAAAAACTATATATTCAACTTCAAAACAACATGACAACTTGCAATGACAATGAAGTTTGAAATTGAACATTTGAAGTTATCTTTAGCAATAATAAGGTAGCAACCCTCACAAATTAATTACGAAATATATTGAGAGATATTTCAAAGGTGTGGTATAGCGGCAAAGAAATGAGAATTATCACTCTGACAAAAGTAAATATCATGAATTATGTTCTGAGCATCTATGTTCTATTCTCATAGTTATCAAAAAAATAGTGATTAGGATCATGCATTCATGAATTTTCTACCTAAAATATATTAATTTTTAGAAATTATATTAAATCACTTGGTAGAAACATATATGATAGAAAAAAAAATAGATTTAGTGACATTCTTGTTCTCTTAAGAAAAAAAAAGATTTTGAAAGGAGAATTGACTTTTTTTTTTTATTAGGAGAATTGACTTATTCATATAAGCGAGTTAGCCACAAACATAGGCACTTGCAAACATTAAATGTTTATACAACACAAAATGAGGAAAAATATGTTTTGAAAGTGAAAAAAAATTTGTGCGATATAACTAAATCAACGCCAGATTTTAAAGAAATATTTTGTATAAGTTGAGTTAAGTGTACAATGTTGATGCTTATATGTAATAGTATATTACAAAATATAGGAATTTTAGTGCAATGGTTATATAGTAAATTCTATATAGTTCGTTGGGGTTTAGTCACTATATAAAGATGTAATCAATGTTGATGTAGCTTACTCCTTTTTTCCTTCCAACTTTCCCCTTCTATGGAAGACGGTTCGACTCTATTAGCTAACGAAAAATTGTGTTATGATCCTCATATTGAAAACTAAAAATAATAAATAAAACTTGAAGAAATTTGACAACATAAAGGCAGACTTAAGATAGCTTAGAATGCATTGAATCAAGAAGAATGGAATATTTAATATACATAGCTGCACCCGATTATTTTGGGATTGAGAATTTTGGTGTTGTAAACTTGTTATGAGAGCCAAAGAACTTTCACGCAACCCATTTTTATTTTATTTTATTTTATCGAATCCTAAATAGATAATTCCATATCTTATTCCATCCGTTTTACCTTCATATGAGAGCTTACATATTCTGATGTTCAAAACATGATTGGATAGGGGTGTTGTGCATTCTGATGTACATTTTAGGGGTGTCGCTCTAGCATTTTTTTATGGGGAGTCGAACTCTCAACCTTCAAAAATCTTGCCTGCGATGCATTGTAACTCGTCAAATATAATTCCCGATTCCTATACCGAAAACTACAAAAGACTGTTGCAGTGGTAAGCTCGGGGTCGAACCACAAAGGCTGGGTTACTGACTTAGGTTTCTAAGGGAAAAGAGAAAACAAGGGATTTTGTAAAACTTTTGGAAACGTTGAAAACTTTGGAGTTGAAGTAATGCAATGGAAGAAAATCTACGTATACAGCTTCACGGTCTTCGCGATACAACTTGGGATTGATTCCATTAATCCTTGGTTTATAAATGATACGAGACTAACCTATGATCTAATGTAGCTATAGACCCGGTGACGCACTCAGTTCATCGTACTTCTTAATGTCGACAACAAGGTACGACTGTTGATTACTTCCCTAACCAAACACGCAACCTCATCATTAGTGCTCCAGATTTAACACGTTGCACGCATTACCTCAGTTTCTGAAGACACTACACCTAGATAATCAGATCGCTAGTGCTCCTTATTTAGCTTAGATCCCAAAGGTACTTGACCGGTTGGCCAACTGTCATAAGTTTGACTTTACCACGTGAGAACGGATGTTTCGACTTCAATTACTAAGGGTAGTCAACCTAATATGCATGCACTGCGCTATACATACACCGGTTAGCCAACTGTCACAAGTTTGAGTCTACCTCCTCATCCTGCTCATGTATAGTGTGATGCTCTCTACAAACTACCTTAGCCTCCCTAGGCTCGCTCTCAACAACTAATGATATGATATTTACATGCGCCTTAGGGTTAGGGGTGGGTTGGGCGTGCAATCTTCCTGAGCTTTCCCGAAAGTAAGGAAATGCTCCATGAGATTAGTGAGTTTGTCAATCTTCCTATCAGTGTTGCTTGACCCACTTCCACTGAAGATGTGTCAAGAAGGATCCTCATCCTTATCGTCGTCAACATATTGACGAGACTGACTATCCATAGATTCAAACAACTCGAACATCTCATCAGTTGTTCTCTTCTTATAGGCTCCACCACAAGTGTGGTCAATCAGGCGCTTCTTAAGGGACCTAAGACCCTTATAGAGGAATCGGACAAGAAAGGTTTTACTCTGACCATGTTGGGGACACAGTATATTTAGTCTTTTGAATCTGCCCCAACAGTCATTGAAGGTCTCTACTTTTTTCATCTTGATATTACATATCTCTGAGATAAGCTAAGACAATCGAGATTCGGGAAAGTATTCCCTTAAGAATGTTAAAATCAAGTCATTCTAGCTAGTGATAGATCCCGGGGGAAGGTAAAACAACCACTCTTGCGCTCTATCTTTAAAACAGAACGGGAAAGCCAATAATTTGACTTCATTTGCCTGTAGTCTAGGTTGCTTCATCATTAAACATTTGGAGTCGAAATCTTTGATGAAAGTCACCAGACCTTTATGATCCAAGCAATGGAAGGAGGGCAAAAGATTTAGAAAACCGAACTTAAGCTCACAGTCACCCCTATGTATAGGATATGCAATGCAATGAGGCTGATGTGCAAGGAGAATTTGCATATCCTAATTTTCTATCTAAATGGTGATGCGGGGCTCATCATGTGCTGGTGCATGAGCAGGGTTTAACACATTAGGTGCGTATGGCTAAAATTGGGGAATTAGATGTCCCCTCAGTCCTAATAGTGCCCTATCCTGATTATCCCCTTGATTCTGATTGTTCCTCTCATCTCGGGGAGGATTGTGGTCGTTATCCTCCATTTCTAGAGAATATGAAACGTTAGGAGTAACTTCAGAAGCTTTCTTCCATTGGGGCGCTTCTCTCGCATTCCGTCGCCAAGTCTTCTCGATATCCGGATAAAAGGGTAGAGAGGATTCGGTGGAATGTGATCGACGAAGACTACTATGCCTAAAATAAAGAAAAGAAAAACCTAAATCAAGTAGGACTTAGACTCCAGTAACGACGCCAAAATTTGACACGCATTGTAAAACATGAAATATAATTCTCGATTCCTAGACCAAAAACTACAAAAGACTGTAACAGTGGTAAGCTCGGGGTTGAACCTCAAGCACTAGGTTACTAACTTATGTTTCTAAGGGAGAAGAGAAAACAGGGGATTTTGTAAAACTTTTGAAAACTTTGAAAACTTTGGAATTGGAGTAATGCAATGGAAGAAAATCTAGGTATTCAGCTTCACGGTCTTCACGATACAACTTGGGATTAATTCCATTAATTCTTGGTTTATAAAAGATATGAGAATAACCAATGATCTTGTGCAGCAATAGACCTAGTGACGCACTCAGTTCCTCGCACTTCCTAATGTCAACAGCTAAGGTACGACCGTTGACTACTTTCCTAACCAAACAGTCAACCTGATCGCTAGTGCTCTAGATTTAACGCGTTGGACACATTACCTCGGTCTGTGAAGGCACTACACTTATACAATCGGATCGCTAGTTCTCCCGATTTAATCTAGATCCTTAAGGTACTTGACCGGTTGCCAACTGTTATAAGTTTGAGTCTACCACGTGAGGACGGACATTTTAACTTTAATGAGTAAGGATAGTCAACCTAATATGCATACACAGCGCTATACATACAATCAAATCTAACCCTATTATTAAAAACAATACCAAAGAGAATAAACCATAGAAAAAAATCAAGATAATTAAATATAAATAAACCTCATAACAGAATCCCAAGTCGCAAAGCTTGACCGATCCACCTTTAACCTAGAGAGAGGAGATTTGTTAGACATAATCAAGCCAAAAACCTAGTTCTAATGCAAAACGAAAGTAAAAACAAGAGTTCTTTTCGAATTAGAGTCTATTACTATTTATAGGAAGACCACAAAGTGGGTTGAAAACCTAAAAATCACAAAATAGGTAAAATTCCAGAAATTAAGAGTCTTCAGGTATCGATGCTTTGTCGGTGCCATGAGAATATGCGAAATATGGCGTCCTAATGGCATTCTTTTTTAGCTCTCTGTTTAACTCATATGTGAGTCAACGCGATTTTGTACCACTTAGAGGCCGAATCTGAAAAGTCTTGTGAGATGTTGATGTTCCTGAAGCTGCAATTCCTATTGTGAAGGAGTTTTGTGATGTTTTCCCTGATGAGATGCTAGAAGGACTGCAACCATTACGTGATATTCAACATCATATTGACCTTGAACCTGGTGTGTCACTACCTAATAGACCACACTACCAAATGAGTCCCAGTGAGCATGAGGAGTTGCGCAGACAGGTTGAAGAGTTATTGGCAAAGGGATTCATCCGTGAAAGTCTGAGTCCGTGTACAGTGCCAGCCCTCCTTACACCAAAGAAAGATAGTTCCTGGCGGATGTGTGTGGACGGTAGAGCAATCAATAAGATTACTATTAGGTATCGCTTTCCTATCCCTCGCTTGGATGATTTACTTGACCAATTGAGTGGAGCAAAATTTTTTACAAAACTGGATTTGTAGAGTGGGTACCACCAGATTCGCATTAGAGTTGGGGATGAGTGGAAGACTGCTTTTAAAACTAGGGAGGGGCTGTATGAGTGGTTAGTCATGTCGTTTGAGCTGTCAAACGTACCTAGCACCTTCATGAGAGTCATGAATCAAAGCTTGAGACCTTTGATAGGCAAGTGTGTTGTGGTATATTTTGATGATATATTGATATACAGTACTAACGAGGAGGAACACCTCCAGCACGTGTGAGATGTTCTGACTATCTTGCGCAGGGAGAAGTTCTATGCTGTGATGAAAAAGTGCTCATTTTTTACATCGAAGGTCCATTTTTTAGGCTATGTCATTTCTGGAGAAGGGCTGCAGGTTGATGAGTCTAATGTAGAAGCCATCCGCACTTGGCCTAGACCCACCACAGTCACGGAGGTTCGTAGCTTTCATGGGTTGGCTTCATTCTACAAGCGGTTCATTCCACACTTCAGCAGTATCATGGCCCCAATTACAGACTGTATGACGGGCGTGAAGTTTGGGTGGAGCAACAAGGCAGATGAAGCATTCCAACTGATCAAGGTACGTTAACCACTGCACCCATTCTGGTGTTTCCAGTTTTTTACCTACCATTTGAGTTACATAGTGATGCATCCAAGGTAGGCATTGGAGCTGTCTTGAGTCAGAATAATAGGCCTGTTGCGTATTTTAGTGAGAAGCTGTCTGGGGCGAAGTTGAGGTATAGCACATATGATGTGGAGTTCTATGCAGTGGTACAAGCCGTGAAGCATTGGCGGCATTATCTTTTTCACAGAGAGTTCGTGCTCTTTATAGACCATGAGGCATTGCGACACTTACATGGGCAGAACAAGGTCTCAGCCTAACATGCTTCCTGGGTGGCTTATTTGGAGCGCTTTACTTTTGTGGTGAAACACAAGTCTGGTGTTACCAACAGAGTTGTCAATGCCCTGAGCAGACAAAAAGTTTGTTGAGCCGCATGACCATTGAGGTACCTGTGTTTTCCTACTTCTCTAATTTGTTTACTACTGATCCTTTCTTTGCTACTATTATGGAGAAGGTGCAGAGTGGGGAGCGTCCTGATTACACACTCCATGAGGGTTTCTTATTTCGGGGCAACCAGCTTTGAATTCCTAATTGCAGCTTGAGATTGCTGATTACTATAGAGTTGCTTGGGGAGGGACATGTTGGGCGTGATCGCACTTTGCAACTAGTGCCGGCCTCTTACTTTTTCCTACCATTCGCAAGGAAGTGGACAGATATGTACAGTGATACCAGACTTGCCAGCTTTCAAAGGGTACCGCAACTAATGTCAGTCTATATATGCCTTTGCCCATTCCAAAACAACCATGGGTTTATATTAGCATGGATTTCGTGCTGGGGTTGCCTAGAACACAGCGGGGTAATGACTCTATTTTTGTGGTGGTTGACCATTTTTTCAAGATGGTTCACTTCATCCCATGTAAGAAGACCACAGATGTTGTAAAGGTGGCTCAGCTATTCTTTCGGGAGGTGTATAGATTGCATGGCCTTCCTACCTTGATTGTTTCAGATCGGGACACCAGATTCCTCAACCATTTTTGGCTCAGTTTGTGGGCTATGGTGAACACGCAGTACTGAAATTTAGCAAAGTGCTTATCATCCGCAAACAGATGGGCAGACTGAAGTTGTTAACCATTCGTTAGGCAATCTTTTGAGGAGCTTGGTGGGTGAGAATGTTAGGAGTTAGGACTTCAAGTTGAGCCAGGCAGAATTTGCACACAACCATGTTGTTAATCGAAGTACCGGGTTTAATCCTTTTCAAGTTGTGTATTCAGTACTACCTCGAGGTCCTCTTGATTTGTTACCAATGCCAATTAAGACAAGAAGGCATGGCAAGGCAGAAGACTTTATTGTGGGCTGCAAAAGATTCATCAATCTGTCAAAGATAACTTGTAGAAGGCTGCTGACAAGTACAAACAATATGCAGATCGGAAGAAGCGTCACATGGAGTTTGAAGTGGGTGACTTTGTGTGGGCAATTCTCACTAAAGACCGGTTCTCTGTGGGTGATTACAACAAATTGTCAGTTCGAAAGATTGGTCCTGTGGAGGTTCTAGAGAAAATTAATCCTAATGCTTACAGATTGAAGTTGCCAAGTCACATTTGCACGGCTGATGTATTTAATGTCAAGCATCTTGTTCCCTATTATGGGGATACGTCTGATGATGAAAATTCGAGGGCGAATTCTGTCCACCATGGGGAGAATGATGAAGTCCAAGAATTAGCTTGAAAATTCTTGGCAAAATATGATGGAAAGATATGACAGAATGGCATTTTAGTAATTTTCGCAAATGGCGAAGTTTGGGTGTTTAATTTTTGGTGTTTCTAGGCATGGGTTTATTAGAAATGGCGTGTAGATCACAACTCACTACTATGCCGCGACTACGACATTTTTCGGTGAAATTCCATCGTTTCGACCTTTGAAACGGCAATTTTTCTATTTTAGAAAAGTTTTGTTTCGCTTATAACTTTTATTAGGAATTTCCGTTTTTATTGCCGTTTGCGGCATTTGTTTCTATTTTTCGTCTAGTTTTTAGTTTAGGGTTTTTTTGGACTTTTTACTATTTTTGGCAAGTTTTAGGGTTTCGCTATTTAAACGATCTATTGGGTGTAATTCTTAGTTTTTGGCTGAAATAAAAGAATTTTTGAACTTTGGCTTATGTTCTGACCTAGATCGAGTTGTTTGTGAATTCATTCAACTGGTTTAGAAGATGTCCACTACGTCAAGATGTGAGATGTGTTATAAAGAAAATTATGGAAGAAAAGCATTTGATTCTCCAATCACCATTTCTATGAAGGAACAAGGAAGTGTAAAGACAAACAAGGAAAAGATCTTCTATATATAATTATACATCTTCTCTAGCTAACTACTTTCATGAAACGAAATATATAAGAAGTATACATGTATGATCATAATTAAAATAAATTTAATTGCATAAAATAATTACATTATCCTAAAGCACCCTTGTTAATAATTATTAAACTAAAAAGAAGTTGGATTTTATTATTATAAAATACTAATGATTTTATCCCCAAGGATTGTGGTGCAGCGACGAGCACCATATATCTGATGGAGACATCATAGTAGTTATATTATATCTTATTGGTTTCTCTGCATTATGGGCTAGGGGTGCCCGATTAACCCCCACAACATTAGTCGAACGGAAGTAAGATGGAGCGAAAAAGGTTCAAAATCTACAAATATCAAAAATGATTTAGTATATCTAGTATTTATTTTACTTAAAAGAATCTATAGTATGCATCAAAGAGTGTCATGTACAACCTTAAATTTCAAGCAACCAAACTCTTTTTCCACATGATTAATTAATATGATAGTCATGGAGGAGTTAAAAAAGCGTCTTAAAATCGACTGGAGAATAATTGGCAACAAATTAAAGCATAAAAGGGGATGGATCTCAACTTTTTTTGATTAGTTGTAATGGATGGATTTATTTGCCTTGATCAATGAAACAATTCAAAATTTTCCTTAGCCATGAATAACAAGTTGTTCATTCCGCTCTTAAAAAGAGAAACTAGTATTAGCAATTGTCTCGCCCTCATTGGCGTGTTGAGTTTTTGTCTCGCGCTTGTTGCATGTTGTCAACACTGTTTGTTTTGATCTTTAAGCTATTCTTTGCTCACTCAAATGGCTATGGCAGGATCATCGACTAAAGGGAGCCTCCAACTCCCATACAAGGATCTAACTTTGGGGCAAGAGGATGAGGAGGGTTTGATCTTAGAGGTAGAAAAGACCTTGAAGGATGTCGTGGATTGTTCAAAAATCATTATTGGTCATTTTCTCTGGGAGAGTGGTTCATTTCGACTCCATGAGGGATACATTAGCATCTATATGGAGACCAGTGAAGGGATTACATGCAAGGAAAATGAAGTGATTATGTCTATACGTCTTCACCTTTTTCCATGACCGTGATTTGTTTTGTGTTATGGACGACAACCTTTGAACTTTTAACCAGCAAGCTCTATTGCTCAAACAAATGGAGCCATTACATTTGTTAGGAACAAACTACCTATGGGATTCATGAATGAGAAGGTTGTTGAATGGATAGTCAATGGAATGGGAAAGTATGTGAAGACGGACTTGTGGAGTATTGAAAACATGTGGCTTAAATATTTATGAGTCAAGGTACGAATTGATTTTTGAAAATCGCTTCATGTAAAAATGAAGATGAAGAGAACAAGTGGAGAGTGGTTTTGGGCGTAGATTGCCTATAAAAGAGTGCCAACATTCTATTTCTACTGCGGATGTGTTGGTCTGTCAGATAAGTTTTGTGTGAACCTCTCTTTGACTGTGAGGAGCCTAGTGAGGAACGGATATACGGGAGCTTTCTGATCTCCACGGTTAACCGATAAAACAATGCATCAACAAATCGAAGGCTGCGAGGGATAGGCAGTGGTGGGGGAGGTGACAACATTGCGGATAGGTCATGTTTCCATAATAGTGGCACCAATCAAGGATATGTTACAATTATTGTTGGGTTTTGGGGTTCATGCGCAGCGGAGATTACAAAACAATTTTGAAAAAAACGCCAACAGGATCCAAATCTGATTCTATTAAAACACGTTTAAACTATGAAAACTTAATCATACCTCAATCGCAATATACCTTTCTGAAGATTAATCGATCCCTAAGGCGCTGCCAACGACGAACGCCCTCTATCAGCAGTCCATACACGAACGGTGACGAAGATTTGAAGTGCTAGCTTCGAGAGAATACCAAACCTTTTTGTTTCTCTCCAAAACGATCCAGAGCATACCAAAAACCTCTAAATCGTTTCTTAAAACGAAAATAGAGTTTCAGCCCTTTTTAAATCTTTCGTACTTATATTCTAACTCAAAGCATCTATTTATACAACCCTTGTATATAGACGGTTAAGTAAATTACACATATACCCTTATTTAAAGAAGTATAAGTGTAATACACTACAAGGACGTTTTTGTCATGAATTTTATCATATAAAATTCATTTTTTCTTGAACCATCTTAAAATCTAGCAAAACCATTCTCAGTGTGCGACCCAATAGGCTCATACAACGTTGGTAGTGTACCAAAATACATTTTTGGTATAGAAGTCATAAGCGGCCTCTGGCAAGACATTATGACTACCCAAGTTGTACGAATATCAAATCGATACAACCTAATCAATAGTGTATATAACATCCTTTTGTCACACGATATCCTTTTGATCAAACATAAGGCATGGAATTGTCATCCAACATGTTCAATCGTACTAGTCTCGATTTCTAGGTAGACTGAAAACATCTAAGTGACATTGATCAATATCAATTCACTTAGACTAGGCCTTTTAACAGTCTAACACATCGAGGGATCCACTGGATATCTCTCTTTATATGAGAGGGACAAATTCTATCTCGAGTACACAACTTCACCACATTATTCACACAATAACCAATCATAACCTTTATAATCGTCCGGTTAAAGACAACGTTTGATTACGTCAAATCATTGTATTCCTAATGTTGAAGTCTCTGGTAATCATAGTGGGTCGGTCCAGTACTTTGTTCCCTAACAAGTACTCATGATCTTGATTCGTATTCCTATACATATGATCATCGTATGATCATCAATCAAGACTCACACTAGTTTTAATTCATTATAGTTCCCAGTATAATAATCGACTAGGGACATTTAGGATATTTCTGTAAATACCCATGGATCTTATTATAATGTAAACATGCAAATCAATTATAAATTGTGACTATGTAGTTTCATACGAAATGGGCAAAAAATACACTACCATTTCGTAACAAACATTCCCTACATAGATTTTAAACATCATTAGTTAATTTTTGCTAAAATAAGCCTTAAAAGTCAATATTGTAAATATACTGATATTTAGCAAGTTAAATTTTAGAATTTCGATGCTTTAGTTCGATGCAAAATGGGTAAAAAATCATTACCATCAAGTTTCACAGTACTTTGTTGTGAAATTGGCAAAAAGTCATCTCCATTTAGTTTCGTACGTTCCCTACAACGATTTTAGGCACAATTCGTTGAAGTTTTGCTGAAATAAGCCTTGAATGTAATTATTGTAAATATAATGATTTTTGTTTGGTTGAATTTTTGAATTCTTTTGATGTAGTTTGAAGCTAAATGGGGCAAAAACTTATTAGCATCGAATTACACACGTTCCCTGCGTGGATTTTAGGCGCAATTTGTCAAACTTTTGTTATAATAAGCCTTAAAGCTCAAAATTGTAAATATTATAATTGTCGACCAGTTAAATTTTAGAGTTCTGACGATATAGTTGGGTGAAAAATTAGTAAAAACTCATTATCGCCTAGTTTTGCATGTTCCCTATGTGGATTTTCAGCGAAACTCGTCATTTTTTTGCTAAAATAAACTTAGAAGGTCATTATTAAATATGTTGATTTTCAGCTAGTTGAATTTTAGAATTCTAACGATGCAGTTTAATGCGAAATAGGCAAACAATTTTTGACGTCCAGTTACACACGTTCCCTATGAGCATTTTAGGAAAAATTCATCAAAATTTTAATTTAAAAGTCTTGATGGTCAATATTATAAATAGGTTGATGTTCACCAGTAGAATTTAACAATTTTGATGATGTCATTTTATGGGAAATAAACAAACAATCATTACCGTAAGGTTATGCACGTTCCGTCTGTGCATTTTAGGCAAAATTTGTCAAATTTTTAATAGAATAAATCTTGAAGATCAATATTGCAAATAGGCTAATATTCAATTGTTGAATTTCAAATTTCTGATGTAGTAGTTTGATGCAAAACGGACAAAAATTTATTATCCTCAAGTTTTGTTGTAGTTTGCTGTGAAATTGGCAAAAACTCACTACCGTCAAGTTTTGCTCGTTCCCTACATGGATTTTAGGCCCAATTCGTCAATTTTGTGCTAAAATAGCCTAAAAGGTCAATATTGTCAATAGGCTGATTTTTGGCATTTTGAATTTCAAAATTCTTACAATGTACTTTGATGTGAAATAGGCAAAAACTCCTTACCGTCCATTTTTGCACGTTCCCTACTAAGATTTTAAGCACAATTTGTCGAATTTTTGCTGAAATAAGCCTTGAAGGTCATTATTGTAAATATATTGATTTTTGACTGAATGAATTTTACAATTATGACGATTAATTTGATGTGAAATGGACAAAAATTTATTACCATCCAGTTTCACATGTTCCCTACATTGTTTTTAGGCACAATTCGTCGATTTCTTACTATAATAAGCCCCGTATGACAATATTTTAAATATGTTAATTTTCGGCCAGCTGAATTTCAGAATTCTAGCGATTTTGTTTGATGTGAATTGGGAAAAAACTCATTACTGCTAGTTTCACTATAGTTTGAAGTGAAATGGCCAAAACTCATAACAGTCAAGTTCGCACATTCCCCGCTTCGAGTTTAGGTACAATTCGTCAATTTTTTTTGCTACAATAAGAATTGAATGTCAATAGTGTAAATATGTTGATTTCTATCTATTCATTTTACAATTCTGACGATGTAGTTTGATGTGAAATTGGCAAAAATTCATTACCGTATAGTTTCGCACGTTCCCTACATGGATTTAAGTAACAATTCGTTGACTTTTTGTTAAAATAAGCCTTAAATTTTATTATTAAAATTTTTTTTTTACTAGTTGAATTTTAAATCTCTGATGTTTTAGTTTGATTACAAATTGGCAATAACTCATTATTGTCCAGTTACAGCCATTCCCTATATGGATTTTAGGACCAATTTATCAATTTTTTGGTATAATAAGCCATGAAGATCAATATTGTAAGCATGCTAACTTTCGACCGGTTGAATTTCAGAATTCTAATGACGTAGTTTGATGTGAAATAGGCACAAACTTATTACCATCAAATTTCGATGTAGTTTGATGTGCAATTGGCAAAAACTCATTAACGTCTAGTTTCTTACGTTCCCTATGTAGATTTTGGCACAATTCATCTAATTTTCGCTAAAATAAGCCTTAAAGGTCATTATTGTAAATTTGTTGATTTTTGCCTAGTTAAATTTCAAAATACTGACAATGCAGTTTAATGCGAAATGGGTAAAAACTCATTACCGTCCAGTTACACATATTACATACGTGGATTTTAGGCATAATTTGTCAAAGTTTTGCTATAATAAACCTTGAAGTTCAATATTGTAATTATTTTGATTTTCGACCAGTCAAATTTAAAAAATTTGACGATGTTGTTAAGTAAAAAATTGGTGAAAGCTCATTACTGTCTGGTTTCGTACGCTCCCTACATGGGTTTTTGGCACAATTCATCAATCTTTTGCTAAAATAAGACTTGAAGGTCATTATTGTAAATATGTTGATTTTTGGCTAGTTGAATTTCAAAATTCTGACGATATAGTTTGATTTGAAATGATATGAAACTAATTACTGTGAAGTTTCGTTTTAATTTATGTTAAATCAACAGAAGCTCATCACCGTCAAGTTTCGCACATTTCTTACGTAAATTTTTGGCACACTTCTTCGATTTTTTGCTAAAATAAGCTTTAAAGGTCAATATTGTCAATAGGCTAATTTTGGGTAGGTTGAATTTTAGAATTCTTACAATGTAGATTGATGCAAAATAGGTAAAAACTCTTTACCATCCACTTTTGCACATTCCTATCTTGTTTTTAGGCACAATTTGTAAAATTTTTGATAAAATAGATGGTGAAGGTCAATATTGTAAATATATTGATTTTCGACTAGTTTAATTTTACTATTCTCATGATGTAGTTTGATGTGAAATTGGCAAAAACTCATTACCCTATAGTTTCGCACGTTCTTTACGTTGATTTTAGGCACAATTCGTCAATTTTTTGCTAAAATAAGTCTTAAATTTCATTATTGTAAATATATTGATTTTTTGCTAGTTGAATTTCAAAATTCAGCTTGATGCGAAATGGATAGAAACGTTGTACTATCAAGTTAAACTCATTTCCTATGTGGATTTTAGGTACAATTTGTTAAAATTTTGCTACAATAAGCCTTAAAGGTCAATATTGTAAATCTACTGATTTGGCTCGTTTGAATTTCAGAATTCTGACTATTTAATTTGATGTGAAATGGGCAAAAACTCATTACCAATAAGTTTTGTTGGACTAAGTGGTTAGTCACTCTAACTCCAACCGGGATTTTGATGAAAACAAACAAGGTGAAAATGTACTAATTAATATCAAGTGTATTTCAGTTTTTGTTAAAAGGATGTAAAGCAACACATCACGGGTATTCAAGTCATACAAGTTCAAGACTCGGCATTCATGAAGAAATGAAGATCATATTTGTAACTTCAATGTAAGGTATCAAAATTCTTTCACGCAAGCCAAATGCATTAGTTCATGCATTAGTTCATGCATATCAAGTTTCTTAAAACCAACTTTTAAGAGTCATGAAATAACTTGAAGTTTTTGAAACATATGACTAGGCTTATGAGTTCAAACAATGCGGAATTATGTGTTAATGATCAATTGTATTTTGGAGATCATTATTAAAGTTTTTAAGACTGAAAAACTTGTTTTAAAAAGGTTTTTGAAAAGAAAAACTGCAAGTTTGCAGAAAAGCCCCTCGCAAGTTATGAAATCGTGATTTTTCGTTTTCGAGGTTTGTAAAATTATCCGTACCATCCAATTAGGCTTAATGACCCATAATGAACATGTATAACACGTTATATTAGGGTTGGTTAGGTCCCGGACGTGTTTAAGGGTCGCTAACTAAAAGGGAAAAATATTTATTTTGAGCTCCCTGCAGTTAGCGCGCTAATATTGCCATTAGCGCGCTAAGTGCAGAGTTAGCGCGCTAGGTCTCGGTATTAGCGCGCTAATTGCCCTCTCGACAGCTTTTCGAAAAATCTGGAAAAACAACTTTAATTTGAATCCTTGATTAAATCTGGACCCTTGGATTCCTACAACGGTCATAAACGGCTATATTGGGATATCTAGCACTATAAATACAGCAAGACAATGGTTTTCTCATAACAAGGAGAAAATACACTCAAATGCCCTAAAAGATCCAAAAGAAGCATTTTGAATTTTTGAAGGATAAAAGGGAAACTCTTGAGGCTGTCCACCAACAACATATTCCAGCACTTTGAAGCACTCAAAAGAGTACAAGAATCCCTTCGAATCTGATCTATTTTCTCATCTTCTTGGTTGTAAGCAAATCCTTGTTCTAGATCTTTTTATTGAGCTTAATTTACATAGTCTTGTGTGTGTTGGTTGAAAATCAGTTTGTTGAGTGTTTAAATATCGTCATCTTAGGTTTTGCACTAAGAATCATTTTACCAAATCCTAAGAGTGTTTTGAAAAGTTTTACACTTGAACTTGGTTTTTGACAAGCTATTGTTCTTTGCTTTGAAATCGGCTTTGCAAAAATATATTGGATTTTCAAACGATTTCACATTTGGAATTTGCAACAAAATCAGTAATATATTCTGCATTTTCCATTCATTCTCATACTTGCATGCATTAGAGTTGTTAGGCTCTAGGAGGCTTGCTAGTGTTTGAATTTGATACTACTTTACTTTGTAAAGTATATTTCAATTGTATTCTTCAAATCTTGATTGTAAGACTTAGTGGGATCTAAGTCGAAGGGAAAATCCTAGTTGCGGCTAGGTGGATGTATAAGACCTTATTGCGGTAAGGCATCGTGTAAAATACCTAGTTGAGGCTAGGCATATATCCTAGTTGCGGCTAGGTGGGAAAAGTCCTAGGTGAGTCTAGGTGGGAAAATTCCTAGTTGCGGCTAGGTGGTTGTATAAGACCTTATTGCGGTAAGGCATCGGGTAAAAGACCTAGTTGAGGCTAGGCATTCACTAGGCTAGTTTGCTTAGGGTGTAACACTTATCGATAATATAAGTGAGGTTTGAAAATCTTAACCGGGGAGGTTAGGTAGTGGATGTAGATCGGTTGGATCGAACCACTATAAATCACGTGTCTTATTTCCATCTCTTCTATCCCCTTCTTGATAGCATAGCATTGATATTTATCATTGGTATATGCATTATTGTTATTACATGTGCATAAAGTTTTTAATAAGGCGATAAACTCTCGGTAACCCAATTCACCCCCCCTCTTGGGTGACCTTCAATTGGTATCAGAGCGGGTTATTGCTCAAAGTGTTACTAACGTATCTTTGAGTGTTTTTGTGCAAGGATGCAAAGTCTAGATCCGGCTCGCCTTAGGGAAGGTAACTCCTCGAGTAGGCCTCCATACTTTGATGGAACAAACTACGCTCATTGGAAAGTGAGAATGAAAGTCTACATAAGAGCACAAAATAGATTTCTATGGGACGCAATTGAAAATGGCTACACTCCACCCGACAAGCCATTGAAAGAATACTCCAACGAGGAAATCAAGAGTGAGCAGGCAAATGATCAAGCAATGAATCACTATACTGTGCATTGAGCGAAAATGAGTTCAATCGAGTAAGTGCTTGACAAACGGCAAAGGAAGTGTGGGAAAAGCTTGAGGTCCATTATGAAGGTACCATGCAAGTAAAGAAGACAAAGTTGAGGATCCTTGAGGAACACTATGAAACCTTCCGAGTAGGATCCAATGAAGATATCGCCACCGCCATCACACGGTTCACTAAGTTGCTGAATGAGATCAAGAATCTTGGAAAGCACTATGATCAAGAGACATCGGTATACAAATTCCTTAGAGGATTGCCTAAGGAATGGGATGCCAAGAAGTATGCTATCCAATCAGCACAAAATCTTGGAGACTACACTTTCGACGCATTGTGTGGAGAGTTAACAGTCCACGAATTCGAACTCAAAGACCGAGCAAGATTGGAAGCACTAAATGGAGGTACAAAAAGCTCAAGAAAAGAGATTGCCTTGAAGGTAAACAACTCCCTTAGTGCATTAGAAGAAATTATCGAAGATGAAGAATCATGTGATGATAACAATCTTGAAGAAGAAGTAGCCATGCTCTCAAGAAAGCTCAACAAGGCCATATACAAGCGAGACAAGTACAAGAAGAAATTCCGAAGTGGAAGCAAGGGTGGAAAGTCAAACGAAACCATATGCTTTGGTTGTGGTAAGCCTGGTCACGTCAAGGCTGATTGCAAATCAAAGAAGGTGTTTGACAAGAAGAAAGGAAAGAAGAGCTTCAAGGCAACTTGGGATGACTCATCATCATCAAGTTCTGAATCCGATTCGGAGAGTGAAAAGGCAATACTTTGTCTTATGGCACAAGACGAGGTAAATTCTAATCCTTTTATTTTTGATGATTTGAATAATACTCCAAATCTTGATGAACTTAGGAAAGAGTTGGGAAAGGAGGTCAAAAAGACCAAGCAACTCAAAAAAAGCCTAATCATAGCAATTAGTGAGATAGAGTCACAAAATGAGATTATCAATGATCTCCCAAATGACTTGAATGAAGTCATGGAGTAAAGAGATGCATTAGTTAAGAAAGTAGAGGACTTAACTAGCACTGTGCACAAGTTCACAAATGGCAAAGAAATGTTTGATATGATGTTGGGAGCACAACGACGTGCACTTAACAAAAAGGGCATAGGTCATGAAGCAAACCTGTTAAGTTATAAAAAATTACGAAATGATGATCGTAGATGCTTGAAGTGCAATAGATTTCATATAGTAGGGAAATGTGTTTTACAAAAGGCTAAAAAGGGTAGACTAGCATGGGTAGCTAAAAGTGTTTATGACAATAACTTTCTCGGACCCAAAGGAGTTTGGGTACCAAAATCTAGTGTGTTTCCCTTTATGTAGGATACAAGGAAAAGTACCCCATGGTACTTAGATAGCGGGTGCTCAAGACACATGACCGGAGATGCACATCAATTCATTAAGCTAAAGCGGCATGACGGTGGAAAAGTTACATTTGGAGACAACAACAAAGGAAGAGTTATTGGTCTCGGAACCGTCGGTAATAGTTCACTTTCTATTTCAAACGTTTACCTTGTTGATGGTTTGAAATATAATTTGCTTAGTGTTAGTCAATTGTGTGACAAAGGATTTCATGTTATGTTTGAATCATCGAAATGCATTGTTAGGAATGAAAAGCATGAAGAGTTGTTTATTGCATATAGAGATAAAAATGTTTATGCCATTAACTTTGATGAGATGAATATGCAAAATGTTTCATGTCTGAGTGCACAAAATGATTGTGATGCATGGTTGTGGCACCGTAGACTAGGACATTCCAGCATGGAAAATTTTTCGAAACTAACTAAGCATGATCTAGTTAAGGGTCTACCAAAATGCACCTTTAAAAAGGATAAGGAGTGTGAATCTTGCATTCTTGGTAAACAAATGAAATCGTCATTTAAGACAAAAGTGACAAGTAATGTAACTCGAGCCTTAGAACTTATCCATATGGATTTGTTCGGACCTACTCAAACACAAAGTCTAGGTGGTAAATCATATTGCTTTGTTATTGTTGACGATTTTACAAGGTATACATGGGTGTATTTTCTATCTCATAAACACGAAGTGTTTGATGTATTTGTAAAATTCAGTGCCTTAGTAGAAAATGAAAAGGGGTACAAAATCACCATTATTAGAAGTGATAGAGGTGGTGAGTTTGTAAATAGGAATTTGGAGGACTTTTGCGATAAACAAGGCTATACACACCAATTATCCTCACCTAGAACACCTCAACAAAATGGAGTTGTTGAAAGAAAAAATAGAACACTCCAAGAAATGTGTAGGACTATGCTAAATGAGTACAACATAGCTAAGCATTTTTGGGCCGAATGCATCAACACGGCATGCTATGTTAGAAATACCGTAAATGTCCGAAAGCAAGTGAAAAATACTCTTTATGAACTATGGAAAGGGCGAAAACCCAACATAAGTTATTTTAAGGTATTCGGTTGTACTTGCTATGTCTTAAATGATAGGGATCAATTAGATAAATTTGACCCAAAGTCCAAAGTATGCATTTTTCTAGGATACTCAACACATAGCAAAGCATATAGGGTGTTTAATAAATCAACCAAAACCATAGAAGAATCTATTCATGTGAAATTTGATGAAGAAGATCCAAAAGCTAAATTAAATCTTGATAAATTGGGGATTAACGATGAAGATGATGGCACATCAAATATTCAAGAGCTTGAATCAAATAAGGAATCTGAAACCAGTGTGCCTAAGAATTCAAGATTGCACATAGGACATTCATCTCAACAAATCATAGGTGATCCAACCAAAGGGATAATCACTAGATCAACATTGAAACAAGATGAAGGACACTTAGCTTTTGTATCACAAACCGAGCCTACCAAGATAGATGATGCCTTAGGAGATGAGTTTTGGGTAATGGCCATGCAAGAAGAGTTAAGCCACTTTGTTAGGAACAAAGTATGGACACTAGTACCTAGACCTAAGGATCACTCAATCATAGGCACTAAATGGGTCTTCAGAAACAAAAAGAATGAAAAAGGTGAAATTGTAAGAAATAAGGCTAGATTGGTCGCACAAGGCTACAATCAAGAAGAAGGAATTGATTATGAGGAAGCCTTTGCACCTGTAGCAAGACTAGAAGCTATTCGCATGCTACTTGCTTATGCTTGCTACAACGGGTTTCTACTGTATCAAATGGATGTTAAAAGTGCATTTCTAAATGGACTTATTATGAAGAAGTTTATGTAGAACAACCACCGAGATTTGAAGATCATGAACATCCAAGCCATGTCTATCATCTTCAAAAAGCCTTGTATGAACTAAGACAAGCCCCTAGAGCTTGGTACGATAGACTTAGTGCGTTTTTGCTTGAGAAAGGATTCAAGAAAGGAACACTAGACCCCACTTTGTTCATTCTGATCAAAAAACACGACATGCTACTTGTTCAAATCTATGTTGATGATATCATCTTTGGGTCATCTAATACATCTTTATGTAATGAATTCTCATCATTGATGACAAATGAATTTGAAATGAGCATGATGGGGGAACTAACATACTTTCTAGGCTTGCAAATAAAGCAATCCAAGCATGGCATTTTTATAAATCAAGCAAAGTATCTGAGGGGCATGCTAAAGAAGTTCAAATTTGAAAATCTGAAAGCATGTGACACTCCTAGTAGCTCAACTATCAAAATGGACAAAGATCAACTAGGAAAATCCATAGATCCTAAACTTTACCGTGGAATGATAGGTAGCCTCCTATATTTGACCGCTAGTAGACCCAACATTATGTTTAGTGTGTGCTTATGTGCTAGATTTCAATCTGATCCTAAAGAGTCCCACTTAAAATGCGTAAAACGCATATTTCGATATCTAAGTGGAACACGAAACCTGGGATTATGGTTTAACAAAACCAAGAGTTTTGAACTCCGAAGTTTTGTTGATTCTGACTATGCAGGAAGTCTAGTTGATAGGAAAAGCACTTCCGGATTTTGTCATTTGCTAGGAAATTCACTTATTTCATGGTTTAGCAAAAAGCAAAATTTCGTGGCTTTGTCTACGGCAGAGGCTGAATATGTGGCTGCCGGGAGTTGTTGTGCTCAAGTTCTATACATGAAACAACAACTTGAGGATTATCAAATCCTAGTTAAGTGTGCTAAAATTTACTGTGATAACACAAGTGCGATAAATATATCGAAAAATCCGGTGTTACACTCTCGAACGAAACATATTGAGATTAGGCACCATTTTCTTCGAGATCACGTCCAAAAGGGTGATGTTAAACTTGTCCATGTGTCCACAGAGGACCAATTAGCCGATATATTCACTAAGCCCTTGCCTAGAGATCAATTTTCTAAGATTCGGCGTGAGATAGGCATGGTTCGAGAATCGGACCTTCTACACATGTTTTAGTTGTTCTAAACCTATTTATATGATGTTTTTGAAGTGTCCAAGAAGTTTGAGGTCAATTCGAGTTGTACGTCACAAAATCCAAAAATTTCATGTCCAAAATTTCCAGAGAGAAATTAGCGCGCTAATGATGGAAATTAGCGCGCTAATGGTTAAGTGACCAAAAATTTCCAGAGGGAAATTAGCGCACTAACTCCAGACATTAGCGCGCTAATAGCGAACGACCAGGGTTTATACAATCAATTTTAACCCAAAAATCCAGACATTTTTCACAACTTACCTCTCCTCTCACCGTCTCCACCACCATCTCGTCTCATTCGGGTAAGTTCTTCACCTCTCTTTGTCAATTTCTTCAATTTCTTTGTTTCTTGTCATCACTTTCTCTCCATTTTTCGACAATGTCGACTCGTCGTACCTCCAACCGTCCCTCCTCCCGACCAACCGCCCCTACCTCGTCCTCACACCCTACCCAAGCCACGTCCTCTCGTCGTCCATCACGACGTCGGGTTGTCCAACCATCCTCCTCCTCAACCAGTGAGTCGGAATTCTCACAACCCGCCCCCACTCCGGCGAATGTTCCTCAATGTGAGGGTCGCGCCAAGTCCGTTCATGAGGCCACATCGGTCCTCGAGTCCGTGGCTCCCCGTCTAACGAATGCCAAAATCCTTCGACCCGCAGTTGTCGATTTTGCATTTTTTGATAGGGCTCATCTCCCAATTCGGGAGATTTTTGATTCCACGGGATGGACCACCTTTTGTGCTCATAACGCCTTTTACATTCCCCCATTGGTTCGTGTCTTTTATTCAAATCTTGAAACAACGAACCAATTTGTCTTACGTTCATCTGTTGGTGGCCGGTCAATTGAGATTACCCCTGAAAATCTTGCTCAACGGCTTCACCTTCCATTGCACCCTCCCTCTACTACGGTAGTGTGCAAATTCCTAAGTTGGCCTTTTGATCGTCTCGAAGTTCTTAACTCTTTTCTTCGGCCAAAACGAACCTTAACTGTATATCCAACCGGTATAACTGATACCGATTTTAAATTGATGCCCCATCTCCTTCATAAAGTACTTCACAAAGTTATTCTTCCTCGAGGTGGAAGTAAGAACTATGTCACTCTTCTTGACATGTTCGTTCTTGGGCATCTATTTCGTGCCATTTCTCTCAGCCTGCCCCATATCATCATCGGTTATATTACGAGCACGTGCAGCTCAGGTCGTCATCTCCCGTATGCACATATCATCACATCCTACTTGGAGTCTGCCCAAGTGGATCTTGCATTAGGCGGTTGTCCCCTCACTGTCTACGACACCATTGACATGGCCACTCTAAAGGCCATGAAGTACCGTTACATACGCGACAGGGAGCGGTGGACACGTGAAGATGCGATCCCGGATGGTAGGTATTAAGGTGGCTATGAGTTTCCATTGCCTACGGACCCTCCGGCTGTTCCGTTTGATGCGCCCGATTACTTGGAGTATAGCTACAGTTTTGGTAGTGATGACCATGATGACGATGAAGGCGTTGCTGGCGATGATGCTCATGTTGGTGATGAGGAAGTTCATCATGACTCCGCTGTTCCACCTGCGCCGCCGCAGCACTACGAGACAGCCCCGCCTCCACCTCCCTCTACGTTTGGCGGCTTCACGCCTCCACCAGACATGTCCCCCTCATCGGCCTACGTCTCTGCACAGTTGGGTTACTTGCACACCTACATGACTCAGACCTTTGCTACTGTCGAGGCGGGCATCCAGCATCAAAATGATCGCCTTCGTCGTATTGAGGGTCAGTTACTTCCAGTGAACCCCGCGCGCAATGATCGTTCTTCCAGTTCTGCACGTAGACCATCATCCTCGAGGAGGAGTGTTTAGCTTCTTCATTGTTTGTTAAACTTTAGGTTCTATTTAGTTTTTAGGTGTATAGAACTAATATGTGTGGGTGAGCACTAAGTTCCAAACTTTTAAGCTTTGATGACATACATCTTTCATTTTTACTCATGTTTAAGCCACAATTGTGTTCACATTCTTTTACGCTCTTTATGTCATGATATCTTTTTGCGTATCTCTGAGTTTATATATGGTTTTTCTCTTGCCACATTATGATCTATATGATTATGTATCGCTTCCGTCTTTTATATGCATCGCGTAAGGGGGAGTATATATATATATGTTCTGGTATTGATTCTCTTATGCATAGATGTATTTTTTAACGGGGGAGTTTGGCCCCACTTTTTGATGTTATCAAACGGGGGAGAAATAGTTGAATTTGAAAATAGGAAATATGGTTAAATAGGGGAGAAATGAAGTTGGGGAGAAATGAAGTTGAACTTGAAAATGTTGATGTATCTTGAATGAAATACACATTAACATTATGCTTTATATTTTCAAAGTTCACATTGTTTGTTATCATCAAAAAGGGGGAGATTGTTGGACTAAGTGGTTAGTCACTCTAACTCCAACCGGGATTTTGATGAAAACAAACAAGGTGAAAATGTACTAATTAATATCAAGTGTATTTCAGTTTTTGTTAAAAGGATGCAAAGCAACACATCACGGGTATTCAAGTCATACAAGTTCAAGACTCGGCATTCATGAAGAAATGAAGATCATATTTGTAACTTCAATGTAAGGTATCAAAATTTTTTCGTGCAAGCCAAATGCATTAGTTCATGCATTAGTTCATGCATATCAAGTTTCTTAAAACCAACTTTTAAGAGTCATGAAATAACTTGAAGTTTTTCAAACATATAACTAGGCTTATGAGTTCAAACAATGCGGAATTATGTGTTAATGATCAATTGTATTTTGGAGATCATTATTAAAGTTTTCAAGACTGAAAAACTTGTTTTAAAAAGGTTTTTGAAAAGAAAAACTGCAAGTTTGCAGAAAAGCCCCTCGCAAGTTATGAAATCGTGATTTTCCGTTTTCGACATTTGTAAAATTATCCGGACCATCCAATTAGGCTTAATGACCCGTAATAAACATGTATAACATGTTATATTAGGGTTGGTTAGGTCCCAGACGTGTTTAAGGGTCGCTAACTAAAAGGGAAAAAATATTTATTTTGAGCTCCCTGCAGTTAGCGCGCTAATACTGCCATTAGCGCGCTAAGTGCAGAGTTAGCGCGCTAGGTCTCAGTATTAGCGCGCTAATTGCCCTCTCGACAGCTTTTCGAAAAATCTGGAAAAACAACTTTAATTTGAATCCTTGATTAAATATGGACCCTTGGATCCCTACAACGGTCATAAACGGCTATATTGGGATATCTAGCACTATAAATACACCAAGACAATGGTTTTCTCATAACAAGGAGAAAATACACTCAAATGCCCTAAAAGATCCAAAAGAAGCATTTTGAATTTTTGAAGGAGAAAAGGGAAACTCTTGAGGCAGTCCACCAGCAACATATTCCAACACTTTGAAGCACACAAAAGAGTACAAGAATCCCTTCGAATCTGATCTATTTTCTCATCTTCTTGGTTGTAAGCAAATCCTTGTTCTAGATCTTTTTATTGAGCTTAATTTACATAGTCTTGTGTGTGTTGGTTGAAAATCAGTTTGTTGAGTGTTTAAATATCATCATCTTAGGTTTTGCACTAAGAATCATTTTACCAAATCCTAAGAGTGTTTTGAAAAGTTTTACACTTGAACTTGGTTTTTGACAAGCTATTGTTCTTTCCTTTGAAATCGGCTTTGCAAAAATATATTGGGTTTTCAAATGATTTCACATTTGGGATTTGCAACAAAATCAGTAATATATTTTGCATTTTCCATTCATTCTCATACTTGCATGCATTAGAGTTGTTAGGCTCTAGGAGGCTTGCTAGTGTTTGAATTTGATACCACTTTACTTTGTAAAGTATATTTCAATTGTATTCTTCAAATCTTGATTGTAAGACTTAGTGGGATCTAAGTCGAAGGGAAAATCCTAGTTGCGGCTAGGTGGATGTATAAGACCTTATTGCGGTAAGGCATCGTGTAAAATACCTAGTTGAGGCTAGGCATATATCCTAGTTGCGGCTAGGTGGGAAAAGTCCTAGGTGAGTCTAGGTGGGAAAATTTCTAGTTGCGGCTAGGTGGTTGTATAAGACCTTATTGCGGTAAGGCATCGGGTAAAAGACCTAGTTGAGGCTAGGCATTCACTAGGCTAGTTTGCTTAGAGTGTAACACTTATCGATAATATAAGTGAGGTTTGAAAATCCTAACCGGGGAGGTTAGGTAGTGGATGTAGATCGGTTGGATCGAACCACTATAAATCACGTGTCTTATTTCCATCTCTTCTATCCCCTTCTTGATAGCATAGCATTGATATTTATCATTGGTATATGCATTATTGTTATTACTTGTGCATAAAGTTTTAAATAAGGCGATAAACTCTCGGTAACCCAATTCACCCCCCCTCTTGGGTGACCTTCAAGTTTCACTGTAGTTTGATGTGAAATGGTCAAAAACTTATTACCGTCCAATTACACACTTTCCCCACGTGGATTTTAGGCACAATTTGTGAACGTTTTACTACAATAAGCCTTAAAGGTCAATATTGTAAATATTTTAATTTTCGGCGAGTTGAATTTCAGAATTCAAAAGGTGTAGTTAGGTGACAAATTAATAAAAACTCATTACCGCTTAGTTTCACAAGTTCCCAACGTGGATTTTAGTCACAATTCGTCAATTTTCTTAAAAAATATGTCATGAATGTCATTATTGTAAATATGTTGTTTTTCGGCTGGTTGAGTTTCGAAATTCTGACGATGTAGTTTGATGCGAAATGTCTATAAACTCTTTTCCATCCAGTAAAGTACATTCCTAACGTGCATTTTAGGTACAATTCATCAAATTTTTGCTATAATAAGTGTTGAAGGTCAATATTATAAATATGTTGATTTTTGCTGGTTGAATTTTAAAATTATGACGATGTAGTTTGATGTGAAATGGGCAAAAATTCATTACTGTCAAGTTTTTCCACAGTTTAATGTGATATTGGCAGTAACCCATTATCGTCTAGTTCTACTTTTTCCCTATATGGATTTTAGATACAATTTATCAATTTTTGCTAAAATAAGCCTTAAAGGATAATATTGTAAATAAGCTGATTTTTTGGCAGGTTGAATTTTATGATTCTTACAATGTTGTTTGTTGCAAAATAGGCAAAAACTGTTTACCGTCCAATTTTGAACATTCATTGCCTAGATTTTAGGTACAATTTGTTCATTTTTTGCTAAAATAAGCCTTAAAGATCAATATTGTAAATATGTTGATTGGTTGAGTTTTACAATGCTGACAATGCAGTTTGATGTGAAATGGACAAAATCTAAATTGCCTTCCAGTTTCGCACGTTCCTTACGTGAATTTTAGGTACAATTAGTCAAATTTTTTGCTATAATAAGCTTTGTATGGAATATTGTAACGGAAAATGATAAAATGACCCACTTTCAACGCACACTTTGTGCGTACACTATTGTCTTTTAACCATTTATGGTTCTTTCTTGTCTCCCCAGGCGTGGACTCCACGTCTGACAAAATATCATAAACGGCTAAAAGAAAAAGGTGTGCGCGTAAAGTGTGTGTTGAGAGTGTGTTAGATTATCATTTTCCTATTATAAATATGTTGACTTTTGGCCAGTTGAATTTTATAATTCTGGCGATGTAGTTTGAAGTGAAATGGCAAAAGCTCATTACCATCTAGTTTTATTGTATTTGATTTGAAATGGACAAAATCTCATTAACGTCAACTTTCACACATTCCCTACTTGAATTTTTTACATCAATTTTTTTGCTAAAAGAAGCCTTGAAGGTCTATAATGTGAATATGTTGATTTTCGAGCTGTTTAATTTCACAATTTTGACAATGTAGTTTGATGTGAAATTGATAAAAACTAATTACCGTCTAGTTTCGCACATTCCCTACGTAGATTTGAAGCACAATTCATCGATTTTTTGCTAAAGAAGCCTTGAAGGTCATTATTATAAATATGCTAATTTTTTGCTAGTTAAATTTTAGAATTCAAACTATGTAGTTTGATGCGAATTGTGCAAGAACTCATTATTGCCGAGTTACATATGTTCCCTACTTGGATTGTAAGCACAATTCATCAATTTTTGCAATAGTAAGGCTTGAAAGTGAATATTGAAAATACGTTGAATTGTAGCAGGTTAAATTTCAGAATACTGATGTTGTAGTTTAATGCAAAATAGGCAAAAACTCATTACTATCAAGTTTCACTGTAGTTTGATGTGAAATTGGAAAAAATTCAAAACAGTCTAGTTTTGCCCATTCCCTACAACTATTTTAGGCACAAGTAGTTTAATTTTTTCTAAAGTAAGCCTTCAAGATCAATATTATAAGTATGTTGATTTTCTCCTGGTTGAATTTTAGAATTTTTGCTATGAAGTTTGATGTTAAATGGGCAAAAATTCATTACAGTCCAATTACACATTCGTCAAATTTTTGCTATAATAAGCCTTGAAGGTAATAGTTTAAATATTCTGATTTTCAGCTAGTTGAATTTCAGAATTTTGACGATGTAGTTAGGTAAGAAATTGGTAAAAACTTATTACCACTAGTTTCACCGTTCCCTATGTGAATTTTAGGCACAATTTGTCTATTTTTTTACAAATAAGTCTTGAATGTCATTATTGTAAATTTGTTGTTTTTTGGCTACTTAAATTTCATAATTTTGGTGACATTGTATGACGCGAAATGGATAAACACTCATTACTGTCCAGTTACGCAAGTTCCCAACGTGCTGATTTTTTGCAGTTGAATTTCATAATTCTAATGATGTAGTTTGATGCGAAATAGCCAAAAACTCATTACCATCAAGTTTCGCTATAGTTTGATGTAAAATTGGCAAAAACTCATTACCATCTAGTTTCGCAGGTTTCTTACATTGATTTTAGTCACAATTCGTCGATTTTTTTCTAAAATAAGCCTTAAAGATCAATATTGTAAATAGGCTGATTTTTGGCGTGTTGAATTTTAGAATTCTTACAACGTAACCATATGCGAAATAGGCAAATACTATTTACCGTCCAATTGCACGTTTCTTATCTAGATTTTAGTCACAATTTGTCGAATTCTTACTAAAATAAGCCTTAAAGTTAAATATTGTAAATATGTTGATTTTCGCCAAGTTGAATTTTACAATTTTGACTATATAGTTTGATGCCAAATAGGCAAAAACACATTATCATTCAGTTTCGCACGTTCCCTATGTGTATTTTTGGCACAATTCATTGATTTTTTGCTATAATAAAAAAGCCTAGTATGGCAATATTGTAAAAATGCTGATTTTTAGTCAGTTGAATTTCAGAATTCTGACGATGTAGTTTGATATGAAATGGGAAAAAACTCATTACCATCGAATTTCGCTGTAGTTTATGTGAAATTAGAAAAAAAAACTCATTACCCTTAAGTTTCGCACATTCCCTACTTGAATTTTAGACACAATTCAATACATTTTTTGCTAAAATAAGCCTTGAAGGTCAATATTATATATATTTTCATTTTTGACCGGTTGAATTTCAAAATTCTAAAGATTTAATTAGGTGACAAGTTGTTAAAAACTCATTACCGCCTAGTTTTGCACGTTCCCTATGTAGATTTTAGGCACAATTCGTCAATTTTTTGAAGTATAAGTCTTGTACGTCACTATCATAAATATGCTATTTTTCGGCTGGTTGAATTTCATAATTTTGACGATGTAGTTTGATGTTAAATGGGCAAAAACACATTACCATCAAGTAAAGCACATTCGTTACATGCATTTTACGCACAATTTGTCAAATTTTTGTTATAATAATCTGGAAGGTCAATATTGTAAATATGTTAATTTTTTGCCAGTTGAATTTTTAAATTCTGTAGATGTAGTTTGATGCGAAATGGGCAAAAACTCATTTCCATGAACTTTTGCCACAGTTTAATGTGATATTGGCAAAAACTTATTACCGTCTAGTTTCGCTTGTTCCTTACGTGGACTTTAGACACAATTTGTAGATTTTTTTCTAAAACAAGCCCTAAAGGAGAATATTGTAAATAGGTTGATTTTTGACAGGTTGAATTTCATAATTCTTACAATCTTGTAGATGCAAAATAGGCAAAACAATGTACCGTCCAATCTTGAAAGTTCTCTACCTAAATTTTAGGAACAATTTGTTGAATTTTCACTAAAATATGCCTTGAAGGTCAATATTTTAAATATGTTAATTTTCGAGTGGTTGAATTTTACAATTCTTACAATATTATTTGATGTGAAACTGGAAAAAACTCATTATCTTTCAGTTTCTCAGTTTCCTTACATGGATTTTAGGTACAATTCGTCAATTTTTTTGCTATAATAAGCTTAATATGGTAATATAGTAAATATACTGATTTTTAGCCAGTTGAATTTTAGAATTTCAACAATGTAGTTTGATGTGAAATGGGACAAAACTTGTTACTATTCAATTTCAAATTAATTTGATGTGAAATGGGCAAAAACTCATTACTGTCAAGTATCGTATATTCCCTACTTGGTTTTTATACACAATTTGTCAATTATTTTTGTTAAAATAAGCCTTGAATGTCAATATTGGAAATATGTAGATTTTCAGCTGGTTGAAATTCTGAATTCTGCAATATAGTTTTATGCAAAATGGGCAAAAACACATTACCGTCTAGTTACGCATGTTCCCTACGTGCATTTTAGGCACAATTCGTCAAATTTTGCTAGAATAAGTCATAAAGATCAATATTTTAAATAGGCGAATTTTTGGTGATTGAATTTTAGAATTCTGACGATGTAGTCTAATGCAAAATAGGATCAAACTCATTATTGTCAAGTTTCTCTTTAGTTTGATGGGAAATTGACAAAAACTTATTACCGTGTAGTATCGCACGTTCCCTATGTGAATTTTAGGCACAATTCGATGATTTTTTTGCTAAAATAAGCCTTAAAAGTCAATATTGTAAATAGACTGATATTGGGCAGGCTGATTTTCAGAATTCTTACAATGTAGTTTTATGTGAATTAGGCAAAAACACTTTAACGTTCAATTTCGCTCATTCCCTAGAGTTTAAGAACAATTTGTCAAATTTTTGCTACAATAAGTCTTGAGCATCTATATTGTAAATATGATGATTTTCTACTGGTTGAATTTTACAATTTAGATGATATATTTTGATGCGAAATAGGAAAAAACTCATTGCATCAAATTTTGCACGTTTCCTATGTGTATTTTAGACACAATTTATCAATTTTTTGCTATAACAAGCTTAGTATGGCTATATTGTAAATATGCTGATTTTCGGCCAGCTAAATTTTAGAATTCTAATGATGTAGTTTGATGTGAAATGTGCAAAAATTCATTACTGTCTAGTTTCGTTTGGTTTCATCCGAAATTGGAAAAAACTCATTATTGTCTAGTTTCGTTTAGGCGCAATTCGTTAATTTTCTTGCTAAAATAAGCATTGAAAGTGAATATTGTAGATTCGCTGATTTTTAACTATAATTTTTACAATTCTGACGACATATTTTGATGTGAATTTGGTAAAAACCCATTACCAGCTAGTTTTGCACGTTACATACGTGGATTTTTAGCATAATTCATCGATTTTTTGCTAAAATAAGCCTTAAAAATCTTTATTGTAGATATGCTAATTTTTAGCTACTTAATTACAAAAATTTTGACGATATAGTTTGACCCGAAATGGGCAAAAACTACTTACTGTCCATTTACGCATGTTCTCTACTTGAATTTTATGCACTATTCATCAAAATTTTGTTATAGTAAGCCTTAAAGGTCAATATTGGAAATATGTTGATTTTCGGTTAGTTGTATTTCTAAATTCTTACGATGTAGTTTGTTTTGAAATGGGTGAAAATTCTATATCGTCAAGTTTCGCTATAGTTTAATGTGAAATTGGTGAAAACTCATTATCGCCTAGTTTTGCACGTTCCCTACGTTGATTTTAGCACATTTCGTCCATTTTTTGCTATAATATGCGTTGAAGGTCATTATTATAAATATTCAGATTTTTTGCTAGCTGAATTTCAGAATTATGACAATGTAGTTAAGTGAAAAATTGGTAAAAACTCATTACCGTTTATTTCGTTTGTTTCCTACGTGATTTTAGACAAAATTTGTCAAATTTTCACTAAAATAAGCTTTGAAAGTCATTATTGGAAATATGCTAATTTTTTACTGGTTGAATTTTAGAATTTTGACGATGTAGTTTGATGCGAAATAGGCCAAAACTCATTACCATTTAGTAAAATGGGTTCCCTACATGCATTTTAGATACGATTCGTTAAATTTTTGCTATAATAAGTCTTCAAGGTCAATATTGTAAATATAATGATTTTTGGCAGTTGAATCTCAGAATTACAACGATGTAGAATGATGCGAAATGAGCAAAAACTCATTATCGTCAAGTTTTGCTGCAATTTGATGTAAATTTGGCAAAAACTTATTAACGTATTGTTCTGCACGTTCCCTTATGGATTTTAGGTATAATTCATCAATATTTTGCTAAAATAAGCATTAAAGGTCAATATTTTAAATAGGTAGATTTAGGTACAACTCATAAAATTTTTGCTGTAATAAGCCTAGAATGGCAATATTATAAATATGTCAATTTTCAGCCTATTAAATTTCAGAATTCTGATGATGTAATTTGATGTGAAGTGGACAAAAATTAATTACCGTCCGTTTTCACTGTAGTTTGATGCAAAATGGGCAAAAACTCATTACAATCAAGTTTCGGACATTCCCTACTTGAATTTTACGTACACCGTTCATAATTTTTTTTGTTAAAATAAGCCTTGCAGGTTAATATTGTCAATATGTTAATTTTCGAACAATTGAATTTCACAAGTCTAACGATGTAGTTTGATGTGAAATTGACAAAAACTCATTATCGTCTAGTTTCGCACGTTCCCTACGTGGATCTTAAGCAGAATTCGTCGACATTTTGCTAAAATAAACCTTAAAGGTCATTATTGTAAATATGTTGATTTTTGGCTGGTTAAATTTCTGAATTCTGACGACAAAGTTTGATATAAAACGGGCAAAAACTCATTACCATCTAGTTACACACGTTCCCTACTTAGATTTTTAGGCACAATTTGTCAAATTTTTGCTATAATAATTCTTAAAGGTCAATATTGTAAATATTCTGATTTTCAGCCTATTGAATTTCAGAATTATGATGATGTAGTTAGGTGAGATTTTTAAAAACTTATTACCGCCTAGTTTCGCACGTTCTCTACATGAATTTTATGAATAGTTCATCAAACTTTTGCTAAAATAAGCCTTGAAGGTCAAGTTCCGCTATAGTTTGATGTGAAATTGGTAAAGATTCATTACAGTCTAGTTTCACACATTCCTTATATTGATTTTAGGCACAATTAGTCCAATATTAGCTAAAATAAGCCTTGAAAGTCATTATTGTAAATATTTTGATTTTCATCTAAATAAGTTTCATAATTTTGATGTAGTATGATGTTAAATGAGCAAAAACAATTTACTGTCCAGTTACTCACGTTCCCTTTGTGGATTTTAGGCACAATTGTAAATATTCAGATTTCGGCCGATTGAATTTTAGAATTTTAACGATGTAGTTAGGTGAGAAACTATTGAAAACTCATTACTGCATAGTTTCACATGTTCCCTATGTGAATTTTAGGCATACTTAGTCAATTTTTTGGTAAAATAAGCCTTAAATATCATTATTGTAAATATGTTGATTTTCGACCTGTTTAATTTTACAATTCTAACGATGGTTTTTTATGTGAAATTGGCAAATAGTCATTGACCTTCTAGTTCGTATGTTCCCAACGTGGATTTTAGGCACGTAAGTTTTAAAGGTCATGCTAAATATGTCGATTTTTGTCCAGTTGAATTTCAGAATTTTGACGATGTAGTTTGATGTGAAATAGATAAAAACATATTACTGTCCTGTAACACAAGTTCCGTACGTGAATTTTAAGCACAATTCGTCAATTTTTGCGACAATAAACCTTGCAAAGTCAAAATTGTAAATATGTTGGATTTTAGCCAGTTGAATTTCAGAATTTTGATGCTTTAGTTTGTCGCAAATTGAGCAAAAACTCATTATCATCAAGTTTCCTGTAGTTTAATATGAAATTAATAAAAACTCATTACCGTCTTGTTTTGCACATTCCTTACAACGATTTTAGGTACACTTCGTTAAACTTTTGCTAAAATAAACCTTGAAGGTCATTATTGTAAATATATTGATTTTCGCCTCGTTAAATTTCTGAATTCTAACGATCTAGTTTGAAGTTTAATGGGTAAAAACTTATTACCTTCCAGTTACACACGTTCTCTATATGGATTTTATGTATAATTTGTCAAATTTTTGTTATAATAAGCTTAAGGGTCAACATTGTAAATATTATAATTTTTGACTACTTGGATTTTAGAATTCTAACGATAAAGTTTGGTGAGGAATTTGTAAAAACTCATTACCGCCTAGTTTCGCACGTTCCCTACATAAATTTTAGGCACAACTCAACAATTTTTTGCTAAAGTAAGCCTTGAAGATCATTATTAAATATGTTGATTTTAAGCTTATTGAATTTTATAATTTTGAAAATTTAGTTTTATGAAAAATAGGCAAACATTACTTACCGCATTATTAAATATGTTGATTTTAAGCTTATTGAATTTTATAATTTTGACAATTTAGTTTTATGAAAAATAGGCAAACATTACTTACCGTCCAATTACGCATGTTCCCTACATACATTTTAGAAAAATTCGTCAAATTTTTAATATAATAAGTCTTGAAGGTTAATATTACAAATAGGCTATTGTTCGGCAGTTGAATTTCATAATTCTGATGTTGTAGTTTGATGCAAAATGGGCAAAAACTCATTACCGTCAATATTTATTGTAGTTTGATGTAAAATTGGTAAAAACTCATTACCGTCTAGTTTCGCACGTTCCCTACATGGATTTTGTGCACAATTCATCAATTTTTTGCTAAAATAGTCCTTAAAGATCAATATTGTAAATTGGTTAGTTTTTGGCCTTTTAAATTTCAAAATTCTTACAATATACTTTAATGCAAAATAGTCAAAAACTTTTTCCCGTCCATTTTTGTACGTTCCCTACCTTGATTATATGCACAGTTTAACGAATTTTTTCTGAAGTAAGCCTTGATGGTTAATATTGTAAATATCTTGATTTTTCGCTAAATGAATTTTACAAATCTGACAATGTAATTTGATGCGAAATGGAATAAAACTCATTATCATCCAATTTCGCACGTGCCCTACCTGCCTTTTAGGCACAATTCGTCAATTTTTTTACTATAATAAGCCTAGTATGGCAATATTGTGAATATACTGAATTTCGGCTAGCTAAATTTTAGAATTCTGACAATATAGTTTGATGTGAAATGGAAAAAAAACTCATTATCGTCCAGTTTCAAAGTAGTTTGATGAGAAATAGGCAAAAATTCATTACAGTCAAGTTTCGCAAATTCACAACTTGTATTTTAGGAACAATTTGTCAATTTTTGTTTTCTACAATAAGCCTTGAACATCAATATTGTAAATATGTTGAATTTCTACTTGTTGAATTATACAATTATTAAAATGTAGTTTGATGTAAAATTCACAAAAATTCATCATTGTCTAGTTTCGCATATTTGCTACGTGGGTTTAAGGCACAATTCGTCGATTTTTTGTTAAAATAAGCTTTAAAAATCATTATTGTAAATATGCTAATTTTTTGCTAGTTGAATTATAGAACTCTGACGCTGTAGTTAAATTCAAAATGGGCAACAACTTATTATCCAGTTACGGATATTCCGTACGTGAATTTTTGGCACAATTCGCCAATTGTTTGGTATAATAAGCCTTGAAGATCAATATTGTAAATATGCTGATTTTTGGCCAGTTAAATTTCATAGTTCTAACGATGTAGTTTGATGCGAAATGAACAAAAACTCAGTACCATCAAGTTTTGACTAAGTTTGATATGAAATTTCTAAAAACTCATTACCGTCTAGTTTCTTATGTTCCATACGTTGATTTAGCCGCAATTCATCGAATTTTTACTAAAATAAGCCTTAAAGGTCATTATTGTAAATATGTTAATTTTTGCCTAGTTGAATTTCAGAATACTGACTATGTAGTTTAATGTGAAATGGGCAAAAGTTCATTACCGTCCAGTTACATACGTTCCCCACGTGGATTTTAGGCACAATTCGTAAAACTTTTGTTCTTATAAGCCTTCAAGGTCAATATTGTAAATATTCTTATTTTCAGCCGGTTTAATTTAAGAATTCGGACAATGTCATTAGGTAAGAAATTGGTAAAAACTCATTACTGCCTAGTTTTGAACGATCCCTACGTGTGTTTTAGACACAATTCATCAATTTTTTGTTAAAATAAGCCTTGAGGGTCATTATTTATCAATATGCAGATTTTAGGCGGTTTTAATTTTAGAATTTTGACGATATAGTTTGATGTGAAACAAGCAAAAGCTCATTACCATCCAGTTGCGCACATTCCTTATGTGCATTTTAGGAAAAATTCGTCAAGTGTTTGCTATAATAAGTCTTGCAGGTCAATATTGTAAATAGGTTGATTATCGGCGGTTAAATTTCGAAATTTTGACGATGTAGTTTGATCTAAAATGGGATCAACTCACTACTCTGAAATTTCGTTGTAATTTAATGTGAAATTGCTAAAATTTCATAATCGTCTAGTTTCACACGTTTCTTACGTGTACTTTAGACACACTTCATTGATTTTTTGCTAAAATAAGCCTGAAAAGTCAATATTGTAAATATATTGATTTTTGGCAGGTTGGATTTAGAATTCTTACAATGTACATTAATTCAAAATAGGCAAAAACATTTACTGTCCAGTTTTGCACATTCCCTACCTTGATTTTAAGCACAATTTGTCAAATGTTTGTTAAAATAAGCTATGAAGGTCAATATTGTAAATATGCTGATTTTTGACCAGTTTAATTTTATAGTTTTGATGACGTAATTTGATGTGAAATTGACAAAAACTCATTACCGTCTAGTTTCACACGTTATGTACGTGGGTTTTAGGCAGAATTCGTCAATTTTTTGCAAAAATAAGCCTTGAAGGTCATTATTGTAAATATGTTGATTTTTGGCTAGTTGGATTTCTGAATTCTGATGTTGTAGCTTGACACGAAATGGGCAGAAACTCTATACTATCAAGTTATGCTCGTTTCCTACGTGGATTTTATACACAATTCGTCATATTTTTAGTATAATAAGTCTTAAAGTTCAATATGTAAATATGTTAATTTTTTGCCATTTGAATTTCAAAATTCTAAGGATAAGGTTTGATGCGAATTGCACAAAAACTCATTATCATCAAGTTTTGCTTTAGTTTGATGTGAAATTGACAAAAACTTATCATCGTCTAGTTTCGCATGTTCCTTTCATTGATTTTAGATACAATTCCTCAATTTTTTTTTTTCTGAAACAAGCTTTAAAGGTCAATATTGTAAATAGACTAAGTTTTGGCAGGTTGAATTTCATAATTTTAAAAATGTAGCTTGATGAGAAATAGGCAAATACTCTTTATTGTCCAGTTTTGTACATTCCTTACCTAGATTTTAGCCACAATTTATCGATTTTTTGCTAAAATAATCCTTTAAGGTGAATATTATAAATATGTTGATTTTCGACTAGTTGAATTTTACAATTTTGACGACATAGTTTGATGCGAAATTAGCACAAACTCATTACCATCCAATTTCACACGTTCACTACATGCATTTTAGGCGTAATTCATCAATGTTTTGCTATAATAAAAAAGCTTAGTATGGAAATATGGTAAATAAGTTACATTTTTGCTAGTTGAATTTCAAAATTCTAATGATGTAATTTGATGTGAAATGGGAAAAAATTTATTACGGTTCGTCCAATTTTGCTGTAGTTTGATGTGAAATTGATAAAAACTCAATACTTTCAAGTTTCACACATTCACTTGAATTTTAGACAAACTTCATCAAATTGTTTGATAAAGTAAGCCTTGAAGGTCAATACTGTAAATATATTGATTTTCGTCCGGTTTAATTTTGCAATTATGGCGATGTGGTTTGATGTAAAATTGGCAAAAAGTCATTACCTTCTATTTTGCACGTTCCCAACGTAGATTTTTGACACAATTTATCAATTTTTTTCTAAAATAAACCTTAAAGGTCATTATTGTAAATATGTTGATGTCGGGCTAGTTGAATTTTCGAATTCTAACGATGTAGTTTGATGTGAAATGGACAAAAAGCCATTACCGTTCCGTACACACACATTCCCTACGTGGATTTTAAAACACAATTCGTCAATTTTTGCTACAATAAGCCTTGAAAGTCAATATTGGAAATATGCTGCTTTTTAGCCTGTTGAATTTTAGAATTCTGACACTTTAGTTTGATGTGAAATGAGCAAAAATAGATTGGGTTACTGACTTCAGTTTCTAAGGGAAAAGAGAAAACAGGGGATTTTGTAAAACTTTTGGAAACGTTGAAAACTTTGGAGTTGAAGTAATGCAATGGAAGTAATCTACGTATACAGCTTTACGGTCTTCGCGATACAACTTGGGATTGATTCCATTAATTCTTGGTTTATAAATGATATGAGACTAACCTATGATCCAGTGAAGCTATAGACCTGGCGACACACTCAGTTCCTCGCACTTCTTGATGTCGACAACCAAGGTACGACCGTTGATGTGACGGCCCCGCTTCTAATCTAGGGCACCGTCCGGCCTAATCCCGTAATTAAGCCCTAATAACAACACATAGGACCCGATTACGAATTAGTCAGCCTATATTACTTGTGTTCTCTTGTTTAAACAATTATTTTATTTAGCGGAAGTCTTTAATATTTTAGCGGAAATTTTTTTTTTTATTTTATATTTTTTCTTTTATAAAGCCTATGTGTGGAAACCAGGAAATAACGATCACCATATATATGCAAGTAAACGGCGAACATATATAAACAAAGTGAAAGCCAAAAGTCGGGTAATCTAACGCTCATCCCAATAACATCCCAAAAGATAAAGACATAAGTAAACATAATACAAAAAGTACCCTACATGTACGGGCAGCTACGCGCTCGGAGCTCAGAGGTAGTCGCCGATCTTCTCCTTGCCGGCTGGTGGTGTTGCTCGATGGACCTACACCCACCGTCACAAACTAGACGGTGAGTATAGTGATATTTAAGTGATAACTGGGGAAATCTAATACTACATTTCCAATTTAAACAAAAGGTATTTAAAAGCATATGTAGTGAAAGAAATGCTGAATAAATAATGCAAGTAAATACCAACGTTAACGTATACCCATAAACCGACACGAAGCTAAGTCGAGATGATCTACGTCCGGTCGGCGGTGAGAACTATCACCTAGCCTTTTCCACTACTTGTATGGAGCTATGCTCAACATATGATAATAATCTCTCTTCTTTTTTTTTTTTTTTCCTAATAACCTCAAATTGCGAAGCTGTGCTCGCGTATTTAAATCATTTATACTTGCCGACAACCCCGTGATCCATGTCACGTGTGCCGCCCAAGTGTAGTGGCGAGTGCCGGAGACCCCGAAAGACCGAAATCCTCGTGAATCCGCGCATCTCATGTGCAATGGACACTAGATAATCCCTACTTTAGTTTTCAAGAATATATATCCTACAATGCTATGATTTCAACACAAGTTAGGCTACAAAGCCCCAAAGGAAATAGAGCACAAGTCCATCATAACAAATAACCCTATAGCATGCATTTTCTAAATATCCATTAACCATATTTCAAGACAAACATTGAGCATATAAGGACGCATGGAGTCAATGATATATTAAACAAGGCATCATGCTATATCGATATTCAATATGAATAAAAACAAGGAAAGCATGATGTGGGAAGTAAATTAGCTAGTCTACAAATAGACTGAAATTTATAAATGACTGGAATGAAATAAAGTAAAGAGTTCCCACAGTTTCACTTACAAGTCAACGCAGTAGTCCTAGCTATCCGGCCTCTCGACACCCCGACTCGTGCACTAGAACTTCCAAGAATTCCCTTTAATTCCTGAAGTTCATTTTTATAGCATTTTAATTGGTTTAAAGTCACAATAAATGGATTTATGATATTTAACTAAAATTTAGAATTTTATGTCAATATTTAATTGTGGCACATTTTTCGAGTTATTTCGGGGTACCAAAAATACTCGAGAAGTCCCGAATCATTTTTTCTACCTTTTTCAAATTTTCTATATTTTTCTAGAATTTTTCCCAATTTTTCTGATATTTTTTTCCCTATTTTTCCTATTTTCCAGCAAATTAAAACTGTTTTTTTTTTTTTTTTTTTATAAATAAAAATATTATTTAAATATATTATTTAAATAATATTTATGTGGGTCCCCCGAACCGGGTCGGACCCGACCCAACCGGGTCGGCCCGGTTCGGCCCCTTCAGGCGGTCCGGGGTCGGGCCGGTCCCAGAACCCACCCGGTTGGGCCAGACCGGTTTGGCCCGCCACCCGGGATGGGCTGGGCCGGCCGCCCGCCTGGGGTGGCACGCACGCACGCACGCACGCGTGCGTGCCCCCCTTCTTCTTTCTCCTTTCAACCGAGGCGCACCGGCGCCTCTGGTTCTTCCTCTTTTTTTTTTTTTTTTTTTTTTTTTTTTTTTTTTTTTTTTTTTTCTTCTTCCTTCACTTTTCTAATCTTCTCTCTATCACTAACCTAATAGCACTTCAAGAGACCAAATTTTTTCATCAAAAACCACATAAACAACAATAAATTCTCGGATCAATGTGCATGTGTATAAACCCAAAAAAATCCGAAAATACCAACTTCTCACCAACAATTCCCAACAACTTCGACTAAAATTAGTTTGTTTGAGTAATTCATACCATTTGGACTCCAAATCAACCAAATCCATAGTGCATGTCTATAAATTCGAAAATTGTGTTTGAAACCCAATAAATAAAAAAAAATCCATATGAAATTGGGTAAAAGAAATGGTGGGTGAGATTACCTTAGTTTGGATCTCGATTCTCTCCACTCCTAGCTCAAATTTCTCTCCAAACTTCTCCAAAATCTCCCTCTCTTCCGTTCTATGTGATTTGCATGTAAATAGTGCAAATTTTTGTTCATCAAGTTGTATATATAGGTGTTGTTAGGATCTAGTGTGTATTGTGTATCTCGAGGTAAATCCAGTGGTCACTAACTAGGTAGTCCAGCTTCTCATGTGACACAACTTGGGTGACTCCCATCATGGGAGTGTGTGGCGAAGACGGATCCCAAGGTCCATCCTAAGGTTAGTTTAATTCACAACAACTATAGGATATTAAAATGTGATTTCTAAATTAAATAAACTATAGGTTAAATCGATTAATGTACATAAATCCTATATGGACCATAATTAATTGGTCACACAAATTTATAAAATTTATATAAGTGGTCACACCGACTCTCAACTACCCTAAGACTCGGTGTCCCGACTCGCACGCAACTCGAGGCGCTTTCCCCGTGCGTCGAACGTCGTATTTTCCAACTAAATTAAATAACTTAATTTATTTTAAGGTAAATTTGAAATAAATTGTTATTTCCTAGCCTAGTCTCGCTACCCCGGTAATTCCACTAAGCACTCGTACTTGCACGCACTCCAAGGCGTGTCCCCGCTCACGTCTACTCGACGTCTATATATGGTTTGCAAAAAAAATTGACTTAATTAGTCTACACACATACACAACACTAGACATACACCAGTACAAATATAACATTTACCTCAGCCACGTGCCTCGGTCAATGTTCGCATCTCATGCGGGCCCCACGTCACGGGTCGGTGATCCTGATTAAGCAAGTTAATCAAGATTAGGAAATTGGGCCGTGACAAATATTCCCAACAAAATGGAAATTTCGTCCTCGAAATTAGATTCAGGTTAGGATTATACCTGACTCGAAAAGGTACGGAAAGCGATCTCGCATATAGTCTTCCCGCTCCCAAGTGAGTTCCGAATCGCTGTGGAACTGCCATTTGACGAGTACCTTTGGGATAGACTTGTTCCTCAGCTGTTGTACCTTTCGGTCTAGGATCTGGATAGGCTGCTCCTCATATGAGAAATCCTCACTCAGGTCGATCTGACTCAAGTCAACTGTCGGTCGTGCGCCTGCCTTCGACTCAGCCAGTCGAAGCATCGAAATATGGAAGACCGGATGAACACCTGACATCTGCGGAGGAAGCTCTAACTCGTATGCAACCTTTCCAACCCGTTTCCTAACTCTGAATGGCCCAATGAAACGCGGTGCGAGCTTGCCCTTCACACCAAATCTCTGCAAACCCTTCCGAGGGGAGACCTTAAGATAAACGTAGGCTCCCTCGGAATAAGTGATATCACTGTGGTACTTGTCTGCATATTTCTTCTGTCTCTCTTGGGCTGCCTTGAGTCTCTGTCGAATTAATCGTACCTTCTCAGTGTGGTCAACAACAATCTCAGGCCCTATTGTCACTCTGTCCTCTGGCTCAGCCCAACACGAGGGTGAGCGACACGGTCTGCCATATAAAGCCTCAAATGGTGCCATCTCAATGCTAGCCTGATAACTGTTGTTGTATGCAAACTCACACAATGGTAGGTACTCCTCCCAAGATCCGCCGAACTCTAATACACAAAGCTCGCAACATGTCCTCTAGAACCCGATTCGATCTCTCTCTGTCGTCGTCGGTCGAGGATGGAAAGCTGTCTTGAATCGTAGGCGTGTACCGTATTGCTCTTGCATACTCGCCACATCCCGGAAGTATACGTAGCATCTCTCGTCGATGTGATGGTCAACGGTACCCCATGCACCTAATGATCTCCTCTCGAACAAGATATACTCACCGATCAAACGTGTAGTGCGCCGCAACGCGAAAATGAGCGGACTTTGTAAGTCTATCAACTATCACCCAAATGGAATCATGTTTCTTGGTGTCCTCGGCAACCCTCGATGAAGTCCATGGCGATGTCTTCCCATTTCCATCTCGGAATGGGTAATGGTTGTAACATCCGCCAGTCTACGATGCTCTGCCTTCACTGCCGACAAATCTCACAATTCGATAAACTCGACACATCCGCTTTCATCCCAGGCCACCGAAATGTCTCTTCATGTCGTGATACATCTTAGTCCTGCCTGGATGAACAGTAAATCGGGAATGGTGTGAATCTTGAAGAATTTCCTCTCTCAACTCCGGCATCTCGGGTATCCACAATCTGCCCCTGAATCTCAGACACTGATCAGATGTCTCTGTCCAATCAACACAATCTAAACTCCGCGCTAGCTCGCTGAATTGCTGGTACAACCTGTCAGTCCTCTGACCCTCTGACACACTCTGTGTAGACACGGTATGTACTCTCGTCTGTGCGCAGATCTCAATTCGGGTATCGATAGGAACGTCGACTGACCTACTGTCATCGCTGCCTCAAGTAATCCGTACTCGTGCGTCATATGACATCTGACAACCTCGGCGTCTCTGGGTCGGTCTCCTACTCGGTGCGTCGGCGACTACATTCGCTTTTCTGGGTGATATTCCAAGGAAAAGTCATAGTCCTTCAAGAATTCTAACCACCTGCGCTGTCTCATATTCAGTTCCTTCGTGTGAAGAGATACTTCGACTCTTGTGATCAGTGAAAAGTGTGAACCTCTCTCCATACAAGTGGTGTCTCCACACCTTCAGCGCAAATACGACTGCTGCTAACTCAAGGTCATGCGTCGGGTAGTTCCTCTCATGTATCTTCAGCTGTCTCGAAGCATAAGCCACAACTCCGCTATCCTGCATCAACACGCATCCAAGTCCCGTGTGTGAAGCATCAGTGTATACTAGGAATCCCTGTCCAACCTTAGGCAGTGTCAATACTGGTGCGGTCGTCAACAACCTCTTCAACTGCTCAAATGCGTTCTCGCATTCCTCTGTCCAGTCATACACGACGTCCTTCTGTGTCAGTCTAGTCATCGGCGAAGCGATCTTAGAAAAATCCTTCACAAACCTGCGGTAGTAGCCTGCTAATCCTAGAAAACTCCTGATCTCCGTCACTGACGTCGGTGCCGGCCAATCCATAATCGTCTGAATCTTGGCCGGATCTACGGCAATCCCCGTTGCTCCAACAACGTGACCCAAAACTTGACTTCTGAAAGACAAAATTCACACTTGCTGAACTTGGCATATAAACGGTGCTTCCTCAACATCTGCAATGTCTCCCTGAGGTGCTGCTCATGATCCTCCCGTGTCCTCGAATAGATCAGAATGTCGTCGATGAAGACTACTACGAACTGGTCAAGAAATGGCCTGAATACTCGGTGCATAAGGTCCATAAACACGGCGGGGGCGTTGGTTAGCCCGAACGGCATAACCGTAAGCTGGTAGTGTCCATATCTGGTGCGGAACGCTGTCTTAGACTGGTCCTCGTCCCTGATCCTAAGCTGATGATACCCTGACCTCAGGTCTATCTTAGAGAAGAACTGCGCTCCTCTCAGCTGTTCAAACAAATCATCAATCCTCGGTAGCGGGTACTTGTTCTTGATAGTAACCTTATTCAGTTGCCTGTAGTCGATGCACAGTCGTAGACTACCATCCTTCTTTTTCACAAAAAGTGCCGGCGCTCCCCACGGTGACATCGAAGGTGTGATGAATCCTTTCTCCCCCATGTCCTTAAGCTGAGCCCTCAACTCCTCTAGCTCCTTCGGGGCCATGCGGTAAGGTGGTATCGCAATCGGTTTGGTACCTGGTACTAACTCAATGATGAAGTCTACCTCTCGCGGCGGTGGCGATCCCCGCAACTCCTCAGGAAAGACGTCGGAAAACTCTCTAACAATCGGTATGTCCTCAAGTCGGGGTCCCTGACTCTCTGCTATAGTATACAAGGCTGCTAGAGTCTCCATCTCCTCACTAGTCGCCAATCTACCTCTCGTGGTATCGACTCTCGGTGTACTACCTCGGTGTACAAACATCGGACGTCCCGGGATCTCAAATATGACAGACTTACTAAAACAATCTATGTGAGCATGGTATGCGATAACCGTCCATCCCAAAGAGAGCGTCGAACTCTAACATCTCAAGGACTCTAAAGTCGGCGGGTAACTCTATCCCACTAATCTCTACTTTGGAACTCTCTCCACTAGACTATTAGGGTAAACCCTATCTCCCGGCGGCGGTGCTCAATATCAAATGTACTCCAAGCCTAATCGGTGTCAATCCTAGTATGCCTAACATGCGTCCGAAATGAAGGAAATAGTGGAACCCGAATCAAACAAAACATAAGACTCTCTACCAACGATAGAAATCATACCCCGATGAGACTCCGCGTAGCGTTAGTATCCGGCATTTGTGCCACCATGTGAGCCCTCTCGACTCTGTGGTGGATACACTGCGTCTGTGGGCCGTGGACACTCCCTCACCAAATGTCCCACCCGTCCGCACCTATAACATGAAACCTGTCTGCGCCGGCGGGACCGTGGCGTCCCCGAACCGGAGTCTGTCTCGTCCCGACGGGGTCCCTCTCGGCCTCGACCCCTACCTCGGCCTCTACCACCCCGCTGCTGCGATGCGTCGTGGTGCGATGGTGCCGGAAGAGTAAGTCTCTCTCGCGCGCGGTAATGCTTTGGCCTAATCGATGGTGGTGGTAAGGAACGTCCTCTCCCCGAGCTCTGTCTTGCCGCGCGACATAAGACACCCGAGGTACCACCGATGTGAAACGTGAAGTCATCCCCGATCCTTGAGAACCTCTATCCCATGTCCTAGGTGCCTTTCCACCCCGTCGTCTCCTCTCAAAATCTACGGCCTGCTCTAATGTCAATCTCTGCCCTAAGCCTGCCCTGTCAGCTATTACACCAAGGTAGTAGGTCTCGTGCGAAAGTGCACGCTCGTATATCTCGGTAAGTGTCCTAGCGCCCGTGCTGACTACGTGATAGCCAATGTCTGCTCTCAGACCTGCCCCAAAATGATACACATCTCCCAACTCATCTCGGACCAAATCCCCCGCAAACTGCCTCAAATACCCGTATCTATCTCGGTACTCCATAACTGACTCATCTGCTCTCTGCCTCAAACTCATAAACTCTCTCCTCAACCTCATCATGACTGCCGGCGGGAAATACTGCTGATAAAACTTAGCCTTAAAGGCCGTCCATGACTCAAAGTCCCCATCAGTAGCTATGGTGGTACGCCACCAGACGTCGGCATCTCTCTGTAGCGTATAAGAAGACAAATCTGGGCGTAGTCTATCCTCGATCCCCAAAATCCGATGTAGCTTCTCTTGTGATAATATCCATCCCTCAATCTTCTCAAAGTTTCTCTCCCCGTCGAAATACACCGGGAAGAAGCGGAGAAAGTCCTTCACCACCGAATCCCCACTCGCCGAGCTGAAGGTGTAGGTGTGGGAGTCGGAGTCATCACTGCTACCTCTGCCGTCGAAACGGTCACTACCGGAAGAGTCGGCGTCACTACCGTGTCCTGAACAATAGGTGGGTCTAGTACGGGTGCGGTATCTGAACGCTGGGTGGTATAATAGTAGGTCCAGTCGTCGGATGTGTGGTAGTCGCAGGAGTAGTGGCGACGGCCTGAGTAAGTGCGGTGATCTGTGCTGTCATGAAGGCCATGAAATCAGCCATCTGCTGTCCCTGTGCCGCTACTCTATCCGCCAACCTCTGATAGTCGTCGTCTGATGTAGTAGGAGGCTGACTACTGCTAGCACCCCGTCGCCTGTCTCGCGTGCATCCGTCATCGTCGTCTGCATGTGGATAACGATTTCCTATCACTATTACGAAGTCTACCACGTATATACGTATACATATTGAAAAAGATAGCATATATATACAAATTCCCAACTCACTTTCACTCAATTCCCAACAAAATAATTCCTAGGCAAGGTTCATCTGGTTTCCACTTCTAGGCTGTGTATTTTATGCGAATTTATGTTTTACTCCTTGATAACATAATCTTTGATACCAATCGGAAAATTTGTATCAAAATCCTTAGTCAACACTATACTTTGTCCCTAAGGTTCTAAAGCCTAAGCTCTGATACCAACTGTGTCGGCCCCGCTTCTAATCTAGGGCACCGTCCGGCCTAATCCCGTAATTAAGCCCTAATAACAACACATAGGACCCGATTACGAATTAGTCAGCCTATATTACTTGTGTTCTCTTGTTTAAACAATTATTTTATTTAGCGGAAGTCTTTAATATTTTAGCGGAAATTTTTTTTTTTTTATTTTATATTTTTTCTTTTATAAAGCCTATGTGTGGAAACCAGGAAATAACGATCACCATATATATGCAAGTAAACGGCGAACATATATAAACAAAGTGAAAGCCAAAAGTCGGGTAATCTAACGCTCATCCCAATAACATCCCAAAAGATAAAGACATAAGTAAACATAATACAAAAAGTACCCTACATGTACGGGCAGCTACGCGCTCGGAGCTCAGAGGTAGTCGCCGATCTTCTCCTTGCCCGGCTGGTGTCTTGCTCGATGGACCTACACCCACCGTCACAAACTAGACGGTGAGTATAGTGATATTTAAGTGATAACTGGGAAATCTAATACTACATTTCCAATTTAAACAAAAGGTATTTAAAAGCATATGTAGGCAAGAAATGCTGAATAAATAATGCAAGTAAATACCAACGTTAACAGATACCCATAAACTGACACAGGCTAAGTCGAGATGATCTACGTCCGGTCGGCGGTGAGAACTATCACCTAGCCTTTTCCACTACTGTATGGAGCTATGCTCAACATATGATAATAATCTCTCTTCTTTTTTTTTTTCCTAATAACCTCAAATTGCGGAGCTGTGCTCGGCGTATTTAAATCATTTATACTTGCCGACAACCCCGTGATCCATGTCACGTGTGCCGCCCAAGTGTAGTGGCGAGTGCCGGAGACCCCGAAAGACCGAAATCCTCGTGAATCCGCGCATCTCATGTGCAATGGACACTAGATAATCCCTACTTTAGTTTTCAAGAATATATATCCTACAATGCTATGATTTCAACACAAGTTAGGCTACAAAGCCCCAAAGGAAATAGAGCACAAGTCCATCATAACAAATAACCCTATAGCATGCATTTTCTAAATATCCATTAACCATATTTCAAGACAAACATTGAGCATATAAGGACGCATGGAGTCAATGATATATTAAACAAGGCATCATGCTATATCGATATTCAATATGAATAAAAACAAGGAAAGCATGATGTGGGAAGTAAATTAGCTAGTCTACAAATAGACTGAAATTTATAAATGACTGGAATGAAATAAAGTAAAGAGTTCCCGCAGTTTCACTTACAAGTCAACGCAGTAGTCCTAGCTATCCGGCCTCTCGACACCCCGACTCGTGCACTAGAACTTCCAAGAATTCCCTTTAATTCCTGAAGTTCATTTTTATAGCATTTTAATTGGTTTAAAGTCACAATAAATGGATTTATGATATTTAACTAAAATTTAGAATTTTATGTCAATATTTAATTGTGGCACATTTTTCGAGTTATTTCGGGGTACCAAAAATACTCGAAAGTCCCGAATCATTTTTTCTACCTTTTTCAAATTTTCTATATTTTTCTAGAATTTTTCCCAATTTTTCGATATTTTTTTCCCTATTTTTCCTATTTTCCAACAAATTAAAACTGTTTTTTTTTTTTTTTTTTTTTTTTTTTTTATAAATAAAAATATTATTTAAATATATTATTTAAATAATATTTATGTGGGTCCCCGAACCGGGTCGGACCCGACCCAACCGGGTCGGCCGGTTCGGCCCCTCAGGCGGGTCGGGTCGGCCGGTCCCAGCCCACCCCGGGTTGGGCGGGGACCGGTTTGGCCGGCCCACCGGGATGGGCTGGGCGCCCGGCCGACCCAGGGGTGGCACGCACGCACGCACGCGCGCGTGCCCCCCCTTCTTCTTTCTCCTTTCAACCGAGGCGCACCGGCGCCTCTCGTTCTTCCTCTTTTTTTTTTTTTTTTTTTTTTTCAATTTTTTTTTTTTTTTTTTTTCTTCTTCCTTCACTTTTCTAATCTTCTCTCTATCACTAACCTAATAGCACTTCAAGAGACCAAATTTTTTCATCAAAAACCACATAAACAACAATAAATTCTCGGATCAATGTGCATGTGTATAAACCCAAAAAAATCCGAAAATACCAACTTCTCACCAACAATTCCCAACAACTTCGACTAAAATTAGTTTGTTTGAGTAATTCATACCATTTGGACTCCAAATCAACCAAATCCATAGTGCATGTCTATAAATTCGAAAATTGTGTTTGAAACCCAATAAATAAAAAAAATCCATATGAAATTGGGTAAAAGAAATGGTGGGTGAGATTACCTTAGTTTGGATCTCGATTCTCTCCACTCCTAGCTCAAATTTCTCTCCAAACTTCTCCAAAATCTCCCTCTCTTCCGTTCTATGTGATTTGCATGTAAATAGTGCAAATTTTTGTTCATCAAGTTGTATATATAGGTGTTGTTAGGATCTAGTGTGTATTGTGTATCTCGAGGTAAATCCAAAGTGGTCACTAACTAGGTAGTCCAGCTTCTCATGTGACACAACTTGGGTGACTCCCATCATGGGAGTGTGTGGCGACACGGATCCCAAGGTCCATCCTAAGGTTAGTTTAATTCACAACAACTATAGGATATTAAAATGTGATTTCTAAATTAAATAAACTATAGGTTAAATCGATTAATGTACATAAATCCTATATGGACCATAATTAATTGGTCACACAAATTTATAAAATTTATATAAGTGGTCACACCGACTCTCAACTACCCTAAGACTCGGTGTCCCGACTCGCACGCAACTCGAGGCGCTTTCCCGTGCGTCGAACGTCGTATTTTCCAACTAAATTAAATAACTTAATTTATTTTAAGGTAAATTTGAAATAAATTGTTATTTCCTAGCCTAGTCTCGCTACCCCGGTAATTCCACTAAGCACTCGTACTTGCACGCACTCCAAGGCGTGTCCCCGCTCACGTCTACTCGACGTCTATATATGGTTTGCAAAAAAATTGACTTAATTAGTCTACACACATACACAACACTAGACATACACCAGTACAAATATAACATTTACCTCAGCCACGTGCCTCGGTCAATGTTCGCATCTCATGCGGGCCCCACGTCACGGGTCGGTGATCCTGATTAAGCAAGTTAATCAAGATTAGGAAATTGGGCCGTGACAGTTGATTACTTCCCTAACCAAACATGCAACCTCATCGTCAGTGCTCCAAATTTTACACGTTGGACGCATTACCTCAGTTTGTGAAGACACTACACCTGATAACCAGATTGCTAGTGCTCCTGATTTAGCTTAGATCCCTAAGGTACTTGACCGGTTGGCCAACTGTCATAAGTTTGACTCTACCACGTGTGGACGGACGTTTCGACTTCAATTACTAAGGGTAGTCAACCTAATATGCATGCACTGCGCTATACATACACTGGTTAGCCAACTGTCACAAGTTTGAGTCTGCCTCCTCATCCTGCTCATATATAGTGTGATGCTCTCTACGAACTACCTTAGCCTCCCTAGGCTCGCTCTCAACAACTAATGATATGACATTTACATGTGCCTTAGGGTTAGGGGTGGGTTGGGCGTGCAATCTACCCTAGTCCGTAAGTTTACCTAGCTCTGTAGCTATTTCATTCACTTAAACTGTTAAGTCACGCACAGTAGCATCATTAGTTGCTTTGTACTGTGTCATGTCGACTATAAGGTTGTCCACCTTAGTGATGAGTGTCCTCATCATATCCTCTAAGGGAACAGGTTAGGGTTGTGGAGGGAGTTATTGTCCCCTTGGAACAAACTGAGAGAAGTTCTGATTATGTGACCCTTATCTCAAATAGGGGTTATTAACGACTTGATTATATGTATTACCATTAGTGTTGCCGTATTGATTCCTAGGAAGACCTTGGAATCCGCCACCTAAAGCGTTAGCTTGTTCTCTGTACATGGTGGGACAAGAATTAGTAGTATGGCCAGAAGCGTCACAAAAGCTGCAAGTCTTGGCCTGAGCTTTCCCGAAAGTAAGGAAATGCTCCATGAGATCAATGAGTTTGTCAATCTTCCTATCAGTGTTGCTTGACCCACTTCCACTGAAGATGTGTCAAGAAGGATCCTCATCCTTATCGTCGTCAACATATTGACGAGACTGACTATCCATAGATTCAAACAACTCGAACATCTCATCGCTTGTTCTCTTCTTATAGGCTCCACCACAAGTGTTGTTAATCATGCGCTTCTCAAGGGACCTAAGACCCTTATAGAGGAATCGGACAAGAAAGGTTTTACTCTGACCATGTTCGGGACACAGTATAATTAGTCTTTTGAATCTGCCCCTACAGTCATTGAAAGCCTCTACTTTTTTCATCTTGATATTACATATCTCTGAGATAAACTGAGATGACCGAGATTCGTGAAAGTATTGCCTTAAGAATGTTAAAATCAAGTCATTCTAGCTAGTGATAGATCCCGGGGGAAGGTAAAACAACCACTCTTGCGCTCTATCTTTAAGACAGAACGGGAAAGCCAATAATTTAACTTCATTTTCCTGTACTCTAGGTCGCTTCATCATTAAACATTTGGAGTCGAAATCTTTAATGAAATTCATCGGACCTTTACGATCCAAGCAATGGAAGGAGGGCAAAAGGTTTAGAAAACCGGACTTAAGCTCAAAGTCACCCCTATGTGCAGGATATGCAATGCAATGAGGCTGATGTGCAAGGAGCAAGGAGAATTTGCATCTCCTAGTTTTCTATCTAAATGGTGATGCGGGGCTCATCATGTGCTGGTGCATGAGCAGGGTTTAACACATTAGGTGCGTGTGGCTAAAATTGGGGAATTAGATGTCCCCTCAGTCCTAATGGTGCCCTATCCTGATTATCTCCTTGATTCTGATTGTTCCTCTCATCACGGGGAGGATTGTGCTCGTTATCCTCCATTTCTAGAGAATATGAAACATTAAGAATAGCTTCAGAACCTTGCTTCCATTGGCGCGCTTCTCTCGCGTTCCGTCGGCAAGTCTTCTCGATATCCGGATCAAAGGGTAGAGAGGATTCGGTGGAATGTGATCGACGAAGACTACTATGCATAAAAGAAAGAAAAGAAAAAGCTAAATCAAGTAGGACCTAGTCTCCAGTAATGGCGCCAAAATTTGACGCGCATTGTAAAACATGAAATATAATTCTCGATTCCTAGACCAAAAACTACAAAAGACTGTAACAGTGGTAAGCTCGGGGTCAAACCTCAAGCATTAGGTTACTGACTTATGTTTCTAAGGGAGAAGAGAAAACAAGGGATTTTGTAAAACTTTTGGAAACTTTGAAAACTTTGGAATTGGAGTAATGCAATGGAAGAAAATCTAGGTATTCAGCTTCAGGGTCTTCGCGATACAACTTGGGATTAATTCCATTAATTCTTGGTTTATAAAAGATATGAGAATAACCTATGATCTTGTGCAGCTATAGACCCAGCGACGCACTCAGTTCCTACACTTCCTAATGTCAACAACTAAGGTACGACCGTTGACTACTTCCCTAACCAAACAGGCAACCTGATCGCTAGTTCTCTAGATTTAACGCTTGGGACGGATTACCTCGGTCTGTGAAGGTACTACACCTATACAATCGGATCACTAGTTCTCCCGATTTAATCTAGATCCTTAAGGTACTTGACCGGTTGCAATCTCTTACAAGTTTGAGTCCACCACGTGAGGACGGACATTTTGACTTTAATGAGTAAGGATAGTCAACCTAATATGCATACACAGCGCTATACATACAATCAAATCTAAGCCTATTATTAAAAACAATACCAAAGAGAATAAACCATAGAAAAGAATCAAGATAATTAAATATAAATAAACCTCATAACAGAATCTCAAGTCGCAAAGCTTGACCGATCCACCTTTAACCTAGAGAGAGGAGATTTGTTAGACATAGTCAAGCCAAAAACCAAGTTCTAATGCAAAACGAATGTAAAAACAAGAGTTCTTTGCGAATTAGAGTCTATTAGTATTTATAGGAAGACCACAAAGTGGGTTGAAAACCTAAAAATCATGAAATAGGTAAAATTCTTGAAATTAAGAGTCTTCAGGTATCGATGCTTTGTCGGTGCCATGAGAATATGTGAAACATGGCGGCCTAACGGCGCCCTTTTTTAGCTCTCTGTTTAACTCATATGTGAGTCACGCCGTGAGAATTTGTTTATCATGGTGTCCTCATGATGTGTTTTTATTCTTTGCTTTTCAATGCGATTTTGTACCACTTAGAGGCCGAATCTGAAAAGTCTTGTGAGATATGAAAATGTTCATCTTGGAGTCTACTTTCCAAGACCGAAAGAGAAAGTCATTTCGATTTGAGATGAGAATGTTATGGCCTTTATAATGAAAAGGGTTCATTAAGGAACTTAGCCAAACTTTTCCAACTATGTGTGTTCTTTTGAGACACTTTAATTCCATATCTCATGATGCTTATGAGGACTGTAAATGATTGCCTCTAAGTCTTCTTTCGAACAAGACCAACGGCGAGTCGTTCTAACTTCGGATGTGAAAGTTATGGCCTTTGAACTGAAAATCGTCAATTAAGCTCAACACAGGCCTTCGGTCTTAAAACTGCCAAATAAATATAAAATCCCTGAAACACATAAAACAAGCCTTTATCACTCTAAAACAAGATAAATATAGTCCATTAACTTCTAATATCCTATATTAAATCATGCCTAAATGAACACTCATTATTAACTTTCGCAAGTGACAAGCCTATCATCTCACAAAAGATGTTTTTGTTGATTTTTTAATTACTACTTTTTTGTTGCGGTTTGGTTTTTTTTCAACAAGTTGATTTTATTACTAAACTACTAATACTCAAGTACACATTGCTAGGTTAAATATCACTATTTTAGAAGTTTTTAATCTGGCCAAAGGAATGAGTCTTTTCAACTTTCTTTAATTTCTAGCCTCGCACCCTCTGCCCCTTTTTAACTCCATCGATGATCAAGAGATTCTTACACGTTTCACCATCAATCTCAGGTCTAGAGAAAGGAAGGGGGAAAAATCTTGAAATAGTTTTTAAAGTACAATGACGGTATATAAGGTGAAAATAAAGTAATTTTGATGAAAGCATGCCAAGAATGGCAAAAAGGTTATGCCTAAGCCCCCAAAATGCCAGGTTCGACCCTGGGAATCAACTTTTATGTATCACACTTCTATGCATAATGGTAAATAAGATTATACGTCTTATTATATGTTATGAATTTATAGGGGCATTAAGAAAAATTTAAGTATAATCTATTAAGTTGTAGTTTCATGTAGTTTTTTGAATGGAATTAATGCCAAAAAGTATCAAATCATTAAGGGACTTAAAACTTTCAACAGTCACAAAAAGATGATGAAGTTGTTGATGCAACATCTTATATATGTTATAAACAAAAATATTAAGCCAGCTCAACAAACAAATGAGATGAATGTACATTCCTTACAAAATATAATTTGATTCATGTAAACACGGTTTGGATTGAGTGCAAATTGTTTATAAAATCACATAATATTTCTTAATCTTGTCTCGGGTATATAAAATCACATAATTTTCACTGCAAACACAGTTTATAAATTCACATAATATAATTTGATTCATGTATTCAATTTATTTCTTAATCTTGTCTCGGGTATATAAAGTTTTCAAACTCACATAATATTCACTGCAAACACAGTTTGGACTGAGTGAAAACTGTAAGGACTTTAAAATCTAACTCATGTCACGTGTCAGTTTAGGTCATGCGTGGACCCACTTGTCAAAAATTCCTTTTCCTCCAAAATCATGAGACCAACTGAGTAATCCATAGTTGTACCCCTTTGTAGTACCATTACTCGAAAACGAGACCTAGAACAATGCTTTCGTTGTTTTTTCGCCAAATACTAATTTTTGAGGCCTCACATTAACATCCAAATCAACAGCGGAGATCACACTGACAGTATACGTCGCATTAGAATGCCCTACATTGGTTACAGTTCTTCTAACCGTTCGAATAAATCGACGTGCTTGAAGACTCCTAAGGGAGATGGAAGGGTAGTTGATGTCAAATATGTGATCCTCAAAGGAATTCTTTGGACATTTAAATTTGGGGGCATGCGACCAATTGTATAACTTTCGATTTGTATCCGTAGTAACATAGGAAATAGAGATAGTCCTTCCGTGTGGTCTCATACGCTAGTCCACAATTAGTGGCTCTAAGTGGACTAACTTCTCCTACTCCTACTTCAAGTGGACTTGCAGGATTGTATTTATTGTTTGTGATTGGCTTCCCTAGATTGTTAGACATGGTTGCTGCAATGATAAGCAATTGCAAAAGCTACTACTTGTGCTATATGAAGTTCAATAAGAATTGATTCTAAAAAAAATGATGAATGAATACGTACCTGTGGTCATAAGGGTAGATTTGATCGTTGAAGGACTCCAATTGTGATAAAACGATTTGAGAACTGCAGCTATACCTGTGATATGAGGGCAAGCAATCGACGTTCCAGATTTCATTGCAAAGTCTGATGGTTTCTTCCCAAAAGGAATTCTTTCTTTTCCTTTCGAGGCCATTAATGCCAATATGCCTACGCTTGGAACTACTACATCGATTTGTACGGTGGTATTTTTTATTAGAAGCGAAGCAAATGGAAGAGAGATTCTTAACGACAAAGTAGATTGCACAAACCTTAAGAATGGTATCTGTAAGTTGTCCAAGGCCTCAAGATGAAAAGGAAGCAACGATAGGGGCTAGTTTGAACCTTTTTATGCCCATTGTTGGAAAAATGGTTGTCATAGGATTCCTAAAAACAAACATATAATGTTCAAATCTAGAAGAATAGAGTTGTCTTGAAATGAGAGAAAAGTAATTTGTTAAAGGATCAATAATAACAACTGCAATGCATACTTGGTGGAATTGATGTACTTGAGTATTTGTATTCTTTCGATGATGTAATTCACCGGTATCGAATGCAACTTCTTAACTGATATAATTCACATTAAACAACAATCAATCGCCTTGTTATGATAAAGGATGATAAATTTAAAATAAGTTAATGCTACAGCTTTATCACCACCTTGATCTCCATGATGATCACTTCCTCCCATGAATACAACATAATGCTAAAAGACACAAACTAAAAGGTTGGAACATATAAGCAATTCGCTAGTTAGAAAACTCGACAGAATAAAAATTAAAGCAATTCGATACAAAATAGGATAGCCTAAAATAATTAAGAATGCATAGGTGAAAAAAGTTTTATAGGGTTTTGAATGCATGCCACAAACTGCATTAAATCATGTCAAGCGAAAAATTTAGTTTGATTCATGTCGACTCATTTGAGATTGAGGTTTTTCTGTTGTTGTTGTTGTTGTTTGTTCATTTGCACTTGTTAACTTTGGCGATGGCTAAGTTGCGACAGAGCTATTAAAGATAAGGAGACTTAAGAGAATGAAGAGAGAATGCAATTGCATGCTTGAAGAGGCCATGGCTCTTCTGAAACTAAAGAAGTAGATATGGAAGTTATGGTGATGACGAAGTAGGAGATGTGATGAAGTCCAAGAATGAGCTTGTAAATTCTTGGAAAAATATGATGGAAAGATATGATAGGATGATATTTTAGTAATTTCTGCAAATGGCGAAGTTTGGGCGTTTGATTTTTGGCGTTCCGGGGGCATGGGTTTATTGGAAACGGCGTGGAGATCACAACTCACCGCTATGCCATGACTACGATGTTTTTTGGTGAAATTCCATCGTTTCGCCCTCCGAAACGACAATTTTGCTATTTTAAGAAAGTTTTGTTTCGCTTATAACTTTCATTAGGAATTTTCATTTTTATTGTTGTTTGCGGCATTTGTTTCTATTTTTTGTCTAGTTTTCAGTTTAGGGCTTTTTGGACTTTTTACTATTTTTTGCAAATTTTAGGGTTTCGCTATTTAAGTGATCTATTGGGTTTAATTCGTAGTTTTGGCTGAAATAAAAGAATTTTTGAACTTTGGCTTAAGTTTTGACCAAGATCGAGTTGTTTGTGGATTCGTTCAACTGGTTTAGAAGATCTTAGACTGGCTGGGGTCAGTTGAAGAAGTCCTAGAATTCAAAGGTGTGCCCGAAGATAAGCGTGTGCAATTGGTTGCGACCAGATTCGCAACAGGGCCACGGCTTAGTGGCAACAACAAAAGTTGATGTGGAATAGGAATGGAAAGGCGAAGATCACCTCGTGGGAGAAGATAAAAAAATACTTACGGGCTGATTTCTTGCCTTACAATTTCCAACGCGTTATGTATCTGAGGTTGCAGAATTTAAGACAAGGGGCAAAGTCAGTAGATGATTACACTACTGAGTTTTATCAGTTAGTCGCTAGAAACGAATTGCAGGAGACTAATGACCAATTATTGGCACGGTATATTGGTGGACTGAGTGTGCAGATCCAAGATGTCGTCAACATGTTTGATCCGGCTTCCTTATCTGCATCGCACCAGCGAGCATTGTTAGTGGAGAAACAACAGCGTCGGGGAGTGAGTAATGCTTCCAGTAATGTTAGTGTTGGGACAGCCAATACTGGAGGTAATATCGCTGCAATTAACTCTGCTAGTCACACAAACAGACCTGGCACTAGTGGGATTAAATGCTTCGGTAATGGTGAATTTGGTCACAGGAAGTCAGAATGTAGAGGGAAGAAGGCTCTTTTTATTGAGTACTGCCTTAGTTGAATGATGGATTTGACACACTGTTTACATTGAAGCATGGATCAAGCTTCTAATCAGGGAGACGATCTCCCATGTGTACAAATTACAATTGATTTGAAACATAATTCAAAAAGGGAAAGTTGGGAGTGGAGAATTCAAAATTGGTCGTTTTGAACCAGTTGGAAGTCAACCTAATATGGCCATGTATGGGCATGGAAATCGATGGTGGTGTGGGTTTTGGTACCCAGGTCGACAAGGGTGTCCATATAAACAAGTCAAATCCAAAAAACTTGCATGTTGCGGGCCTGGCGAATTAGGCCCAAGCCTCAAGACAAGGACCCTTTGTTAAAACTATTGTGGCTTGGACTCGCCATGTATAATTTAAGTATAATTGGACTTAGTCCAAACGTACAAGCCCAGTTTGGTTTTCTTGATAAGAAACACGACATGATAAAGATCGATTAGAGGGAATTTGCCAACGAATGCAATTTGATGGCCTAGAGGCCACACGAGGTGATGATCAAGGAAGAGGTTTGGCCATGTTTTCGAGGAAGTTTGATTCAGTTAGGGTGACTTCTTATACACCAAACTTCATTGATGTGAGAGTTTCGATATAAGGTTTAGAACCGCATAGATTAACTGGCTTATATGGCTTTCCCGAGAGCTTGAAGAAGGTAGTGTCTTAGGATTTGTTACGTTCTTTAGATGTCAATCTAAGTGAATCGTGGTGTGTGCTTGGACACTTCATTGACATGCTACATGATGGAGAGAAGCGAGGGATAACATGGCAGCTACAACGTTTCCTTAATAGGTTTAGAGCCGCGGTAGATGATTGCCAACTCATAAACTTAGGTATGGAGGGTTATCCCTTCACGTGGGAAAGACATAACGGTTCAGCCCACTGGGTGGACGAGTGGTTGGATATTGTACTAGCTACATTCGGATGGACACAGATGATAGGGAAGCACAAAGTTCAATATCTAGTGGCTTCGTGTTCAGATCACTCTGCTATTTTCCTCGAGATTTCGAGTTAGAAGGCTTCAAATAGAAAATTACTATTTAGATTCGAAAATGTGTGGCTAAGGGAAGAGGGATGTACGATGGTGGTAAGGAAGACTTGGAAAGACACATTATGACTACCAGAGGTAAATTGAATTGCGGAATTCGGGGCACAATTGCAATCTTAATGGATGAGGGCGACGCAAGACTTGGCAAAAAAAACTTGACTAACTACGAAAGCATATGGCAGATCTTAAAGGGAAGTTTGATTTTTTTTCGTCGAATGCAATAAGGAGGTAGAGAAAGAATACCTTTTACAGTTGTCATAACATGAGAATTTCTTGCGGAAAAGAGACAAACAACACTGGCTGAAGGATGCTGAACAAAATACAAAATACTTCCATTCATATGCTTCTGCAAGGGAATGAAAGAACAGGTGAAAAAGTTGAAAGACGACCAAGCGAGGGGGAAGAATAGCTTGGGCGAGTCAGCTAGTGCTTACTTCACTAACATTTTTACATCGCAACAGGGCGATATGACCCGGGTTCTTGAGTGTGTGCACCCATGTGTATCCGCGGAGCAGAATGAGCAGCTATTGGGGTAGTTCACGGTGGTGGAAGTCAAAGCGGCAGTCTTCTCAATGCATCTAGATAAGAGTCCAGGTCCCGATGGATTGAATTCGACCTTTTATCAAAGGTTTTGGTCAACCATTGGTGCAGGTATTTTTAGAGCATGATTGCAATTCATATAATCGGGGAAGCTACCTGACTCGTTGAATGATAACTTAGTGGTCTTAATCCCGAAAAAAAAAGCCCGAGGTGATCACATATTTGAGGCCTATCTCCTTATACAATGTAATGTATAAAATTGTCTCCAAAATGTTAGCTAATAGGCTCAATGTCATTTTACTAGAGATCATTTCTAAATCTCAAAGTGTTTTTATTCTGAGGAGACTTATTACTGATAAAGTTATCTCCACTTTTGAGGTTAACCACTGGCTCAATAGGAAAACTAAAGGGAGGGAAGGCTATACAACATTAAAAATTGATATGAGCAAGTTGTACGACTGTGTGGAGTGGGCTTCTATGGAGGCAATGATGGCTCGTATGCAATTTGCTAGGCGGCGCATTGAGTTGATGATGTTGTATATCTCCTCTATTAGATATACTTTTTTGGTGGGTGGTTATGAGGTGGGGCCGATTGTTTCAACCGAAGGTCTGCGACAAGGTGATCGGATCTCTCCATATTTATTTATGATGTGCGTTGAGGGACTCTCGGCTCTATTGGCAAGGAAGTGCTGGGATAGTGGCATAGGTGTAAAATTGCTAGTGAGGCTCCGATGATCTCTATTATATTTTTTTTGCAGATGATTGTTATTTATTTTGTAAAGCATCAATCCACGAGGCTAGCACAATGAAGGAATGCTCAGCCAGTATGGAGAGGCAACAAGGAAGTTGGTCAAATTTCAGAAATCAGCAGTTTACTTTAGTAGAAATGTATGCCAGGCGACTAGGGGAGAAGATTGTAATGTGCTGCAAGTTACACATTCTAGTTATGTAGGATTTTATCTTGGGTTGCCAGGTCGGGTTAGGGGGTAATAGAAAAAGTGAATAACATGCTCTAAGGGTGGAAAGAAAATATGTTGTCTTGAGAGGGGAAGGAAGTCATTCTAAAATCAATTATTCAGTCGATATCCACATATATGGTGAGTGTTTTTCTCTTGCCAATGCAGCTATGTGACCAGGTGGAGATTTTAATGAACAGATTCTAGTAGGTTATCAATGTGCAAGCCAAAGAAGTTTGGAGGGTTGGATATGCGACGTGTAAGGAATTTTAATCTTGCAATGTTGATGAAACAAGCATAGAGACTAATTGAGAACCCTACGTCACTGGCGACTAGGTTGTTGAAAGATCGATACTTCCCCAATGTTATTGTTTTTAAAGTTGAGAAAGGGAGGAATCTAAATTATGTTTCACTCAGTATTATGGAGTACCATGGAAAGTTGGTGGAGAGTGTAGATGAGTTGGGGATGGTCGTTCGATACAGATATATAAAGATGTCTGGTTGCCGAGTGTGTCGAACACGAAGTCTACTCTGGAATCTTCTGCAAACTTGAGAATACTAAAGTTGAATCTCTCTTTTGTATGGACCGAAGGGAATGGGACGAGGATATACTCCACAATATCTTCAATACAAGGGATGCCAATCTAATAAGGGCTATTATGATGACACCAATTCTACAATCCTAAACTGGGCCCTCCCGGCCTAGACTCATGTGGACTCTCGAGCCAACTCGCTAAGTCAACGTGAGCCTAGTCAGCTTTCCTTACCATTTACCATTTATTGTATAATCAGTAATCTTGAGTTATTCAAATTAGTGAGTTATCAAAGTATAGCAGAAGCAATTAAACCTCAAACTAATCAAATAACCTCAAAGAAACTAGTCAGGACAACCTAGAGTGTGGAAACCCCACATATGTACACCATCATCATAGTATATTAAGTCAACGAGAGTAACATCAGTGTGTACATGTCCCAAGATATCTCACATAACCCATATCCCAATGTGAACAAAAACAAGCATATATACATAATACAAAAAGCACCAAAACCTACATTGAAGTCGAAGTTGAAGGGAGAACTGCTCCGGTATCCTCAAAGCAAGTCACTTAACTGTGGAGCCTTTCCCTTACTTGACTGTGGATCTGCACTCAGTCAAACACAAGAATGACGAGTCCAGGTAAGTAACATCAAACAGGATGTAAACATTATTTCGAAATAAATAAGCAGTCCAATTCATGTAGATAGAAAAAAGGTACAGGAAACGCATGAATATATAAAGACTATAAATAAATCAATCAAAAAGTAAGGATCCCAAATAAAAACTGAAAATAGCAAGTAGTCCTGACCAAAGGTCGTTGAGTCGCGGTAAAAGCCCAACAGATTCGGGTTTCAGGGCGAGAACATAAGCCTAACAACCTTAAACCCTCGTGACTATGAGATATCCATAGAGCCCCCAACGTACACATAATTGGGAGATATCAACAATGCCCAGATAAACCCTTTTGTCTGGACATAAAACCCCTGGATTTCCTGTCCATCAACATGCACAAAGCACCCAATCAAGGTAAAAAACTTCCAGATTAGCCATTAATAGAACCGTAATCAATTATAATTAATAAGTAAGTTTAGCAAATAATCATACAACAAAAGATGAATAAAATTACACTAGGGCGTAAATTGAGAAATTATAAGGAAAGGGTATGTAGTCATATCAATAAGAAAACCTTCCTGCACATTTTGCAATAGAATATATGATGATACTGGAAGCATATGTAGTCATATCAATAAGGAAAGAGTAAATTAAAAATTGAATCATGGGGTTTGCCATAATATGCACGTTTGTCCCTTTGTTTTTTAAATTCACACGTTAGTCTCACTAATATATTTCAAGACAATTCTAGGGATGTGCCAATAAAAAACGATCAGCAAACATCTAAGACTCAAGTGCATATCAGGCTAAACCTCTAGGGGGATTTGTAATTTATCCATAAGAAATTAGTTTAGCAAGATACCTCACTTTTCTTGGAGATAAATGGCCCATGGTAAGTTTTCGAGTCAGTCAAAGATTAAAGGGAATAAAGAGGATGCCGACAACAAAAGTCATGAAAAGCATAATCAAGATGAACTTATATTTAAGAACAGAAATTATTTAACCGTCATAGTTCCAACTGCTTTCAAGCCAAAATTTGAGGACGAGGGACAAAAATATTTTGGAGTGCATGCAACATGTCAACCATTTCTTCATAATTTTACAACACAAACTAATAATATGCAGAAAAACACAAAAGATCGTTTTTTCATTATTAAATTCGTACAAGAACTTGTACGAATTTCATCTTTTTCTTTTTCCATAAACCTTATATCAGTCGTTTAAAATCTCGTATTAGTGCCTATGGCCTCTATTCTAGATGGATGAAATTTTGAAAGAAACATGATATCGTGATCAATTTAACAAGATCTACTTTGAGCTGTCTAGCCTTCATAATGTCTGTCCATTAAGATTTTCATGATGGAACTTACACAAGGATATTTCTGTGAATCATTATAAGATGGTATCCTACCAGTTGAGTTTTTCCTTTCCTTTCCAAGAGAATCAGAAATTTGAAGTTTTCCTCAAAGCTGTCCCAAACTATCTTGATGCCTCCATATACAACATTTAATAGTTTTTACCATTTCATTCAAACAATAAAAGCCATACAGTGACATTGGAAGATGAAAAAGGGTAACCAATCTACCTTGTAACAATCATGTGTCTTTCATTGATGAAATAGATAAAATTATGACATTTTTACTTCTAAAATGAAAGTGAACAACACATTTACTTGCCACACTTGCCCTAAAAATGAACAGGCTTTCCTCGTTCAACAATTTCTGAATTGTCGTGATGAACAATTCTAGAGTGGTAAAATATACAAATTTGCACTAGTTGTAGAATTTGTCCTGCAACAGATAAACTAGACAGGATGAAAACCAACATGACTACATGTTTTCTTGAAGTTTTCCACCAACCATAAATTTCCTTGTACATTGATGTAAGAGATTGAAGTCGTAAACGTGCTCGTGACTCTAGTTTTCATTGGAGAAACTTGTACAATGAACTCAGTATTATCAATATCAGCCTCAAGGAGCGGAAATTTGTTAATTGCACGATAACCTTATCAATTGTAATATGTACATATGGGAGATCGTCTCCTGATTAGAAGCTTGATCGATGCTTCAATGTAAACAATGTGTCAAATCCATCATTCAACTACCCTAAAAACACTACCTGTTTCGCCGAAAATTTTGAACTTAAATGGTTCTCCTGAGCTACTTTTTGCATGAACTGACTCCATGGTGAAACACGATGCTGGTGTCCTCCATCTCTTTCCATTGCGGTACTTAACCTGAATGTTGTACCAAAAAACTTAAGCGTAAATAACATAGCCATACCTAAATAACAAACACAAAAGAAAGAATAATGCCTGCGGAATAAACTAATGAAATTATGTATCCGATGCCGTATCTGAGAATTATTTGAAAATGCCTTTGGAGTGAATCAATCCTCGTAAGCATCTAAGTGAACAAAACTCAAGGCTCCTCTTTTCCTTGTAAGAATTAATTTCTTCTTAAAATAATTTTTTTATATACAAGTACTAATTTTTAGAAATTACAACCACAAACATTAACTTTTACAAATTACATCTATTTTCTTTTTAGGATATTTCTCGTCACACAGAGATTAAAGCAGACCGTAAAAAGACTCCCTCAATGACACTGAAAGGGCCAGACTTCAGAATGCCTCATTTGACTAGCTTCATATGGCCAATTGAGATTTTTCACCACAGTCCTTTAACATCCGAAAGAGTTAACCTGTCAGTAATGTATCTCCAAATTCAATAATAATACAACAACAACGACATAGCCTCAATCCCAAAATTAGTTTGGGTTTGCTATATGTTTCAAATTCTTCCATTGCACTCGATTTAGTGCAATGACAGTATTGCTTATAATTGACCTGAGGATTTAAAAACAATTACAATCTAGCAAAGAGATGCTTAGAAGTAAGGAAGGTTTTTTGGTTTTGCAATGGTTCGAGCATTCCAATTGTTTATTCTTTAATGATCGAAAAATGATTTTCACCAACCTTGCCATATCTGTTACTTTTCTTGTCAAAAATAGCAATAAAATTATATGTTACAAAGCAACAAAATTTCAACACACTCGGTTAACCATTTAGGCCACCTTTATATTAGAAAGGGTACAAATGTAAAATATAAATATCACACAACAGAAAAAAGGACAAATTTAATATTAAGTTCAGATTCCAACAGTAAGACTCATAACTAATTTATGTTAATAGATAAAATTTATTATGGACAAATAAACTTCACATTTAACTACTTCATTTACGACCTTTCAATAACAACAAGAACAACGCATTTCTCCAGTTTTAGTGTGTGCGCCGACCTAGGGTTGGGTCACCTAACCCAAACTACTACTTGGACCTGATACCTAAACTAGACCCAAATAACAGTCTGGCACGCTCTCAAATAAACCTGTGGAATACACATTGGCTAAACAAAGGATAATGATTGCGGAATAAATATAAAGAGATATCCTTAAGCAAATAAATTTAAGTTGACAAGAACATCTATGAAACTATACATGGGTTCGTATTCATTTAAACTAAGCAAGGTTTATTAAAACTCGTAAGTAGAACAACTACACGTAAGTAGGTTTCAAACTACCCAAAGACTTATTTTAATTACAACCCAAGTTTAATAGTTTCAAAATCGAATATAGATAATATATATCAACATAAGGCTCACATCAAGTGGAGTGTTCAAGCTTGCCTCTCCCTTGTCTCAATCTAGCGTTGTCATGGATATCTGAGATGTAAGTGGGATGAGCTAAAAGAACCAACAGAGCTCATTAAGAGGAAAACCATGATCAACTATCGAACATGCAAGTATTACCTATAAAGCAAAACAACTCTGCGCATGAAGTTGTAAATCAAATCGCAAAGCTTTTAATGAAAAGTACTGGAGACATGGTTCTTATTCGTAAAGGGGGGTGTAAGCAAGTTTTAAGTGAAACAAAACATGAAGAAGGGTAAGCAATCTACCATTGTTAAAGACTAAAGTGCCCTCTCATTTGGGCCTTAAGTCTAACTCTAATATGTTTTTGATCCGTCTTCATTAGTCTACTTAATTAGCCTTTTGACCAGGAAAGTTTTCCATAAATCATTTCCTAATTAATGCTATCTCAAGAATTTAGAGATCTTGTCCCTTTTGACCAGGAAAGTTCTCACAAAATCTTTCCCTAATTAATGAGATCTCATAAATTTGGATATTTCACCCATTTTGACTAGAAAAAATTCCCACATTTATTTCCCTAGTTAGTGAGATCTCATAAATCTGGAGATCTCGCCCCTGAATATAACTTTCTTCATGTTTAAGAAAAGTTTTTGAGAACTTTTTCTCTTGTGACTTTCCTTAATGAGAACGAGAGTATATATTATGAAATATCTTCAAACCAAATAAAATGCGCATCTCAAGGTGTAGGATATTATACCATTTCACTCATAATCCAATTTAAAGAAAATTCAACACGCATTTAATATTTAAATTACTAAATTGCCCCCAAGTCAAATCGGGGATGATTTGGGTAGTTACATTTAGAGACACATTTTAACTACAAATCAATAAGTAATAGCTTAGTTTATGCATAATATGATCCCATTATGTAGAGTTATGTATCTATTTTTTTAGTAGAAGTGATTTTATTTCCTATGCATGATTTTTTTTCTTTGTAACTTCTTTGTAGTATTCGTAGTTTGTGTCATTAGAAATGCTCCAAACCATTAGATTAATATTATTGAATGCTATAAATGCATAATTGTGCTTACTTTGAAATCCCTAAATAGCAATTTGAATCTTTTCACCATCTAAGAGAATGTTTTCCAAACTTCTCCAAATTGCCAAATTTTCACAAAAGTCCTCCATGTCGAATTTCATTTCCAGAATTATTACATTTTTCAAGAGAGCGAATTACAAGGAAAAATCAAATTTTTTATCCTGTCTCCATCATATGACTGGACGTAAAACCCCAGAATTTCCTGTCCATCTACATGCACAAAGCACCAAATCAAGGTCGAAAGACTACCAGATTAGCCACTAATAGAACAACCATAATCAATTATAATTAATAAGTAGGTTTAGCAAATAATAATACAACAAAAGATGAATAAAATTACACTAGGGCATAAAATTGAGAAATTATGAGGGAAAATAGGATGGAAAAGCATACCGGTAATTTGAACAACAACCAGTTGATGAGGCAAATTCATGTTTGATAAAAAGAATACACTTTAGAATAAAACCTAAAAGGTATTGTAGAGATGAGATGAGTGTGCATATTTTTCAGTATTTTAAACATGGAATGGGCAGTAGTGTCAGAAACAAACATGTTTTAAATGGCTAAATTCTGAAAGATGAAAGTAATATACCATCGGCAAGCCTAAAAGACGCAAAGACGCAAATATGGATATATAGTTGCCAAGAATGTCAAAAACACAAGATTGAAAAGAAAATTATAATAAAAATGAAGAAGCCTTAGCAGTAGTAGTAACAAGCAAGGAAAAAAAAATTTCAAAAGCGTCACACCCGTCGGTGCAGCCTTAACAGAAAAATAATGAGCAAGAAGATTGAAAAGAGTGAATAATAGTAGTAATGATTTTTGTTTAGTTTATGCGAGGTGCGCCAAGCTTTTTTTTTATTTATTTTGAAAGGTGGCACGCACCTTGAAATAGATAAGATTAATTTAATATCTAGAGCGAAGGGGACAGGAAAGGGGAAGGGGAAGGGGAAGGTGAGAGGAGGGAGGGGGAGTAGGCTGGAAGGAGAGCGAAGAGTGGAGAAGAAGATGGGAGATAGGAGGAGAATACGAGATCGGTAGGAATGGGGAGTAGTGGGGTTGGGTGGGGAGGAGGACCCTAGGGATTGTTTCTAGAATCTAGATATTAAATTAAACTTAGGTATGAGTTTGGAGGGTTCTCTAACCTCTTATTTTATACTAGTCTCATATCATACATATTTTTCATTTAGTGATAACTAAAGAGAATTACATTTATTTTTGCGGAAAGTCACAATTGAGAAATTTATAGGTTCAAAATTTATTTTTATAACATTGTCAATTCTATGCAAGTGTTTGGACTAAATGATGAATGTGTAAATAAAATTTATAGGCGCATCTACCAGAAGGACCCCAAACTATGCACCTTGAGATGTACATCATATTTGCATCGGACAATGCCAACATGGTAGGTGCACATTTCTCGATGTCCAAAGAGGGTCAACCAATCTTTTTCCATAAGAGAGACGTCTAAATCAACAATATTATAGTATAAATTTTTAAAAAAAAAAATTATAATAACACAGAATGCAAAAAAAAACAAAAAAAAACCAAATTTGAGCATCTATTAATGAATTTTAATAAATAATGATAATTATCTCAAGTATATATATGAAGCATTTTGATTTGTTGAGTATCTAACAAATGGATCATGTGCCTAGACTGAATGTTGGATCAGGATCTCTAGCATATCATGTGGTTTTATTCCACCATTAACATTTTTTGTTGCTTCATGAACCAAAAATAAAGCTACCTCGATTTTTTACCTTGTAAAAAAAAATGGAACCTAAAATGAAACCCCTATGCATCAATTTACATTATATTTTGTCTAATCACCCTTAATTAACCCTCCCACTCTTACAATTTTCCTCTCGTTGTCCTTCCATTTCATTGAAGACCCATCCATTTCTTTCAAAAGTCAATTAGTTAACTAATGTGTCCAAATCTATGGTTTTGCACCATATATAGATATCTATCAATGCAATCCATCTGTCACAAAATTTGCCCTTTAGAGAGTGTAATTATCCAAAGATATATAAAAGTAATTAATTGACAACTTATGTTAATATAGAAATGATTGTCAATGTACAATGAAAGTAAATAGGAAAATTAACTTCTCTGTATCTCCACACTCGTGAAGAATTGTGATCTGCCCATTAAATAATCACGCATGGATAGAGATGAGAAGTTTCCAAATTGATCAATTAGCCTTTGAACTTAATTAGGAGCATATCGTCCTCCACATCCAAAAAAGAAAAATAAAACTGACCAATATTATCAACCACCAATGATTATTAGTTAATAAATGCCCCCAATGATTATTAGTTAATAAAGGTTCGGTTAGAAAACTAACTAGAAGTGTGTTTGTTTTTCACAAATGCCCCCAATGATTATTAGTTAACTTCTTTTTAAACTAATAAGTAAAAAGAAATGAAGGACAAATATGGAATAAGAATAAATTTAAAATTAATTGGATCCTTGGGAGCATTGACATTATATATAGTATAGATTTAACAAATGTTCTGCTCTAAAGGAAAACTATAACGTACTTATTATATAAGATCTTCATGTTTACATATTTTTAAAAACTATATATTCAACTTCAAAACAACATGACCAATCGCAATGACAATGAAGTTTGAAATTGAACATTTGAAATTATCTTTGGAAATAATAAGGTAGCAACCCTCACAAATTAATTACGAAATATATTGAGAGATATTTCAAAGGTGTGGTATAGTGGCAAAGAAATGAGAATTATTACTCTGACAAAAGTAAATATCATGAATTATGTTCTGAGCATCTATGTTTTATTCTCATAGTTATCAAAAAAATAGTGATTAGGATCATGCATTCACGAATTTGCTACCTAAAGAATATTAATTTTTGGAAATTATATTAAATCACTTGCTAGAAACATATATGATAGAAAAAAATAGATTTAGTGACATTCTTGTTCTCTTAAGAAAAAAAAAAGATTTTGAAGGGAGAATTGACTTTTTTTTTATTAGGAGAATTGACTTATTCATATAAGCGAGTTAGCCACAAACATAGGCACATGCAAACATTAAATGTTTATACAACACAAAATGAGGAAAAATATGTTTTGAAAGTGAAAAAAATTTTGTGCGATATAACTAAATCAACGCCAAATTTTAAAGAAATATTTTGTATAAGCTAAGTTAAGTGTACAATGTTGATGCTTATATGTAATAGTATATTAAAAAACTATAGAAATTGTAGTGTAATAGTTATATAGTAATTTCTATATAGTTCCTTGGGGTTTAGTCACTATATAAAGATGTAATCAATGTTGATGTAGCTTACTCCTTTTTTCTTCCCAACTTTCCCCTTCTATGGAAGACGGTTCGACTCTATTAGCTAATGAAAAATTGTGTTATGATCCTCATATTGAAAACTAAACATAATAAATAAAACTTGAAGAAATTTGACAACATAAAGACAGACATAAGATAGCTTAGAATGCATTGAATCAAGAAGAATGGAATATTTAATATACATAGCCGCACTCGATTATTTTGGGATTGAGAATATTGTTGTTGTAAACTTGTTACGAGAGCCAAAGAACTTTTAGGCAAACAATTTTTATTTTATTTTATTTTATTGAATCCTAAATAGATAATTCCATATCTTATTCCATCCGTTTTACCTTCAGATGAGAGCTTACGTATTCTGACGTTCAAAACATGATTGGATAAGGGTGTTGTGCATTCTGATGTACATTTTAGGGGTGTCGCTCTAGCATTTTTTTTATGGGGAGTCGAATATAATTCCCAATTCCTATACTGAAAACTACAAAAGACTATAGCAGTGGTAAGCTCGGGGTCGAACCACAAGGACTAGGTTACTGACTTAGGCTTCTAAGGGAGAAGAGAAAATAGGGGATTTTGTAAAAATTTTGGAAACGTTGAAAACTTTGAAGTTAAAGTAATGCAATGGAAGAAAATCTACGTACACAGCTTCACGGTCTTCGCGATACAACTTGGGATTGATTCCATTAATCCTTGGCTTATAAATGATATGAGACTAACCTATGATCCAATGCAGCTATAGACCCGGCGACGCACTCAGTTCCTCACACTTCTTGATGTCGACAACCAAGGTACGACCGTTGATTACTTCCCTAACCAAACACGAAACCTCATCGTTAGTGCTCCGGATTTAACATGTTGGACACATTACCTCAGTTTGTGAAGACACTACACCTAGATAACCAGATCGCTAGTGCTCCTAATTTAGCTTAGATCCCTAAGGTACTTGACCGGTTGGCCAACTGTCATAAGTTTGACTCTACCACATGAGGACGGACGTTTCGACTTCAATTACTAAGGTTAGTCAACCTAATATGCATGCACTACGCTATACATACATCGGTTAGCCAACTTTCACAAGTTTGAGTCTACCTCCTCATCCTGCTCATGTATAGTGTGATGCTCTCTACGAACTACCTTAGCCTCCCTTGGATCGCTCTCAACAACTAATGATAAGACATTTACATGCGCCTTAGGGTTAGGTGTGGGTTGGGCGTGCAATCTACCCTAGTCCGTAAGTTTACCTAGCTCTCTAGCTATTTGATTCACTTGAACTGCTAAGTCACGCACAGTAGCATCATTAGTTGCTTTCTACTATGTCATGTCGACTATAAGGTTGTCCACCTTAGTGATGACTATCCTCATCATATCCTCTAAGGGTCCGGTAGTATGAACAGGTTGGGGCTATGGAGGGAGTTATTGTCCCCTTGGAACAAACTGAGAGAAGTTCTGATTATGTGACCCATATCTCAAATAGGGGTTATTAACGGCTTGATTATATGTATTACCATTAGTGTTGTCGTATTGATTCCTAGGAAGACCTTGGAATCTGCCACCTAAAGTGTTAGCTTGTTCTCTGAACATGGTGGGACAAGAATTAGTACTATGGCCAGAAGTGTCACAAAAGCCGCAAGTCTTGGCATGAGCTTTCTCGAAAGTAAGGAAACGCTCCATGAGATCAGTAAGTTTGTCAATCTTCCTATCAGTGTTGCTTGACCCACTTCCACTGAAGATATATCAAGAAGGATCCTCATCCTTATCGTCGTCAACATATTGACGAGACTAACTATCCATAGATTCAAACAACTCGAACATCTCATCGGTCGTTCTCTTCTTATAGGCTCCACCACAAGTGTTGTTAATCATGCGCTTCTCAAGGGACCTAAGACCCTTAGAGAGGAATCGGATAAGAAAGGTTTTACTCTGACCACGTTGGGGACACAATATAATTAGTCTTTTGAATCTGCCCCAACAGTCATTGAAGGTCTCTACTTTTTTCATCTTGATATTACATATCTCTGAGATAAGCTGAGGCAACCGAGATTTGGGAAAGTATTCCCTTAAGAATGTTAAAATCAAGTCATTCTAGCTAGTGATAGATCCCGGGGGAAGGTAAAACAACCACTCTTGTGCTCTATCTTTAAGACAGAACGGGAAAGCCAATAATTTGACTTCATTTTCCTGTACTCTAAGTCGCTTCATCATTAAACATTTGGAGTCTAAATCTTTAATGAAAGTCACCGGACCTTTACGATCCAAGCAATGGAAGGAGCGCAAAAGGTTTAGAAAATCGGACTTAAGCTCAAAGTCACCCCTTTGTGCAGGGTATGCAATGCAATGAGGCTGATGTGCAAGGAGAATTTGCATCTCCTAGTTTTCTATCTAAATGGTGATGCGGGGCTCATCATGTGCTGGTGCATGAGCAGGGTTTAACACATTAGGTGCGTGTGGCTAAAATTGGGGAATTAGATGTCCCCTCAGTCCTAATGGTGCCCTATCCTAATTATCCCCTTGATTCTGACTGTTCCTTTCATCTCGGGGTGGATTGTTCTCGTTATATTCCATTTCTAGAGTATATGAAACGTTAGGAGTAGCTTCAGAAGTTTGCTTCCATTGGCGCGCTTCGCTCGCATTCCATTGGCGCGCTTCTCTCGCATTCCATTGGCAAGTCTTTTCGATATCCGGATGAAAGGGTAGAGAGGATTCGGTGGAATGTGATCAACGAAAACTACTATGTATAAAAGAAAGAAAAGAAAAAGCTAAATCAAGTAGGACCTAGTCTCTAGTAACGGCGCCAAAATTTGACGTGCATTGAAAAACATTAAATATAATTCCCTATTCCTAGACCAAAAACTACAAAAGACTGTAACAGTGGTAAGCTCAGGGTCGAACCTCAAGCACTAGGTTACTGACTTATGTTTCTAAGGGAGAAGAGAAAATAGAGGATTTTGTAAAAATTTTGAAAACTTTGAAAACTTTGGAATTGGAGTAATGCAATGGAAGAAAATCTAGGTATTCAGCTTCACGGTCTTCGCGATACAACTTGGGATTAATTCCATTAATTCTTGGTTTATAAAAGATATGAAAATAACCTATGATCTTGTACAGCTATAGATCCAGTGACGCACTCAGTTCCTCGCACTTCCTAATGTCAACAACTAAGGTACGACCGTTGACTACTTCCCTAACCAAACAGGCAACCGGATCGCTAGTACTCTAGATTTAACGCGTTGGACGCATTACCTCGGTCTGTGAAGGCACTACACCTATACAATCGGATCGCTAGTTCTCCTAATTTAATCTAGATCCTTAAGGTACTTGTCCGGTTGCCAACTATTACAAGTTTGAGTCTACCACGTGAGGACGCACATTTTGACTTTAATGAGTAAGGATAGTCAACCTAATATGCATACACAGCGCTATACATACAATCAAATCGAACCCTATTATTAAAAACAGTACCAAAGAGAATAAACCATAGAAAAGAATCAAGATAATTAAATATAAATAAACCTCATAACAGAATCTCAAGTTGCAAAGCTTGACCGATCCACCTTTAACCTAGAGACAGGAGATTTGTTAGACATAATCAAGCCAAAAACCTAGTTCTAATGCAAAATGGAAGTAAAAACAAGAGTTCTCTTCGAATTAGAGTCTATTAGTATTTATAGGAAGACCACAAAGTGGGTTAAAAACCTAAAAATCACGAAATAGGTAAAATTACTGAAATTAAGAGTCTTCAGGTATCGATGCTTTGTCGGTGCCATGAGAATATGTGAAACATGGCGTCCTAACGGCGTCCTTTTTTAGCTCTCTGTTTAACTCATATGTGAGTCACGCCATGAGAATTTTTTTTATCATGGTGTCCTCATGATGCGTTTTTATTCTTTGCTTTTCAACGCGATTTTGTACCACTTAGAGGCCGAATCTGAAAAGTCTTGTGAGATATGAAAATGTTCATCTTGGAGTCTACTTTCAAAGACGGAAAGAGAAAGTCATTTGGGTTTGAGATGTGAATGTTATGGCCATTATACTGAAAAGGGATCATTGAGGAACTTAGCCAAACTTTTCCAACTGTGTGTGTTCTTTTGAGACACTTTAAGTCCATATCTCATGATGCTTATGAGGGCTAAAAATGTTTGCCTCGAATTCTTCTTTCCAACAAGACCAACGGCGAGTCGTTCTGACTTCGGATGTGAAAGTTATGCCCTCTGAACTGAACATCATCAATTAAGCTCACAGGCCTTCGATCCCAAAACTGCCAAATAAATATAAAATTCCTGAAACACATAAAACAAGCCTTTATCACTCTAAAACAAGATAAATATAGTCCATTAACTTCTAATATCCTATACTAAATCATGCCTAAATGAACACTGATCATTAACTTTTGCAAGTGACACGCCTATCATCTCACCAAAGATGTTTTTGTCGATTTTTTAATTACTACTTTTTTGTTGAGGTTTGGTTTTTTTTCAACAAATTGATTTTATTGCTAAACTACTAATACTTAAGTACACATTGCTACGTTAAATATCACTATTTTAGAAGTTTTTAACCTGGCCAAAGGAATGAGTCTTTTCAACTTTCTTTAATTTCTAGCCTCGCACCCTCTGCCCCTTTTTAACTCCACCGATGATGAAGAGATTCTTACACGTTTCACCATCAATCTCAGGTCTAGAGAAAAGAAGGGGAAAAAATCTTTAAATAGTTTTTAAAGTTGAATGACGGTATATAAGGTGAAAATAAAGTAATTTTGATGAAAGCATGCCAAGAGCGGCAAAAAGTTTATGCCTAAGCCCCCAAAATGCCAGGTTCGGCCCTAGGAATCAACTTTTATTTATCACACTTCTATGCATAATGGTAAATAAGATTATACGTCTTATTATATGTTATGAATTTATAGGGGCTTTAAGAAAAATTTAAGTATAATCTATTAAGTTGTAGTTTCATGTAGTTTTTTTGAATGGAATTAAGGCTAAAAAGTATCAAATCATTAAGGGACTTAAAACTTTCAACAGTCACAAAAAGATGATGAAGTTGTTGATGCAACATCTTATATATGTTATAAACAAAAATATTAAGCCATCTCAACAAACAAATGTGATGAATGTACATTCCTCACAAAATATAATTTGATTCATGTAAACACAGTTTGGACTGAGTGCAAATTATTTATAAAATCACATAATATTTCTTAATCTTGTCTCGGGTATATAAAATCACATAATTTTCACTGCAAACACAGTTTAGAAAATCACATAATATAATTTGATTCATGTATTCAATTTATTTTTTAATCTTGTCTCGGGTATATAAAGTTTTCAAACTCACATAATATTCACAGCAAACAAAGTTTGGACTGAGTGTAAACTGTAACGACTCTAAAATCTAACTCATGTCACGTGTCGGTTTAGGTCGTGTGTGGACCCATTTGTCAAAAATTCCTTTTACTCCAAAATCATGTGACCAACTGAGTAATCCAAAGTCGTACCCCTTTGCAGTACCATTGCTCGAAAACGAGACCCAGAACAATGCTTTCGTTGTTTTTTCGTCGAATACTAATTTTTGAGGCCTCACCTTAACATCCAAATCGACAGCGGAGATCACACTGACAGTATACGTCGCATTTGAATGCCCTACATTGGTTACAGTTCTTCTAACCGTTCGAATAAATCGGCGTGCTTGAAGACTCCTAGTGGCTCTAAGTGGACTAACTTCTCCTACTCCTACTTCAAGTGGACTTGCAGGATTGTATTTGTTGTTTGTGATTAGCTTCCCTAGGTTGTTAGACATGGTTGCTGCAATGATAAGCAATTGCAAAAGCTACTCCTTGTGCTATATCAAGTTCAATAAGAATTGATTCATAAAAAATGATGAATGAATACGTACCTTTGGTCATAAGGGTAGATTTGATTGTTGAAGGACTCCAATTGTGATAAAACAATTTGAGAACTGCAGCTATACCTGAGATGTAAAGGCAAGCAATCGACGTTCCAGATTTGATTGCAAAGTCTGATGGTTTCTTCCCAAAAGGAATTCTTTCTTTTCCTTTCGAGGCCATTAATGCCAATATGCCTACACCTGGAACTACTACATCGATTTGTACTGTGGTATTTTTTATTAGAAGCGAAGCAAATGGAAGAGAGATTCTTAACAACAAAGTAGTTTGCGCAAACCTTAAGAATGGTATCTGTAAGTTGTCCAAGGCCTCAAGATGAAAAGGAAGCAACGATAGGGGCTAGTTTGAACCTTTTTATGCGCATTGTTGGAAGAATGGTTGTCATAGGATTCCTAAAAACAAACATATACTGTTCAAATCTAGAAGAATAGAGTTGTCTTGAAATGAGAGAAAAGTAATTTGTTAAAGGATCAATATTAACAACTGCAATGCATACTTGGTGGAATTGATCTACTTGAGTATTTGTATTCTTTCAATGATGTAATTCACCGGTATCGAATGCAACTTCTTAACTAATATAATTCACATTAAACAACAATCAATCGCCTTGGTATGATAAAGGATGATAACGTTAAATAAGCTAATGCTACAGCTTCATCACCACCTTGATCTTCATGATGATCACTTCCTCCCATGTATACAACATAATGCTAAAAGACACAAACTAAAAGGTTGGAACATATAAGCAATTCGCTAGTTAGAAAACTCGAAAGAATAAAAATTAAAGCAATTCGATAAAAAATAGTATAGCCTAAAATAACTAAGAATGCATAGGTGAAAAAAGATTTAAAGGGTTTTGAATGCATGCCACAAACTGTATTAAATCAAGTGAAGCGAAAAATTTAGTTTGATTCATGTCGATTCATTTGAGATTGACGTTTTGCTGTTGTTGTTGTTGTTTGTTCATTTGCACTTGTTAACTTTGGCGATGGCTAAGTTGCGACAAAGCAATTAAAGATAAGGAGACTTAAGAGAACGAAGAGAGAATGCAATTGCATGGTTGAAGAGGCCATGGCTCTTCTAAAACTAAAGAAGTAGATATGGAAGTTATGGTGATGACGAAGTAGGAGATGTGATGAAGTCCAAGAATTAGCTTGTAAATTCTTGGAAAAATATGATGGAAAGATATGACAAGATGGCATTTTAGTAATTTCTGCAAATGGCGAAGTTTGGGTGTTTGATTTTTGGCGTCCAGGGGCATGGGTTTATTGGAAACGGCATGGAGATCACAACTCACCGCTATGCCATGACTACGACGTTTTTCGGTGAAATTCCATCGTTTCGTCCTCTGAAACGACAATTTTGCTATTTTAAGAAAGTTTTGTTTCGCTTATAACTTTCATTAGGAATTTCCATTTTTATTGCCATTTACGGCATTTGTTTCTATTTTTCGTCTAGTTTTCAGTTTTGGGCTTTTTGGATTTTTTACTATTTTTGGCAAATTTTAGGGTTTTGCTATTGAAGTGATCTATTGGGTGTAATTCTTAGTTTTCGCTGAAATAAAAGAATTTTCGAACTTTGGCTTAAGTTTTAACCTAGATCGAGTTGTTCGTGGATTCGTTCAACTGGTTTAGAAGATCTTAGACTGGCTGGCGTCAGTTGAAGAAGTCCTAGAATTCAAAGGTGTGCCCGAAGACAAGCGTGTGCAACTGGTTGCGACCATATTCGCAACAGGGCCACGGCTTAGTGGCAACAACAAAAGTTGATGTGGAATAGGAATGGAAAGGTGAAGATCACCTCGTGGGAGAAGATAAAAAAATACTTACGGGCTGAGTTCTTGCCTTACAATTTCCAACGCCTTATGTATCAGAGGTTGCAGAATCTGAGACAAGGGGCAAAGTCAGTAGATGATTAAACTATTGAGTTTTATCAGTTAGTCGCTAGAAACGAATTGCAGGAGAGTACCGACCAACTAGTGGCGTGGTATATTAGTGGACTGAGTGTGCAGATCCGAGATGTCGTCAACATGTTTGATCCGACTTCCTTATCTGCAGAGCACCAATGAGCATTGTCAGTCGAGAAACAACAACGTCGGGGTGTGAGTAATGCTTCCAGTAATGTTAGAGTTGGGACAGCCAATACTGGAGGTAATATCGCTACAATTAACCCGGCTAGTCACACAAACAGACCTGGCACTAGTGGGATTAAATGCTTCGGTTATGCTGAATTTGGTCACAGGAAGTTAGAATGTAAAGGGAAGAAGGCTCTTTTCATTGAGAACGAAGAGGAAGACGAAGGGGAAGAGGCCAACATCAATGCAAAACCAGAGTTTGATACTTCTGACAACGCAGAAGAGGAGGTCATGACTGGAGATTTGGGTACTGTCTTAGTTGTAAGGCGTTCGTGTATGACTACTAAAGCTGTCGCTAATGATGAGTGGCTGCAGAATAACATCTTTCAGTCCAAGTGTACCATCTTAGGTAAGGTGTGCAGGTTTATGATTGATGTAGCCAGCTACGAGAATATCATCTAAGTTGAAGCGGTTCAGAAGTTGGGCCTTGTTGGGAAATGTGCCCTAGGTCAATCCATTAACAGTTTTCATGAATACATTTTAGTTAATAAAATAGATGATTTCATTTGCTGTTTATTATAATTGATTTGCATGTTTACATTATAATAAGATCCATGGGTATTTACAGAAATATCCTAAATGTACCTAGTTAATTATTATACTGGGAACTATAATGAATTAAGACTAGTGTGTGTCTTGATTGATGATCATACGATGATCATACGTATAGGAATACGAATCAAGATCATGAGTACTTGTTAGGGAACAAAGTACTGGACCGACCCGCTATGAGAACATCACATGGATTAAGTCATAGTTGTTTCTCATGATAGGTATATTTTTCAGTCCTCTGACTTGAGATTACCAGAGACTTCAACATTAGGAATACAGTGATTTGACGCAATCAAACGTTGTCTTTAACCGGACGATTATAAAGGTTGTGATTGGTTATTGTATGAATAATGTGGTGAAGTTGTGTGATCGAGATAGAATTTGTCCCTCTCATATAAAGAGAGATATCCAGTGGATCCCTCGATGTGTTAGACTGTTAAAAGGCCTAGTCTAAGTGAATTGATATTGATCAATGTCACTTAGATGTTCTCAGTCTACCTAGAAATCGAGACTAGTACGATTGAACATGTTGGATGACAATTCCATGCCTTATGTTTGATCAAAAGGATATCGTGTGACAAAAGGATATTATATACACTATTGATTAGGTTGTATCAATTTGATATTCGTACAACTCGGGTAGTCATAATGTCTTGCTAGAGGCCGCTTATGACTTGTATACCAAAATGTGTTTTGGTACACGGCCAACGTTGTATGAACCTATAGGGTCGCACACTGAGAATGGTTTTGCGAGATTTTAAGATGGTTCAGAAAAATGAATTTTATATGATAAAATTCATGACAGAAACGTCCTTGTAGTGTATTACACTTATACTTCTTTAAGTAGGGGTATATGTGTAATTTACTTAACCGTCTATATACAAGGGTTGTATAAATAGACGCTTTGAGTTAGAATACAAGTACGAAAGACTTAAAAAGGGTTGAAACTCTATTTTCATTTTAAGAAACGACTTAGAGGTTTTTGGTATGTTCTGGATCGTCTTGAAGAGAAACAAAAATGTTTGGTATTCTCTCGAAGCTAGCACTTCAAATCTCAACCGCCGTTCGTGTGTGGACTGCTGATAGAGGGCGTTCGTTGTTGGCAGCGCCTTAGAGATCGATTAACCTTCAGAAAGGTAAATTACTACTGAGGTATGATTAAGTTTTCATAGTCTAAACGTGTTTTAATGGAATCAGATTCGGATCCTGTTGGGGTTTTTCTAGAAATTGTTTTGAAATCTCCGCTGCGCATGAACCCCAAAATTCAACCGGCCTTGCAACTGAACAACACCCCAAACCCTACAAGCTAGCTTGGATGAAGAAGGGTAGTGAGGTGAAGGTGTCGAAGCGCGCCTTGGTGACTTTTTCTATTAGTGCTAACTATAAGGATTAAGTCTGGTGTGATGTTATGGGTATGGATGCTTGCCACTTATTACTGGGACGTCCTTGGTAGTTTGATAGGGGAGTTTTGCATGATGACAGAACCAATAAATACACCGTTATGTTCAAGGGAGTGAAGATTGTGCTAGTACCCGCCAAGGACCCGGAGGAAGTTAAGCCTACTAAAGAATCTAGCAGTTTGCTGTCTTTAGCGAGATTTGAAGATGAATTACAGGATTCTGAGGTCATTTACATCTTGATGGGAAAGGAGGTAGATAGAGATGTTGATGTTCCTGAAGCTACAATTCCTATTGTGAAGGAGTTTTGTGATGTTTCCCTGATGAGATGCTAGAAGGACTGCAACCATTGCGTGATATTCAACATCAGATTGACCTTGAACTTGGTGTGTCACTACCTAATAGACCACACTACCGAATGAGTCCCAGTGAGCATGAGGATTTGCGCAGACAGGTTGAAGAGTTATTGGCAAAAGGATTTATCCGTGAAAGTCTGAGTTCGTGTACAATGCCAGCCCTCCTTACACCAAAGAAAGATAGTTCCTGGTGGATGTGTGTGGACAGTAGAGTAATCAATAAGATTACTGTTAGGTATCGCTTTCCTATCCCTCGCTTGGATGATTTACTTGACCAATTGAGTGGAGCAAAAATTTTTACAAAACTGGATTTAAAGAGTGGGTACCACCAGATTCGCATTAGAGTTGGGGATGAGTGGAAGACTGCTTTTAAAACTAGGGAGGGGTTGTATGAGTGGTTAGTCATGTCGTTCGGGCAGTCAAACGCACCTAGCACCTTCATGAGAGTCATGAATCAGAGCTTGGACCTTTGATAGACAAGTGTGTTGTGGTATATTTTGATGATATATTGATATACAGTACTAAAGAGGAGGAACACCTCCAGCACGTGCGAGATTTTCTGACTATCTTGTGTAGGGAGAAGTTCTATGCTGTGATGAAGAAGTGCTCATTTTTTACACTGAAGGTCCTTTTTTTAGCCTATGTCATTTTTGGAGAAGGGCTGCAGGTTGATGAGTCTAATGTAGAAGCCATCCGCACTTGGCCAAAACCCACCACTGTCACGGAGTTTCGTAGCATTCATGGGTTGGCTTCATTCTACAGGCGGTTCATTCCACACTTCAGCAGCATCATGGCCCCAATTACAGACTGTATGACGGGCGTGAAGTTTGAGTGGAGCAACGAGGCAGATGAAGCATTCCAACTGATCAAGGTACCTTAACCACTGCACCCATTCTGGTGTTTCCAGATTTTTACCTACCATTTGAGTTACATAGTGATGCATCCAAGGTAGGCATTGGAGCTGTCTTGAGCCAGAATAATAGGTATGTTGACTATTTTAGTGAGAAGTTGTCTGGGGCGAAGTTGAGGTATAGCACATATGATGTGGAGTTCTATGCAGTGGTATAAGCCGTGAAGCATTGGCAGCATTATCTTTTTCACAGAGAGTTCATGTTGTTTACAGACCATGAGGCATTGCGACACTTACATGGGCAGAACAAGGTCTCGGCCAGACATGCTTCCTAGGTGGCCTATTTGGAGCACTTTACTTTTATGGTGAAACACAAGTCTGGTGTGACCAACAGAGTTGTCAATGCCCTGAGCAGACAAAAAAATTGTTGAGCCGCATGACCATTACCTACCTGTGTTTTCCTACTTCTCTGATTTGTTTACTACTGATCCTTTCTTTGCTACTATTGTGGAGAAGGTGCAGAGTGGGGAGCGTACTGATTACACACTCCATGAGGGTTTCTTATTTTGGGGCAACTAGCTTTGAATTCCTAATTGCAGTTTGAAATTGCTGATTATAAGAGAGTTGCATGGGGAGGGACATGTTGGGCATGATCGCACTTTACAACTAGTGCAGGCCTCTTACTTTTTGCCTACCATTCGCAAGGAAGTGGACAGATATGTACAGTGGTGCCGGACTTGCCACTCTTAAAAAAAGAAACTAGTATTAGCAATTGTCTCGCCCTCATTGGCGTGTTGAGTTTTCGTCTCGCGCTTGTTGCATGTTGTCGGCACTGTTTGTTTTGATCTTTAAGCTATTCTTTGCTCACTCAAATGGCTATGGCCGGATCATCGTCTAAGGGGAGCCTCCAACTTCCATACAAGGACCTAACTTTGGGGCAAGAGGATGAGTAGGGTTTGATCTTCGAGGAAGACAAGACCTTGAAGGATGTCGTGGATTGTTCAAAATTCTTTGTTGGTCATTTTCTCTGGAGAGTGGTTCATTTCAACTCCATGAGGGATACATTAGCATCTATATGGAGACCAGTGAATGGAGTAAATGAAAGGAAAATGAAGTGATTATCTCTATACGTCTTCACCTTTTTCCATGACCGTGATTTGTTTTGTGTTATGGATGACAACCTTTGGACTTTTAACCTGCAAGCTCTATTGCTCAAACAAATGGAGCCATCAGATTAGTTAGGAACAAACTCCCTATGGGATTCATGAATGAGAAGGTTGTTGAATGGATAGTCAATGGAATGGGAAACTATGTGAAGACGGACTTGTGGAGTATTGAGAACATGTGGCTTAAATATTTATGAGTCAAGGTACGAATTGATTTTTGAAAATCGCTTCATGTAAAAATGAAGATGAAGAGAACAAGTGGAGAGTGGTTTTGGGTGGAGATTGCCTATAAAAGAGTGCCAACATTCTATTTCTACTGCGGATGGATTGGTCATTCAGATAAGTTTTGTGTGAACCTCTCTTTGACTGTGAGGAGCCTAGTGAGGAACGGATATACGGGAGCTTTCTGATCTCCACGGTTAACCGACAAAACAATAGATCAACAAATCGATGGCTGTGAGGGATAGCAGGGGGGGGGGAGGTGACAACATTGCGGATAGGTCGTGTTTCCATAACAGTGGCACCAATTAAGGATATGTTACAATTATGGAAGGCACAAATCATGGAAACAAAGGGGAAATTTGGGGGTGGGAAATGATAGGTTATGTTTCCATAACAGTGGCACCAATCAAAATAGAGGTTATAATTACAGAATGCACAAATCATGGAAATGGAGGGAGAAAGTTGGTGGTGGGGAATGATGGTCGTGTTTCCATAACAGTGGCACGAATAAAGGAGAGGTTACAGTTACGGAAGGTGTAAACCATGGAAACAAAGGGGGAAAGTTGGGTGTGGAGAATTCAAAATTGGCCGTTTCGAACCAGTTGGAAGTCAACCTAATATGGCCATGTATAGGCATGGAGATCGATGGTGGTGAGGGTTTTGGTACCTAGGTCGACGAGGGTGTCCATATAAACAAGTCAAATCCAAAAAACTTGCATGCTGCGGGCCTGGCGAATTAGGCCCAAACCTCAAGATAAGGACCTTTTGTTAAAACTATTGTGGCATGGACTCGCCACGTATAATTTAAGTATAATTGGACTTAGTCCAAACGTACAAGCCCAGTTTGGTTTTCTTGATAGGAAACACGACTTGATAAAGATCGATTAGAGGGAATTTGCCATCGAATGCAATTTGATGGCCTAGAGGCTGCACGAGGTGATTATCAAGGAAGAGGTTTGGCCATGTTTTGGAGGAAGTTTGATTCAGTTAGGGTGATTTCTTATACACCAAACTTCATTGATGTGAGAGTTTCAATATAAGGTTTAGAACCGCATAGATTAACTGGCTTATATGGCTTTCCCGAGAGCTTGAAGAAGGTAGTGTCTTCGAATTTGTTACGTTCTATAGATGTCAATCTAGGTGAATCGTGGTGTGTGCTTGGACACTTCATTGACATGCTACATGATAAAGAGAAGCGAGGGATAACGTGGCAACTACAACGTTTCCTTAATAGGTTTAGAGCCGCAGAAGATGATTGCCAACTCATTAATTTAGGTATGGAGGGTTATCCCTTCATATGGGAAAGACAACGGTTCAGCCCACTGGGTGGACGAGTGGTTGGATATGGTGCTAGCTACATTCGCATGGACACAGATGATAGGGAAGCACAAAGTTCTAAATCTAGTGGCTTCATGTTTAGGTCACTCTGCTATTTTCCTCGAGATTTCGAGTTAGAAGGTTTCGAATAGAAAATTACGCTTTAGATTCGAAAATGTGTGGCTAAGGGAAGAGGGATGTACGACGGTGGTAAGGAAGACTTGGAAAGACACATTATGACTACTAGAGGTAAATAGAATTGAGGAATTTGGGGCACAATTGCAATCTTAATGGACGAGGGCGATGTGAGACTTGGCAAAAAAAACTTGACTAACTACGAAAGCATATGGAAGATCTTAAAGGGAAATTTGATTTTTTTTCCGTCCAATGCAATAAGGAGGTAGAAAAAGAATACTTTTTACTGTTGTCATAACATGAGGATTTCTGGCGGAAAATAGACAAACAACACTGGCTGAAGGATGCTGAACAAAATACAAAATACTTCCATTCATATGCTTCTGCAAGGAAATAAAAGAACGGGTGACAAAGTTGAAAGACGACCAAGTGAGGGGGAAGAATGGCTTGGGCGAGTCAGCTAGTGCTTACTTCACTAACCTTTTTACATCGCAACAGGGAGATATGACCCGGGTTCTTGAGTGTGTGCACTCATGTGTATCCGTGGAGCAGAATGAGCAGCTATTGGGGTAGTTCACGGTGGAGGAAGTCAAGGCGGCAGTCTTCTCAACACATCTAGATAAAAGTCTGGGTCCCGATGGATTGAATTCGACCTTTTATCAAAGGTTTTGGTCAACCATTGGTGGAGGTATTTATAGAGCATGATTGCAATTCATATAATCGGGGAAGCTACCTGACTCGTTGAATGATAACTTAGTGGTCTTAATCCCGAAAAAAAAAGAGCCTGAGGTGATCACATATTTGAGGCCTATGTCCTTATACAATGTAATGTATAAAATTGTCTCCAAAATGTTAGCGAATAGGCTCAATGTCATTTTACTTGAGATCATTTCTAAATCTCAAAGTGTTTTTATTCTGAGGAGACTTATTACTGATAAAGTTATCTCCACTTTTGAGGTTAACCACTGGCTCTACAGGAAAACTCAAGGGAGGGAAGGCTATACAACATTAAAAATTGATATGAGCAAGTTGTACGACTGTGTGGAGTGGGCTTTTATGGAGGCAATGATGGCTCGTATGCAATTTGCTAGGCGGTGCATTGAGTTGATGATGTTGTATATCTCCTCTATTAGAAATATTTTTTGGTGGGTGGTTATGAGGGGGGGGCGATTGTTTCAACAAAAGGTCAGCGACAAGGCGATCCGATCTCTCCATATTTATTTATGATGTGCGTTGAGGGACTCTCGGCTCTATTGGCAAGGAAGTGCTGGGACAGTGACATAGGTGTAAAGTTGCTAGTGAGGCTCCGATGATCTCTATTCTATTTTTGCAGATGATTGTTATTTATTTTGTAAAGCATCAATCCACGAGGCTAGCACAGTGAAGGAATGCTCAGCCAGTACGGAGAGGCAACAGGGAAGTTGGTCAAATTTCAGAAATCAGCAGTTCACTTTAGTAGAAATGTATGCCAGGCGACTAGGGGAGAAGATTGTAATGTGCTGCAAGTTACACATTCTAGTTATGTAGGATTTTCTCTTGGGTTGCCAGGTCGGGTAGGGGGTAATTGGGAAGAAGTTTTTCATATATTTATGAAAAAGTTAATAACATGCTCTAAGGGTGGAAAGAAAAGATGTTGTCCTGAGTGGAGAAGAAAGTCATACTGAAATCAATTATTCAGTCGGTACCCCCATACATGGTGAGTGTTTTTCTCTTGCCAATGCAGCTATGTGACCAGTTGGAGATTTTAATGAACAAATTCTAATGGGTTATCGAAGTGCAAGCCAAAGCAGTTTGGAGGGCTGGATATACGACGGATAAGGAATTTTAATCTAGCAATGTTGATGAAACAGGCATAGAGATTAATTGACAACCCTACGTCACTGGCGACAAGGTTGTTGAAAGATCGATACTTCCCCAATGTTACTGTTTTTAAAGTTGAGAAAGGGAGGAATCCAAATTATGTTTCACTCAGTATTATGGAGTCCCAAGGAAAGTTAGTGGACGAGTGTAGATGAGTTGGGGATGGTCGTTCGATACGGATATATAAAGATGTCTGGTGGCCGAGTGTGTCGAACACGAAGTCTACTTTGGAATCTTGATTGTTGATCTGCACTCAGTCAAACACAAGAATGACGAGTCCAGGTAAGTAACATCAAACAGGAAGTATACATTATTTCGAAATAAATAAGCAGTCCAATTCATGTAGATAGAAAGAAAGGTACAGGAAACGCATGAATATATAAAGACTATAAATAAATCAATCAAAAAGTAAGGATCCTGAATAAAAACTCAAAATAGCAAGTAGTCCTGACCAAAGGTCGTTGAGTCGCAGTAAACGCCCAACAGATTCGGGTTTCAGGGCGAGAACACAAGCCTTACAACCTTAAACCCTCGTGACTATGAGATATCCATAGAGCCCCAAACGTACACATAATTGGGAGATATCAACAATGCCTAGATAAACCTTTTTGTCTGGACATAAAACCCCTGGATTTCCTGTCCATCCACATGCACAAAGCACCCAATCAAGGTCAAAAACTTCCAGATTAGCCACTAATAGAACCGTAATCAATTATAATTAATAAGTAAGTTTAGCAAATAATCATACAACAAAAGATGAATAAAATTACACTAGGGCATAAATAGAGAAATTATAAGGGAAGGGTATGTAGTCATATCAATAAGAAAACTTTCCAGCACATTTTGCAATAGAATATATGATGATACTGGAAGCATATGTAGTCATATCAATAAGGAAAGGGTAAATTACTAATTGAATCATGGGGTTTGCCATAATATGCACGTTTGTCCCTTTGTTTTTAAAATTCACACGTTAGTCCCACTAATATATTTCATGACAATTCTAAGGATGTGCCAATAAAAAACGATCAGCAAACATCTAAGACTCAAGTGCATATCAGGCTAAACCTCTAGGGGGATTTGTAATTTATCCATAAGAAATTAGTTTAGCAAGATACCTCATTTTTCTTGGAGATAAATGGCCCAGGGTAACTTTTCGAGTCAGTCAAAGATTAAAGGGAATAAAGAGGATGCCAACAACAAAAATCATGAAAAGTATAATCAAGATAAACTTATATTTGAAAACATAAATTATTTAACCGTCATAGTTCCAACTGCTTTCCAGCCAAAATTAGAGGACGATGGACAAAAATATTTTGGAGTGCATGCAACATGTCAACCATTTCTTCATAATTTTATAACAGAGACTAATAATATGTAGAAAAACACAAAAGATCGTTTTTTGAGCTGTCTAGCCTTCATAATGTCTGTCCATTAAGATTTTCATGATGGAACTTACACAAGGATATTTCTGTAAATTATTATAAGATGGTATCCTGCCAGTTGAGTTTTTCCTTTCCTTTCCAAGAAAATTAGAAATTTGAAGTTTTCTTTAAAGCTGTCCCAAACGATCTTGATGCCTCCATATACAACATTTAATATTTTTTACCATTTCATTGAAACAATAACAGCCATACAGTGACATTGGAAGATGAAAAAGCGTAACCAATCTACCTTGTAACAATCATGTGTCTCTCATTGATGAAATAGATAAAATTATGACCTTTTTACTTCTAAAATGAAAGTGAACAACACATTTACTTGCCACAGTTGCCCTAAAAGTGAACAGGCTTTCCTCGTTCAACAATTTCTGAATTGTCGTGATGAACAATTCTAGGGTGGTAAAATATACAAATTTCAACTGGACGTAGAATTTGTCCTATAACAGATAAACTAGACAAGATGAAAACCAACATAACTACAAGCTTTCTTGAAGTTTGCCACCAACCATAAATTTCCTTGTACATTGAAGTAAGATATCGAAGTCGTAAACTTGCTCGTGACACTAGTTTTCATTGGATAAACTTGTACAATGAACTCAGTATTATCAATATCAGCCTCCAGGAGCGGAAACTTGTTAATTGCACGGTAACCTTATCAATTGTAATATGTACATATGGGAGATCGTCTCCCTGATTAGAAGCTTGATCCATGTTTCAATGTAAACAGTGTGTCAAATCCATCATTCAACCACCCTAAAAACACTACTTGTTTCGCCGAAAATTTTGAACTTAAATGGTTCTTCGGAGCTACTTTTGGCATGAACTGACTCCATGGTGAAACACGATGCTGGTGTCCTCCATCTCTTTCCATTGCAGTACTTAACCTGAATGTAGGACCAAAAAACTTAAGCGTAAATAACATAGCCATACCTAAATAACAAACACAAAAGAAAGAATAATGCCTACGGAATTAACTAATGAAATCATGTATCCGATGCCGTATCTGAGAATTATTTGAAAATGCCTTTGGAGTGAATCAATCCTCGTAAGCATCTAAGTGAAAAAAACTCAAGGCTCCTCTTTTCCTTGTAAGAATTAATTTCTTCCTAAAATAATTTTTTTATATACAAGTACTAATTTTTAGAAATTAAAACCACAAACAATAACTTTTACAAATTACAACTATTTTCTTTTAGGATATTTCTCGTCACACAGAGATTAAAGCAGACCGTAAAAAGACTCCCTCAATGACACTGAAAGGGCCAGACTTCAGAATGCCTCATTTGACTAGCTTCATATGGCCAATAGAGATTTTTGACCACAGTCCTTTAACATCCGAAAGAGTTTAACCTGTCAGTAATGTATCTCCAAATTCAATAATAATACAACAACAACAACATAGCCTCAATCCCAAAATTAGTTCGGGTTGGCTATATGTTTCAAATTCTTCCATTGCACTCGATTTAGTGCAATGAAAGTATTACTTATAATTGACCTGAGGATTTAAATACAATTACAATCTAGCCAAGAGATGCTTAGAAGTAAGGAAGATTTTAGGGTTTTGCAATGGTTCGAGCATTCCAATTGTTTATTCTTTAATGATCGAAAAATGATTTTCACCAACCTTGCCATATCTGTTACTTTTCTTGTCAAAAATAGCAATAAAATTATATGTTACAAAGTAGCGAAATTTCAACACACTCGGTCAACCATTTGGGCCACCCTTATATTAGAAAGGGTACAAATCCAAAATATCAATATCACACAACAGAAAAAAGGACAAATTTAATATTAAGTTCAGATTCCAACAGTAAGACTCATAACTAATTTATGTTAATAGATAGACTTTATTATGGACAAATAAACTTCACATTTAACTACTTCATTTACGGCTTTTCAATAACAACAACAACAACGCATTTCTCCAGTTTTAGTGTGTGTGCCGACCTAGGGTCGGGTCACCTGACCCAAACTACTACTTGGACCTGATACCTAAACTAGACCCAAATAACAGTCAGGCACGCTCTCAAATAAACCTGTGGAATACACATTGGCTAAACAAAGGATAATGATTGCAGAATAAATATAAAGAGATATCCTTAAGCCAATAAAATTTAAGTTCACAAGAACATCTATGAAACTATACATGGGTTCGTATTCATTTAAACTAAATAAGGTTTATTAAAACTTCCAAGTAGAACAACTACAGGTAAGTAGGTTTCAAACTACCCAAATACTTATTTTAATTACAACCCAAGTTTAATAGTTTCAAAATCGAATATAGATAATATATATCAACATAAGGCTCACATCAAGTGGAGAGTTCAAGCTTGCCTCTCCCTTGTCTCAATCTAGCGTTGTCATGGATATCTGAGATGTAAGTGGGATGAGCTAAAAGATCCAACGAAGCTCAATAAGAGAAAAACCTTGATCAACTATCAAACATGCAAGTATTACCTATAAAGCAAAACAACTTTGCGCATGAAGTTGCAAATCAAATCGCAAAGCTTTTAATGAAAAGTACTGGAGACATGGTTCTTATTCGTAAAGGGGGTTGTAAGCAAGATTTAAGTCAAACAAAACATGAAAAAGGGTAAGCAATCTACCATTGTTAAATACTAAAGTGCCCTCTCATTTGGGCCTTAAGTCTAACTCTAATATGTTTTTGGTCCGTTTTCATTAGTCTACTTAATTAGCCTTTTGACCAGGAAAGTTTTCCATAAATCATTTCCTAATTAATGTTATCGCATGAATTTAGAGATCTTGTCCCTTTTGACCAGGAAAGTTCTCACAAAATCTTTCTCTAATTAATGAGATCTCATAAATTTGGATATTTCACCCCTTTTGACTAGAAAAGTTCCCACATTTATTTCCCTAGTTAGTGGGATCTCATAAATCTGGAGATCTCGCCCCCAAATATAACTTTCTTCATGTTTAAGAAAAGTTTTTGAGAACTTTTTATCTTGTGACTTTCCTTAATGAGAACGAGAGTATATTATGAAATATCTTCAAACTAAATAAAATGCGCATCTCAAGGTGTAGGATATTATACCATTTCACTCATAATCCAATTTAAAGAAAATTCAACACACATTTAATATTTAAATAAATTGCCCCTAAGACGGATCGGGGAAGATTTGGGTAGTTACATTTAGAGACACATTTTAACTACAAATCAATAAGTAATAGCTTAGTTTATGCATAATATGATACCATTATGTAGAGTTATGTATCCATTTTTTTAGTAGAAGGGATTTTATTTCCTATGGATGATTTTTTTTCTTTGTAACTTCTTTGTAGTATCCTTAGTTTGTATCATTAGAAATACTCCAAACCATTAGATTAATATTTTTGAATGCTATAAATGCATAATTGTGCTTACTTTGACATCCCTAAATAGCAATTTGAATCTTTTCACCATCTAAGAGAATGTTTCCCAAACTTCTCCAAATTGGCAAATTTTCACAAAAGTCCTCCATGTCGAATTACATTTCCAAAATTATTACATTTTTAAAACCCCGAATTTCCTATCCATCTACATGCACAAAGAACGAAATCAAGGTCGAAAGACTACCAGATTAGCCACTAATAGAACAACCATAATCAATTATAATTAATTAGTAGGTTTAGCAAATAATCATACAACAAAAGATGAATAAAATTACACTAGGGCATAAAATTAAGAAATTATGAGGAAAAATAGGATGGAAAAGCATACCAGTAATTTGGACAACAACCAGTTGATGAGGCAAATTCAAGTTTGATAAAAAGAATAGACTTTAGAATAAAACCTAAAAAGTATTGTAGAGATGAGATGAGTGTGCATATTTTTCAGTATTTTAAACATGGAATGGGCGGTAGTGTCAGAAACAAACATGTTTTAACTGGCTAAATTCTAAAAGATGAAAGTAATATACCATCGGTAAGCCTAAAAGACGCAAAGACGCAAATATGAATATATAGTTGCCAAGAATGTCAAAAAGACAAGATTGAAAAGAAAATTATAATAAAAAATGAAGAAGCCTTAGCAGTAGTAGTAACAACAAGCAAGGAAAAAAAATTTTCAAAAGCGTCACACCCGTCGGTGCTGCCTTAACAGAAAAATAATGAGCAAGAAGATTGAAAAGAGTGAATAATATTAGTAAAGATTTTTCTTAGTTTTTGCGAGATGCGCCAAGCCTTTTTTTTATTTATTTTGAAAGGTGGCACGCCCTTGAAAAAGATAAGATTAATTTAATATCTAAAGCGAAGGGGGGGGGGAAAGGGGAAGGGGAAGGGGAAGGTGAGAGGAGGGAGGGGGAGTAGGGCTGGAAGGAGAGAGGAGAGTGGAGAAGAAGATGGGAGATAGGAGGAGAAGAGGAGATCGGGAGGAATGGGGAGTAGTGGAGATGGGTGGGGAGGAGGACCCTAGGGATTGTTTCTAGAATCTAGATATTAAATTAAACTTAGGTATGAGTTTGGAGGGTTCTCTAACCTCTTATTTTATACTAGTCTCATATCATACATATTTTTCATTTAGTGATATGGGACTAAAGAAAATTACATTTATTTTTGTGGAAAGTCACAATTGAGAAATTTATAGGTTCAAAATTTATTTTTATAACATTGTCAATTCTATGCAAGTGTTTGGACTAAATGATGAATGTCTAAATAAAATTTATAGGCGCATCTACCAGAAGGACCCCAAACTATGCACCTTGAGATGTACATCACATTTGCATCGGACAATGTCAACATGGTAGGTGCGCATTTCTCGATGTCCAAAGAGGGTCAGCCAATCTTTTTCCATAGGAGAGACGTCTAAATCAACAATATTATAGTATAAATTTTTTTAAAAAAAATTATAATAACACAGAATGGAAAAAAAAAACAAAAAAACCATTTTTCAGTATCTATTAATGAATTTTAATAAATAATGACAATTATCTCAACTATATATATGAAGCATTTTGATTTGTTGAGTATCTAACAAATGGATCATGTGCCTAGGCTGAATACTGGATCAGGATCTCTAGCATATCATGTGGTTTTATTCCACCATTAACATTTTTTGTTGCTTCATGAACCCAAAATAAAGCTACCTCGATTTTTTACCTTGTAAAAAAATAGGAACCTAAAATGAAACCCCTATGCATCAATTTACATTATATTTTGTCTAATCACCCTTAATTAACCCTCCCACTCTTACAATTTTCCTCTCGTTGTCCTTCCATTTCATTCAAGACCCATCCATTTCTTTCAAAAGTCAATTAATTAACTAATGTGTCCAAATCTATGGTTTTGCTCCATATATAAATATCTATCTATGCAATCCATCTGTCACAAAATTTGCCCTTCAGAGAGTGTAATTATCAAAAGATATATAAAAGTAATTAATTGACAACTTATGTTAATATAGAAATGATTGTCAATGTACAGTGAAAGTAAATAGGAAAATTAACTTCTTTGCATCTCCACACTCGTGAAGAATTGTGATCTACCCATTAAATTATCACGCATGGATAGAGATGAGAAGTTTCCAAATCGATCAATTAGCCTTTGAACTTAATTAGGAGCATATCGTCCTCCACGTCCAAAAAAGAAAAATAAAACTGACCAATATTATCAACCACCATATATATATATATAATAATGAAAGCACTAAAAATTATCACAATTAGTCATAATCAAATCATGATGGTGCGTCTTGCCATGAATGTACGTTGATGCAACTAATTGCATAATATCATCATTACATGCCCAACCCCTTTGTTGTCAAACTGCAAATCTAGCAATAAATGTTAATCTTTATCCATGGATGATATGCAAAATCTTCAAAAAAAAAAAAATAAATGGCAAAAATTGTGTTTGAATTTTTAACTTTGCAAACCTCAAGGGAGAAGAACGGTTGTGGAGAGATATGTGGATATGAGAGAGAAATGGCGATAATTTAGGAAAAGTTAATAAAGGTTCAGTTAGAAAACTAGCTAGAAGTGTGTTTGTTTTCCACAAATGCCCCCAATGATTATTAGTTAACTTCTTTTTAAATCAATAAGTAAAAAGAAATGAAGGACAAATATGGAATAACTATAAATTTAAAATTAATTGGATCCTTGGGAGGATTGACATTATATATTGTATAGATTTAACAAATGTTCTGCTCTAAAGGAAAACTATAACGTACTTATTATATAAGATCTTCATGTTTACATATTTTTAAAAACTATATGTTCAACTTCAAAACAACATGACCACTCGCAATGACAATGAAGTTTGAAGTTGAACATTTGAAGTTATCTTTGGCAATAATAAGGTAGCAACCCTCACAAATTAATTACAAAATATATTGAGAGATATTTCAAAGGTGTGGTATAGTGGCAAAGAAATGAGAATTATTACTCTGACAAAAGTAAATATCATGAATTATGTTCTGAGCATCTATGTTCTATTCTCATAGTTATCAAAAAAATAGTAATTAGGATCATGCATTTATGAATTTGCTACCTAAAGAATATTAATTTTTGAAAATTATATTAAATCACTTGGTAGAAACATATATGATAGAAAAAAATAGATTTAGTGACATACTTGTTCTCTTAAGAAAAAAAAAGATTTTGAAGAGAGAATTGACTTTTTTTTTATTAGGAGAATTGACTTATTCATATAAGCGAGTTAGCCACAAACATAGTCACATGCAAACATTAAATGTTTATACAACACAAAATGAGGAAAAATATGTTTTGAAAGTGAAAAAAATTTGTGCGATATAACTAAATCAACGCCAGATTTTAAAGAAATATTTTGTATAAGCTGAGTTAAGTGTACAATGTTGATGCTAATATATAATAGTATATTACAAAATATAGGAATTGTAGTGCAATGGTTATATAGTAATTTCTATATAGTTCGTTGGGGTTTAGTCACTAAATAAAGATGTAATCAATGTTGATGTAGCTTACTCCTTTTTTCTTCCCAACTTTCCCCTTCTATGGAAGACGGTTCGACTCTATTAGCTTACGAAAAATTGTGTTATGATCCTCATATTGAAAACTAAACATAATAAATAAAACTTGAAGAAATTTGACAACATAAAAGCAGACTTAAGATAGCTTAGAATGCATTGAATCAAGAAGAATGGAATATTTAATATACATAGCCGCACCCGATTATTTTGGGATTGAGAATTTTGTTGTTGTAAACTTGTTATAAGTGCCAAAGAACTTTCACGCAACCTATTTTTATTTTATTTTATTTTATTGAATCCTAAATAGATTATTCCATATCTTATTCTATCCGTTTTACCTTCAAATGAGAGCTTACGTATTCTGATGTTCAAAACATGATTGGATAGGGGTGTTGTGCATTCTAATGTACATTTTAGGGGCGTCGCTCTAGCATTTTTTTATGGGGAGTCGAACTCTCGACCTTCAAAAATCTTGCTTGCTATGCGTTGTAACACGTCAAATATAATTCCCGATTCCTATATCGAAAACTACAAAAGACTGTAGCAGTGGTAAGCTCGAGGTCGAACTACAAGGACTGGGTTACTGACTTGAGTTTCTAAGGGAGAAGAGAAAATAGGGGATTTTGTAAAACTTTTGGAAACGTTGAAAACTTTGGAGTTGAGGTAATGGAATGGAAGAAAATCTACGTATACAACTTCACGGTCTTCGCGATACAACTTAGGATTGATTCCATTAATCCTTGGTTTATAAATGATATGAGACTAACCTATGATCCAGTGCAGCTATAGACCCGGTGACGCACTCAGTTCCTTGCACTTCTTGATGTCGACAACCAAGGTACGACCGTTGATTACTTCCCTAACTAAACACGCAACATCATCGTTAATGCTTCAGATTTAACACGTTGGATGCATTATCTCAGTTTGTGAAGACACTACACCTAGATAATCAGATCGCTAGTGCTCCTGATTTAGCTTAGATCCCTAAAGTACTTGACCGGTTGGTCAACTGTCATAAGTTTGACTCTACCACATGAGGACGGACATTTCGACTTCAATTACTAAGGGTAGTCAACCTAATATGCATGCACTGCGCTATACATACACCGGTTAGCCAACTGTCACAAGTTTGAGTCTGCCTCCTCATCCTGCTCATGTATAGTATGATGCTCTCTACGAACTACCTTAGCCTCCCTAGGATCTCTCTCAACAATTAATGATATGACATTTACATGCGCCTTAGGGTTAGGGGTGGGTTGGGCGTGCAATCTACCCTAGTCCGTAAGTTTACCTAGCTTTCTAGCTATTTGATTCATTTGAACTACTAAGTCACGCAAAGTAGCATCATTAGTTGCTTTGTACTGTGTCATGTCGACTATAAGGTTGTCCACCTTAGTGATGAGTGTCCTCATCATATCCTCTAAGGGTCCGGTAGTATGAACAGGTTGGGGCTGTGGAGGGAGTTATTGTCCCTTTGGAACAAACTGAGAGAAGTTCGGATTATGTGACCCATATCTCAAATAGGGGTTATTAACGGCTTCATTATATGTATTACCATTAGAGTTTTCGTATTGATTCCTAGGAAGACCTTGGAATCTGCCACCTAAAGCGTTAGCTTGTTCTCTGAACATGGTGGGACAAGAATTAGTAGTATGGCCAGAAGCGTCACAAAAGCTGCAAGTCTTGGCCTAAGCTTTCCCGAAAGTAAGGAAACGCTCCATGAGATCAGTGAGTTTGTCAATCTTCCTATCAGTGTTGCTTAACCCACTTCCACTGAAGATGTGTTAAGAAGGATCCTCATCCTTATCGTCGTCAACATATTGACGAGACTGACTATCCATAGATTCAAACAACTGGAACATCTCATAGGTTATAGGCTCCACCACAAGTGTTGTCAATCATGCGCTTCTCAAGGGACCTAAGGCCTTTATAGAGGAATTGGATAAGAAAGGTTTTACTCTGACCATGTTGGGGACACAGTATAATTAGTCTTTTGAATCTGCCCCAACAGTCATTGAAGGTCTCTACTTTTTTCATCTTGATATTACATATCTCTAAGATAAGCTGAAACGACCAAGATTCGGGAAGTATTCCCTTAAGAATGTTAAAATCAAGTCATTCTAGCTAGTGATAGATCCCGGGGGAATGTAAAACAACCACTCTTGCACTCTATCTTTAAGACATAATGGGAAAGCCAATAATTTGACTTCATTTTCCTGTACTTTAGGTCGCTTCATCATTAAACATTTGGAGTCGAAATCTTTGATGAAAGTCACCGGACCTTTACGATCCAAGCAATGGAAGGAGGGCAAAAGGTTTAGAAAATCGAACTTAAGCTCAAAGTCACCCCTATATGCAGGATATGCAATGCAATGAGGCTAATGTGCAAGGAGAATTTGCATCTCCTAGTTTTCTATCTAAATGGTGATGCAGGGCTCATCATGTGCTGGTGCATGAGCAGGGTTTAACACATTAGGTGCGTGTGGCTAAAATTGGAAAAATTAGATGTCCCATCAATCCTAATGGTGCCCTATCCTAATTATCCCCTTGATTCTGATTGTTCCTCTCATCTCGGGGAGGATTGTGCTCGTTATCCTCCATTTCTAGAGAATATGAAGCGTTTGGAGTAGCTTCAGAAGCTTGCTTCCATTGGCGCGCTTCTCTTGCGTTCCGTCGACAAGTCTTCTCGATATCCGGATCAAAGGGTAGAGAGGATTCGGTGGAATGTGATTGACGAAAACTACTATGCATAAAAGAAATAAAAGAAAAACCTAAATCAAGTAGGACCTAGTCTCCAGTAACGGCGCCAAAATTTGACACGCATTGTAAAACATGAAATATAATTCCCGATTCCTAGACCAAAAACTACAAAAGACTGTAACAGTGATAAGCTCGGGGTCGAACCTCAAGCACTAGGTTACTGACTTATGTTTCTAAGGGAGAAGAGAAAATAGGGGATTTTGTAAAACTTTTGGAAACTTGGAAAACTTTGGAATTGGAGTAATGCAATGGAAGAAAATCTAGGTATTCAGCTTCACGGTCTTCGCGATACGACTTGGGATTAATTCCATTAATTCTTAGTTTATAAAAGATATGAGAATAACCTATGATCTTGTGCAGCTATAGACCCAGTGATGCACTCAATTCCTCGCACTTCCTAATGTCAACAGATAAGGTACGACCGTTGACTACTTCCCTAACCAAATAGGCAATTGGATCGCTAGTGCTCTAGATTTAACGCGTTGAATGCATTACCTCGGTCTGTGAAGGCACTACACCTATACAATCGGATCGCTAGTTCTCCCGATTTAATCTAGATCCTTAGGGTACTTGACCGGTTGCCAACTGTTACACGTTTGAGTCTACCATGTGAGGACGGATATTTTGACTTTAATGAGTAAGGATAGTCAACCTAATATGCATACACAATGCCATACATACAATCAAATCTAACCCTATTATTAAAAATAATACCAAAGAGAATAAACTATAGAAAAGAATCAAGATAATTAAATATAAATAAACCTAATAACAGAATCCCAAGTCGCAAAGCTTGACCGATCCACCTTTAACCTAGAGAGAGGAGATTTGTTAGACATAATCAAGCCAAAAACCTAGTTCTAATACAAAACGGAAGTAAAAACAAGAGTTCTTTTCGAATTAGAGTCTATTAGTATTAATAGGAAGACCACAAAGTGGGTTGAAAACCTAAAAATCATGAAATAGGTAAAATTCCTGAAATTAAGAGTCTTCAGGTATCGATGCTTTGTCAGTGCCATGAGAATATGTGAAACATGGCGTCCTAACGCCTTTTTTAGCTCTCTGTTTAACTCATATGTGAGTCACGCCCAGAGAATTTGTTTATCATGGTGTCCTCATGATGTGTTTTTATTCTTTGCTTTTCAACGCGATTTTGTACCACTTAGAGGCCAAATCTGAAAAGTCTTGTGAGATATGAAAATGTTCATCTTAGAGTCTACTTTCAAAAACGGAAAGGGAAAGGCATTTGGATTTGAGATGAGAATGTTATGGCCTTTATACTGAAAAGGGATTATTAAGGAACTTAGCCAAACTTTTCCAATTGTGTGTGTTCTTTTCAGACACTTTAAATCCATATTTCATAATGCTTATGAGGACTGAAAATTTTTGTCTCGAAGTCTTCTTTCCAACAAGACCAATAGCGAGTCATTCTGACTTCGGATGTGAAAGTTATGCCCTCTGAACTGAACATCGTCAATTAAGCTCAACAGAGGCCTTCGGTCCCAAAACTGCCAAATAAATATAAAATCCCTGAAACACATAAACAATCCTTTATCACTTTAAAACAAGATAAATATAGTCCATTTAATATCCTATACTAAATCATGCCTAAATGAACACTCATCATTAACTTTTGCAAGTGACACGCCTATCATCTCACCAAAGATGTTTTTGTCGATTTTTTAATTACTACTTTTTTGTTGAGGTTTGGTTTTTTTTTCAAAAGTTGATTTTATTGCTAAACTAATAATACTCAAGTACACATTGCTAGGTTAAATATCACTATTTTAGAAGTTTTTAATTTGGCCAAAGGAATGAGTCTTTCCAACTTTCTTTAATTTCTAGCCTCGCACCCTCTGCCCCTTTTTAACTCCACCGATGATAAAGAGATTCTTACACGTTTCACTATCAATCTCAGGTCTAGAGAAAGGAAGGGGAAAAATCTTTAAATAGTTTTTAAAGTACAATGACGGTATATAAGGTGAAAATAAAGTAATTTTGATGAAAGCATGCCAAGAGCGGCAAAAAGGTTATGCCTAAGCTCCCAAAATGCCAGGTTCGACCCTGGGAATCAACTTTTATGTATCACACTTCTATGCATAATGGTAAATAAGATTATACGTCTTATTATATGTTATGAATTTATAGGGGCATTAAGAAAAATTTAAGTATAATCTATTAAGTTGTAGTTTCATGTAGTTTTTTGAATGGAATTAAGGCCAAAAAGTATCAAATCATTAAGGGACTTAAAGCTTTCAACAGTCACGAAAAGATGATGAAGTTGTTGATGCAACATCTTATATATGTTATAAACAAAAATATTAAGCTAGCTCAACAAACAAATGAGATAAATGTACATTCCTCACAAAATATAATTTGATTCATGTAAACACAGTTTGGACTGAGTGCAAATTGTTTATAAAATCACATAATATTTCTTAATCTTGTCTCGGGTATATAAAATCACATAATTTTCACAGCAAACACAGTTTATAAAATCACATAATATAATTTGATTCATGTATTCAATTTATTTCTTAATCTTGTCTCGGGTATATAAAGTTTTCAAACTCACATAATATTCATTGCAAACACAGTTTGGACTGAGTGGACTCTAAAATCTAACTCATGTCACGTGTCAGTTTAGGTCCTGCGTGGACCCACTTGTCAAAAAATCCTTTTACTCCAAAATCATGAGACCAACTGAGTAATCCAAAGTTGTACCCCTTTGCAGTACCATTGCTCGAAAACGAGACCAAGAACAATGCTTTCGTTGTTTTTTCGCCGAATACTAATTTTTGAGGCCTCATCTTAACATCCAAATCAACAGTGCAGATCACACTGACAGTATATGTCGCATTTGAATGCCCTACATTGGTTACAGTTCTTCTAACTGTTCGAATAAATTGGCGTGCTTGAAGACTCCTAATGGAGATGGACGGGTAGTTGATGTCGAATATGTGATCCTCAAAGGAATTCTTTAGACATGTAAATTTGGGGGCATGCGACCAATTGTATAACTTTCGATTTGTATCCGTAGTAACATAGGAAATAGAGATAGTCCTTCCGTGTGGTCTCATACACTAGTCCACGATTAGTGGCTCTAAGTGGACTAACTTCTCCTGCTCCTACTTCAAGTGGACTTGCAGGATTGTATTTGTTGTTTGTGATTGGCTTCCTTAGATTATTAGACATGGTTGCTGCAATGATAAGCAATTGCAAAAGCTACTACTTGTGCTATATGAAGTTCAATAAGAATTGATTCTAGAAAAATGATGAATGAATACGTACCTGTGGTCATAAGGGTAGATTTGATCGTTGAAGGACTCCAATTGTGATAAAACGATTTGAGAACTGCAGCTATACCTGTGATGTGAGGGCAAGCAATCGACGTTCCAGATTTGATTGCAAAGTCTGATGGTTTCTTCCCAAAAGGAATTCTTTCTTTTCCTTTCGAGGCCATTAATGCCAATATGCCTACGCCTGGAACTACTACATCGATTTGTACGGTGGTATTTTTTATTAGAAGTGAAGCAAATGGAAGAGAGATTCTTAATGACAAAGTAGATTGCGCAAACCTTAAGAATGGTATCTGTAAGTTGTCCAAGGCCTCAAGATGAAAAGGAAGCAACGATGGGGGCTAGTTTGAACCTTTTTATGCCCATTGTTGGAAGAATGGTTGTCATAGGATTCCGAAAAAAAAAACATATAATGTTCAAATCTAGAAAAATAGAGTTGTATTGAAATGAGAGAAAAGTAATTTGTTAAAGGATCAATAATAACAACTGCAATTCATACTTGGTGGAATTGATGTACTTGAGTATTTGTATTCTTTCAATGAAGTAATTCACCGGTATCGAATGCAACTTCTTAAGTGATATAATTCACGTTAAACAACAATCAATCGCCTTGGTATGATAAAGGATGATAACGTTAAATAAGCTAATGATACAGCTTCATCACCACCTTGATCTTCATGATGATCACTTCCTCCCATGTATACAACATAATGCTAAAAGACAAACTAAAAGGTTGGAACATATAAGCAATTGGCTAGTTAGAAAACTCGACAGAATAAGAATTAAAGCAATTCGATACAAAATAGGATAGCCTAAAATAATAAAAATGCATAGGTGAAAAAAGATTTAAAGGGTTTTGAATGCATGCCACAAACTGCATTAAATCAAGTGAAGCAAAAAATTTAGTTTGATTCATGTCGACTCATTTGAGATTGAGGTTTTGTTGTTGTTGTTGTTGTTGTTTGTTCATTTTCACTTGTTAACTTTGGCGATGGCTAAGTTGCGACAGAGCTATTAAAGATAAGGAGACTTAAGAGAATGAAGAGAGAATGCAATTGCATGGTTGAAGAGGCCATGGCTCTTCTGAAACTAAAGAAGTAGATATGGAAGTTATGGTGATGATGAAGTAGGAGATGTGATGAAGTCCAAGAATTAGCTTTTAAATTCTTGGAAAAATATGATGGAAAGATATGACAGGATGGCATTTTAGTAATTTCTGCAAATGGCAAAGTTTGGGCGTTTGATTTTTGGCGTTCCGGGGGTATAGGTATATTGGAAACGGCGTGGAGATCACAACTCACCGCTATGCTATGACTACGATGTTTTTCGGTGAAATTCCATCGTTTCGCCCTCCGAAACGACAATTTTGCTATTTTAAGAAAGTTTTGTTTCGCTTATAACTTTCATTAGGAATTTCCGTTGTTATTTTCGTTTGTGGCATTTGTTTCTATTTTTCGTCTAGTTTTCAGTTTAGGGCTTTTTGGACTTTTTACTATTTTTGACAAAATTTAGGGTTTCGCTATTTAAGTGATCTATTGGGTGTAATTCGTAGTTTTCGCTGAAATAAAAGAATTTTCGAACTTTGGCTTAAGTTTTGACCTAGATTGAGTTGTTCTTGGATTCGTTCAACTGGTTTAGAAGATCTTAGCCTGGCTGGCGTCAGTTGAAGAAGTCCTAGAATTCAAAGGTGTGCCCGAAGATAAGCGTAAGCAACTGGTTGCGACCAGATTCGCAACAGGGCCAGGCATAGTGGCAACAACAAAAGTTGATGTGGAATAGGAATGGAAAGGCGAAGATCACCTCGTGGGAGAAGATAAAAAAATACTTACGGGCTGAGTTCTTGCCTTACAATTTCCAATGCCTTATGTATCGAGAGGTTATCGAGACAATCGCTAGAAACAATTAAGTTTTATCGGTTAGTCGCTAAACTAATGACCAATTAGTGGCGTGGTATATTGGTGGACTGAGTGTGCAGATCCAAGATGTCGTCAACATGTTTGATTCAGCTTCCTTATCTACAGCGGACCAGCGAGCATTGTTAGTGGAGAAACAACAGCATCGGGGTTTGAGTAATGCTTCAAGTAATATTAGTGTTGGGACAGCCAATACTGGAGGTAATATCGCTGCAATTAACCCTGTTAGTCACACATACAGACCTGGCACTAGTGGGATTAAATGCTTCGGTTATGGTGAATTTAGTCACAGGAAGTCAGAATGTAGAGGGAGGAAGGCTATCTTTATTGAGAACGAAGAGGAAGACGAAGGGGAAGAGGCCATGGATGCTTGCTACTTATTACTGGGATGTCCTTGGCAGTTTGATAGGGGAGTTTTGCATGATGGCATAACCAATAAATACACCCTTATGTTCAAGGGAGTGAAGATTGTTCTAGTACCCGCCAAGGACTCGGAGGAAGTTAAGCCTACTAAAGAATCTAGCAGTTTGTTGTCTTTGGCAAGATTTGAAGAAGAATTACAGGATTCTGAGTTCGTTTACATCTTGATGGGAAAGGCGGTAGATAGAGATGTTGATGTTCCTGAAACTGCAATTCCTATTGTGAAGGAGTTTTGTGATGTTTTCCCTGATGAGATGCTAGAAGGACAGCAACCATTGTGTGATATTCAACATCAGATTGACCTTGAACCTAGTGTGTCACTACCTAATAGACCACATTACCGAATGAGTCCCAGTGAGCATGAGGAGTTGCGCAGACAGATTAAAGAGTTATTGGCAAAGGGATTCATCCGTTAAAGTCTTAGTCCGTGTACAGTGCCAACCCTCCTTACAACAAAGAAAGATAGTTCTTGGCGGATGTGTGTGGACAGTAGAGCAATCAATAAGATTACTGTTAGGTATCGCTTTCCTATCCCTTGCTTGGATGATTTACTTGACCAATTGAGAGGAGCAAAAATTTTTACAAAACTGGATTTGAAGAGTGGGTACCACCAGATTCACATTAGAGTTGGGGATGAGTGGAAGACTGCTTTTAAAACTAGGGACGGACTGTATGAGTAGTTAGTCATGTCGTTTGGGCTGTTAAACGCACCTAGCACCTTCACGAGAGTCATGAATCAAAGCTTGAGACCTTTGATAGGCATGTGTGTTATGGTATATTTTGATGATATATTGATATACAGTACTAACGAGGAGGAACACCTCCAACACGTGCGAGATGTTCTGACTATCTTGCGCAAGGAGAAGTTCTATACTGTGATGAAGAAGTGCTCATTTGTTACACCGAAGGTCCTTTTTTTAGGCTATGTCATTTCTGGAGAAGGGCTGCAGGTTGACGAGTCTAATGTAGAGCCATCCGCACTTGGCCTCGACCTACCACAGTTACGGAGGTTCGTAGCTTTCATGGGTTGGCTTCATTCTACAGGCGGTTCATTCCACACTTCAGCAGCATCATGGCCCCAATTACAGACTGTATGATGGGTGTGAAGTTTGGGTGGAGCAACGAGGCAGATGAAGCATTCCAACTGATCAAGGTACGTTAACCACTGCACCCATTCTGGTGTTTCCAGATTTTTACCTACCATTTGAGTTACATAGTGATGCATCCAAGGTAGGCATTGGACCTGTCTTGAGTTAGAATAATAGGCCTGTTGCCTATTTTAGTGAGAAGCTGTCTAGGTTCAAGTTGAGGTATAGCACATATGATGTGGAGTTCTATGCAGTGGTACAAGCCGTGAAGCATTGGCGGCATTATCTTTTTCACAGAGAGTTCGTGTTGTTTACAGACCATGAGGCATTGCGACACTTACATGGGCAGAACAAGGTCTCGGCCAGACATGTTTTCTGGGTGGCCTATTTGGAGTGCTTTACTTTTGTGGTGAAACACAAGTCTGGTGTGACCAACAGAGTTGTCGATGCCCTGAGCAGACAAAAAGTTTGTTGAGCCGCATGACCATTGAGGTACCTGTGTTTTCCTACTTTTCTGATTTGTTTACTACTGATCCTTTCTTTGATACTATTGTGGAGAAGGTACAAGTGGGGAGCGCACTGATTACACACTCCATGAGGGTTTCTTATTTTGGGGCAACCAACTTTGAATTCCTAATGCAGCTTGATATTGTTGATTATTAGAGAGTTGCATGGGGAGGGACATGTTGGGCGTGATCGCACTTTGCAACTAGTGCAGGCCTTTTACTTTTTGCCTACCATTCGCAAGGAAGTGGACAAGATATGTACGGCGGTGCCGGACTTGCCACTTTCGAAGGGTACCGCAACTAATGTCAGTCTATATATGCCTTTGCCCATTCCAAAACAGCCATGGGTTGATATTAGCATGGATTTCGTGCTGGGGTTTCCTAGACCACAGCGGGGTAATGACTCTATTTTTGTGGTGGTTGACCGTTTTTTCAAGATGGTTCACTTCATCCCATGTAAGAAGACCACAGATGCGGTAAAGGTGGCTCAGCTGTTCTTTCGGGAGGTGTATAGATTGCATGGCCTTCCTACCTTTATTGTTTCAGATCGGGACACCAGATTCCTCAACCATTTTTGGCTCAGTTTGTCGGCTATGGTGAACACGCAGCTGAAATTTAGCAGTGCTTATCCTCCGCAAACAAATGGGCAGACTGAAGTTGTTAACCATTCGTTAGGCAATCTTTTGAGGAGCTTGGTGGGTGAGAATGTTAGGAGTTGGGAATTCAAGTTGAGCCGGGCAGAATTTGCACACAACCATGTTGTTAATCGAAGTACCAAGTTTAGTCCTTTTCAAGTTATGTATTTAGAACTACCTCGAGGTCCTCTTGATCTGTTACCAATGCCAAATAAGACTAGATGGCATGGCAAGGCATAAGACTTTATTAGTGAGCTGCAAAAGATTCATCAATCTATCAAAGATAACTTGCAGAAGGCTGCTGACAAGTACAAACAATATGCAGATCGGAAGAAGCGTCACATGGAGTTTGAAGTGTGTGACTTTGTGTGGGCAATTCTCACTAAAGACCGGTTCTCTGTGGGTGATTAGAACAAATTGTCAGTTCGAAAGATTGGTCCTGTGGAGGTTCTTGAGAAAATTAATCCTAATGCTTACAGATTGAAGTTGCCAAGTCACATTCGCATGGCTGATGTCTTTAATGTCAAGCATCTTGTTCTCTATTATGGGAATACGTCTGATGATGAAAATTCGAGGGCAAATTCTGTCCACCATGTGGAGAATGATGAAGTCCAAGAATTAGCTTGAAAATTCTTGGAAAAATATGATGGAAAGATATGACAGAATGACATTTTAGTAATTTTCGCAAATGGCGAAGTTTGGGCGTTTGATTTTTGGTGTTTCGGGGCATGGGTTTATTAGAAATGGCGTGGAGATCACAACTCACCACTATGCCGTGACTACGACAATTTTCGGCGAAATTCCATCGTTTCACCCTCCGAAACGGCAATTTTGCTATTTTAGGAAAGTTTTGTTTCGCTTATAACTTTCATTAGGAATTTCTGTTTTTATTGCCATTTGCGACATTTGTTTCTATTTTTTGTATAGTTTTCAGTTTAGGGTTTTTTTGTACTTTTTACTATTTTTGGCAAATTTTAGGGTTTCGCTATTTAGGCGATCTATTGGGTGTAATTCTTAGTTTTTGGCTGAAATAAAAGAATTTTTGTACTTTGGCTTAAGTTCTGACCTAGATCGAGTTTTTTGTGGATTCATTCAACTGGTTTAGAAGATCTCCACTACGTCAAGATGTGAGAGGAGTTATAAAGAAAATTATGGAAGAAAAGCATTTGATTCTCCAATCACCATTTCTATGAAGGAACAAGGAAGTGTAAAGACAAACAAGGAAAAGATCTTGTATATATAATTATACATCTTCTCTAGCTAACTACTTTCATGAAACTAAATATATAAGAAGTATACATGTATGATCATAATTAATATAAATTTAATTGCATAAAATAATTACATTATCCTAAAGCACCCTTGTTAATAATTATTAAACTAAAAAGAAGTTGGATTATATTATTATAAAATAGTAATGATTTTATCCCCAAGGATTGTAGTTATATTATATCTTATTGGTTTCTCTGCATTTTGGGATTGGGGCGCCCGATTAACCCCCACAACATTAGTCGAACGGAAGTAAGATGGAGCGAAAAAGGTTCAAAATCTACAAATTTCAAAAACGATTTAGTATATCTAGTATTTATTTTGCTTAAAAGAATCTATAGTATGCATCAAAGAGTGTCATGTACAACCTTAAATTTCAAGCAACCAAACTCTTTTCCACATGATTAATTAATATGATAGTCATGGAGGAGTTAAAAGAGCGTCTTCATATCGACTGGAGAATAATTGGCAACAAATTAAAGCATAAAAGGGGATGGATCTCAACTTTTTTTGCTTAGTTGTAATGGATGGATTTATTTGTCTTGATCAATGAAACAATTAAAAATTTTCCTTAGCCATGAATAACAGGTTGTTCATTCCACTCTTAAAAAGAGAAACTAGTATTAGCAATTGTCTCGCCCTCATTGGCGTGTAGAGTTTTTGTCTCGCGTTTGTTGCATGTTGTCAACACTATTTGTTTTGATCTTTAAGCTATTCTTTGCTCACTCAAATGGCTATGGCAGGATCATCGTCTAAGGGGAGCCTCCAACTCCCATACAAGGATCTAACTTTGGGGCAAGAGGATTAGCAGGGTTTGATCTTCGAGGAAGACAAGACCTTGAAGGATGTCGTGGATTGTTCAAAAATCATTGTTGGTCATTTTCTCTAGGAGAGTGGTTCATTTCGACTCCATGAGGGATACATTAGCATCTATATAGAGACCAGTGAAGGGAGTACATGCAAGGAAAATGAAGTGATTATGTCTATACGTCTTCACCTTTTTCCATGACCGTGATTTGTTTTGTGTTATGGAAGACAACCTTTGGACTTTTAACCAGCAAGCTCTATTGCTCAAACAAATGGAGCCATCAGATTAGTTAGGAACAAACTCCCTATGGGATTCATGAATGAGAAGGTTATTGAATGGATAGTCAATGGAATGGGAAAGTATGTGTAGACGGACTTGTGGAGTATTGAGAACATGTGGCTTAAATATTTACGAGTCAAGGTACGAATTGATTTTTGAAAATCGCTTCATGTAGACAACACATTTACTTGCCACAGTTGCCCTAAAACTGAACAGGCTTTCCTCGTTCAACAATTTATGAATTGTCGTTATGAACAATTTTAGAATGGTAAAATATACAAATTTCAACTGGCTGTAGAATTTGTCCTGCAACAGATAAACTAGACAAGATGAAAACCAACATAACTACATGTTTTCTTGAAGTTTCCCACCAACCATAAATTTCCTTGTACATTAAAGTAAGAGATCGAAGTCGTAAACTTGCTCGTGACTCTAGTTTTCATTGGAGAAACTTGTACAATGAACTCAGTATTATCAATATCAGCTTCAAGGAGCAGAAATTTGTTAATTGCACGGTAACCTTATCAATTGTAATATGTATACATGGGAGATCGTCTCCCTGATTAGAAGGTTGATCCATGCTTCAATGTAAACATTGTGTCAAATCCATCATTCAACCATCCTAAAAACACTACCTGTTTCACCGAAAATTTTGAACTTAAATTATTCTCCTAAGCTACTTTCGGCATGAACTGACTCCATGGTGAAACACGATGCTGGTGTCCTCCATCTCTTTCCATTGCAGTACTTAACCTGAATGTAGGACCAAAAAACTTAAGCGTAAATAGCAGAGCCATACCTAAATAACAAACACAAAAGAAAGAATAATGCCTGCAGAATTAACTAATGAAATCAAGTATCCAATGCCATATCTGAGAATTATTTGAAAATGCCTTTGGAGTGAATCAATCCTCGTAAGCATCTAAGTGAACAAAACTCAAGGCTCCTCTTTTCCTTGTAAGAATTAATTTCTTCCTAAAATAATTTTTTTATATACAAGTACTAATTTTTAGAAATTAAAACCACAAACAATAACTTTTACAAATTACAACTATTTTCTTTTTAGGATATTTCTCGTCACACAGAGATTAAAGCAGACCGTAAAAAGACTCCCTCAATGACACTGAAAGGGCGAGACTTCAGAATGCATCATTTAACTAGCTTCATATGGCCAATTGAGATTTTTTACCATAGTCCTTTAAGATCCGAAAGAGTTAACCTGTCAGTAATGTATCTCCAAATTCAATAATAATACAACAACAACAACATAGCCTCAATCCCAAAATTAGTTCGGGTTAGCTATATGTTTCAAATTCTTCCATTGCACTCGATTTAGTGCAATGACAGTATTGCTTATACTTGACCTGAGGATTTAAATACAATTACAATCTAGCCAAGAGATGCTTAGAAGTAAGGAAGATTTTAAGGTTTTGCAATGGTTCGAGCATTCCAATTGTTTATTCTTTAATGATCGAAAAATGATTTGCACTAACCTTCCCATATCTGTTACTTTTCTCGTCAAAAATAGCAAAAAATTATATGTTACAAAGCAGAGAAATTTCAACACACTCGGTCAACCATTTGGGCCACCCTTATATTAGAAAGGGTACAAATACAAAATATCAATATCACACAACAGAAAAAAGGACAAATTTAATATTAAGTTCAGATTCCAACAGTGAGACTCATAACTAATTTATGTTAATAGATAAATTTTATTATGGACAAATAAACTTCACATTTAACTACTTCATTTACGGCCTTTCAATAACAACAACAACAACGCATTTCTCCAATTTTAGAGTGTGCGCCGACCTAGGGTCATCACCTGACCCAAACTGCTACTTGGACCTGATACCTAAACTAGACCCAAATAACAGTCTGACACGCTCTCAAATAAACCTGTGGAATACACATTGGCTAAACAAAGGATAATGATTGCGGAATAAATATAAAGAGATATCTGTAAGCCAATAAATTTAAGTTCACAAGAACATCTATGAAACTATACATGGGTTCGTATTCATTTAAACTAATCAAGGTTTATTAAAACTCCCATGTAGAACAACTAAAGGTAAGTAGGTTTCAAACTACCTAAAGACTTACTTTAATTACAACCCAAGTTTAATAGTTTCAAAATCGAATATAGATAATATATATCAACATAAGGCTCACATCAAGTGGAGAGTTCAAGCTTGCCTCTCCCTTGTCTCAATCTAGCGTTGTCATGGATATCTGAGATATAAGTGGGATGAGCTAAAAGAACCAACAGAGCGCAATAAGAGGAAAACCTTGATCAACTATCAAACATGCAAGTTTTACCTATAAAGAAAAACAACTCTGCGCATGAAGTTGTAAATAAAATCGCAAAGCTTTTAATGAAAAGTACTGGAGACATGGTTCTTATTCGTAAATGGGGGTGTAAGCAAGTTTTAAGTCAAACAAAACATGAAAAAGGGTAAGCAATCTACCATTGTTAAAGTCTAAAGTGCCCTCTCATTTGGGCCTTAAGTCTAACTCTAATATGTTTTTGGTCCGTTTTCATTAGTCTACTTAATTAGCGTTTTGACCAGGAAAGTTTTCCATAAATCATTTCCTAATTAATGTTATCTCATGAATTTAGAGATCTTGTCCCTTTACCAGGAAAGTTCTCACAAAATCTTTCTCTAATTAATGAGATCTCATAAATTTGGATATTTCACCCCTTTTGACTAGAAAAGTTCCCACATTTATTTCCCTAGTTAGTGGGATCTCATAACTCTGGAGATCTCGCCCCCAAATATAACTTTTTTCATATTTTAGAAAATTTTTTGAGAACTTTTTCTCTTGTGACTTTCCTTAATGAGAACGAGAGTATATTATGAAATATCTACAAACCAAATAAAATGTGCATCTCAAGGTGTAGGATATTATACCATTTTACTAATAATCCAATTTAAAGAAAATTCAACACACATTTAATATTTAAATTACTAAATTGCCCCTAAGTCGGATCGGGGAAGATTTGGGTAGTTACATTTAGAGACGCATTTTAACTACAAATCAATAAGTAATAGCTTAGTTTATGCATAATATGATACCATTATGTAGAGTTATGTATCTACTTTTTTAGTAGAAGTGATTTTATTTCCTATGCATGATTTTTTTTCTTTGTAACTTTTTTGTAGTATCCGTAGTTTGTATTATTAGAAATGCTCCAAACCATTAGATTAATATTTTTGAATTCTATAAATGCATAATTGTGCTTACTTTGACACCCCTAAATAGCAATTTGAATCTTTTCACCATCTAAGAGAATGTTTCCCAAACTTCTCCAAATTGGCAAATTTTCACAAAAGTCCTCCATGTCGAATTACATTTCCAGAATTATTACATTTTTCAAGAGAGCAAATTACAAGGAAAAATCAAATTTTTTATCATGTCTCCATCATATGAATGGACATAAAACCCCTGAATTTGCTGTCCATTTAAATGCACAAAGCACCAAATCAAGGTCGAAAGACTACCAGATTAGCCACTAATAGAACAACCATAATCAATTATAATTAATAAGTAGGTTTAGCAAATAATCATACAACAAAAGATGATTAAAATTACACTAGGGTATAAAATTGAGAAATTATGAGGGAAAATAGGATGGAAAAGCATACCAGTAATTTGGACAACAACCAGTTGATGAGACAAATTCAAGTTTGATAAAAAGAATAGACTTTAGAATAAAACCTAAAAGGTATTGTAGAGATGAGATGAGTGTGCATATTTTTCAGTATTTTAAACATGAAATGGGCAGTAGTGGCAGAAACAAACATGTTTTAATTGGTTAAATTCTGAAAGATAAAACTAATATACCATCGGCAAGCCTAAAAGACGCAAAGACGCAAATATGGATATATAGTTGCCAAGAATGTCAAAAAGACAAGATTGAAAAGAAAATTATAATAAAAAATGAAGAAGCCTTAGCAGTAGTAGTAACAACAAGCAAGGAAAAAAAAATTTCAAAAGCGTCACACCCGTCGGTGCTGCCTTAACAGAAAAAATGAGCAAGAAGATTGAAAAGAGTGAATAATATTAGTAAAAATTTTTGTTTAGTTTTTGCGAGGTGCGCCAAGCCTTTTTTTTATTTTGAAAGGTGACACGCCCCTTGAAAAAGATAAGATTAATTTAATATCTAGAGCGAAGGGGATGGGAAAGGGGAAGGGGAAGGGGAAGGTGAGAGGAGGGAGGGGGAGTAGGCTGGAAGGAGAGCGGAGAGTGGAGAAGAAGATGGGAGATAGGAGGAGAAGAGGAGATCGGGAGGAATGGGGAGTAGTGGGGAAGGGTGGGGAGGAGGACCCTAGGGATTGTTTCTAGAATCTAGATATTAAATTAAACTTAGGTATGAGTTTGGAGGGTTCTCTGACCTCTTATTTTATACTAGTCTCATATCATACATATTTTTCATTTAGTGATATGGGACTAAAGAGAATTACATTTATTTTTGCGGAAAGTCACAATTGAGAAATTTATAGATTCAAAATTTATTTTTATAACATTGTCAATTCTATGCATGTGTTTGGACTAAATGACAAATGCCGAAATAAAATTTGTAGGCGCATCTACCAGAAGGCCCCCAAACTATGCACCTTGAGATGTACATCACATTTGCATCGGACAATGCCAACATGGTAGGTGCGCATTTCTCGATGTCCAAAGAGGGTCAGCCAATCTTTTTCCATACGAGAGACGTCTAAATCAACAATATTATAGTATAAATTTTTAAAAAAAAAAATTATAATAACACAGAAATGAAAAAAAACAAAAAAGAAAACCAAATTTGAGCATCTATTAATGAATTTTAATAAATAATGATAGTTATCTCAACTTATATATGAAGCATTTTGATTTGTTGAGTATCTAACAATGGATCATGTGCCAAGACTGAATACTGGATCAGGATCTCTAGCATATCATGTGCTTTTATTCCACCATTAATATTTTTTGTTGCTTCATGAACCCAAAATAAAGCTACCTCGATTTTTTACCATGTAAAAAAAAATGGAAGCAAAAATGAAACCCCTATGGTTTTGCTCCATATATAGATATCTATCAATGCAATCCATCTGTCACAAAATTTGTCCTTCAGAGAGTGTAATTATCCAAAGATATATAAATGTAATTAATTGAAAACTTATTTTAATATAGAAATGATTGTCAATGTACAGTGAAAGTGAATAGGAAAATTACCTTCTCTGCATCTCCACACTCGTGAAGAATTGTGATCTGCCCATTAAATTATAACGCATGGATAGAGATGAGAAGTTTCCAAATCGATCAATTAGCCTTTGAACTTAATTAGGAGCATATCGTCCTCCACATCCAAAAAAGAAAATTAAAACTGACCAATATTATCAACCACCATATATATATATATATATATATATAAAATAATGAAAACAATAAAAATTATCACAATTACTCAAAATCAAATCATGAATGTACGTTGATGCAACTAATTGCATAAAATCATAACTACATGCCCAACCCCTTTGTTGTCAAACTGCAAATCTGGCAATAAATGTTAATCGCTATCCATGGATGATATGCAAAATCTTTAAAAAATAAATATATAAATAAATGGCAGAAATTGTGTTTGAATTTTTAAATTTGCAAACCGCAAGGGAGGAGAACGGTTGTGGAGAGATACGTGGATATGAGAGAGAAATGACGATAATTTAGGAAAAGTTAATAAAGGTTCGGTTAGAAAACTAACTAGAAGTGTGTTTGTTTTCCACAAATGCCCCCAATGATTATTAGTTAACTTTTTTTTAAACCAATAAGTAAAAAGAAATGAAGGACAAATATGGAATAAGTATAAATTTAAAATTAATTGGATCCTTGGGAGGATTGACAATATATATAGTATAGATTTAACAAATGTTCTGCTCTAAAGGAAAACTATAACGTACTTATTATATTAGATCTTCATGTTTACATATTTTTAAAAACTATATATTCAACTTCAAAACAACATGACCACTCGCAATGACAATGAAGTTTGAAATTGAACATTTGAAGTTATCTTTGGCAATAATAAGGTAGCAACCCTCACAAATTAATTACGAAATATATTGAGAGATATTTCAAAGGTGTGGTATAGTGGCAAAGAAATGAGAATTATTACTCTGACAAAAGTAAATATCATGAATTATGTTCTGAGCATCTATGTTCTATTCACATAGTTATCAAAAAAATAGTGATTAGGATCATGCATTCACGAATTTGCTACCTAAAGAATATTAACTTTTGGAAATTATATTAAATCACTTGGTAGAAACATATATGATAGAAAAAAAATAGATTTAGTGACATTCTTGTTCTCTTAAGAAAAAAAAAGATTTTGAAGGGAGAATTGACTTTTTTTTTATTAGGAGAATTGACTTATTCATATAAGCGAGTTAGCCCCAAACATAGGCACATGCAAACATTAAATGTTTATACAACACAAAATGAGGAAAAATATGTTTTGAAAGTGAAAAAAAATTTGTGCGATATAACTAAATCAACGCCAGATTTTGAGGAAATATTTTGTATAAGCTGAGTTAAGTTTACAATGTTGATGCTTACATGTAATAGTATATTACAAAATATAGGAATTATAGTGCAATGGTTATATTATAATTTATGTATAGTTCGTTAGGGTTTAGACACTAAATAAAGATGTAATCAATGTTGATGTAGCTTACTCCTTTTTTCTTCCCAACTTCCTCCTTCTATGGATGACGGTTCGACTCTATTAGCTAACAAAAAATTGTGTTATGATCCTTATATTGAAAACTAAACATAATAAATAAAACTTGAAGAAATTTGACAACATAAAGGCAGACTTAAGATAGCTTAGAATGCATTGAATCAAGAAGAATGGAATATTTAATATACATAGCCACACACGATTATTTTGGGATTAAGAATTTTGTTGTTGTAAACTTGTTATGAGAGCCAAAGAACTTTCACGCAACCCATTTTTATTTTATTTTATTTTATTGAATCCTAAATAGATAATTCCATATCTTATTCCATCCGTTTTACCTTCAAATGAGAGCTTACGTATTCTGATGTTCAAAACATGATTGGATAGGGGTGTTGTGCATTCTGATGTACATTTTAGGGGTGTCGCTCTAGCATTTTTTTATGGGGAGTCGAACTTTCGACCTTCAAAAATCTTGCCTGCTATGCGTTGTAACACGTGAAATATAATTCCCGATTCCTATACCAAAAACTACAAAAGGCTGTAGCAGTGGTAAGCTCGGGGTCGAACCACAAGGACTGGGTTACTAACTCAGGTTTCTAAGGGAGAAGAGCAAACAGGGGATTTTTTAAAACTTTTGGAAACGTTGAAAACTTTGGAGTTGAAGTAATGCAATGGATGAAAATCTATGTATACAGCTTCACGGTCTTCGCGATACAACTTGGGATTGATTCCATTAATCCTTGGTTTATAAATGAAATGAGACTAACCTATGATCCAGTGCAGCTATAGACCCGGCGACGCACTCAGTTCCTCGCACTTCTTGATGTCGACAACCAAGGTACGATCGTTGATTACTTCCCTAACCAAACACGCAACCTCATCGTTAGTGCTCCAGATTTGACACGTTGGACGCATTACCTCTTTTTGGGAAGACACTACACCTAGATAACCAGATAGCTAGTGCTCCAGATTTAGTTTAGATCCCTAAGGTACTTGACCGGTTGGCCAACTGTCATAAGTTTGACTCTACAACGTGAGGACGGACGTTTCGACTTCAATTACTAAGGGTAGTCAACCTATTATGCATGCACTGCGCTATACGTATGCCAGTTAGCCAACAGTCACAAGTTTGAGTCTGCCTCCTCATCCTGCTCATGTATAGTGTGATGCTCTCAACGAACTACCTTAGCCTCCCTAAGCTCGCTCTCAACAACTAATGATATGACATTTACATGGCCTTAGGGTTAGGGGTGGGTTGGGCGTGCAATCTACCCTAGTCCGTAAGTTTACCTAGCCCTCTAGCTATTTGATTCACTTGAACTGCTAAGTCACACACAGTAGCATCATTAGTTGCTTTGTACTGTGTCCTGTCGACTATAAGGTTGTCCACCTTAGTTTGGGGAGGAGGACCCTAGGGATTGTTTCTAGAATCTAGATATTAAATTAAACTTAGGTATGAGTTTGGAGGGTTCTTTGACCTCTTATTTTTTACTAGTCTCATATCATACATATTTTTCATTTAGTGATATGGGACTAAAGAGAATTACATTTATTTTTGCGGAAAGTTACAATTGAGAAATTTATAGGTTCAAAATTTATTTTTATAACATTGTCAATTCTATGCAAGTGTTTGGACTAAATGATGAATGTCTAAATAAAATTTATAGGCGCATCTACCAGAAGGATCCCAAACTATGTACCTTGAGATGTACATCACATTTGCATCGGACAATGCCAACATGGTAGGTGCGCATTTCTCGATGTCCAAAGAGGGTCAGCCAATCTTTTTCCATAGGAGAGACGTCTAAATCAACAATATTATAGTATAAATATTTTAAAAAAAAATTATAATAACACAGAATGGAAAAAAAACAAAAAAAAACCAAATTTGAGCATCTATTAATGAATTTTAATAAATAATGATAATTTTCTCAAATATATATATGAAGCATTTTGATTTGTTGAGTATCTAACAAATGGATCATGTGCCTAGACTGAATACTGGATCAGGATCTTTAGCATTTCATGTGGTTTTATTCCACCATTAACATTTTTATTTGCTTCATGAACCAAAAATAAAGCTACCTCGATTTTTTACCTTGTAAAAAAAATGGAACCTAAAATGAAACCCCTATGCATCAATTTACATTATATTTTGTCTAATCACCCTTAATTAACCCCCCACTCTTACAATTTTCCTCTCGTTGTCCTTCCATTTCATTGAAGACCCATCCATTTCTTTCAATAGTCAATTAGTTAAATAATGTGTCCAAATCTATGGTTTTGCTCCATATATAGATATCTATCTATGCAATCCATCTGTCACAAAATTTGCCCTCAGAGAGTGTAATTATCCAAAGATATATAAAAGTAACTAATTGACAGCTTATGTTAATATAGAAATGATTGTCAATGTACAGTGAAAGTAAATAGGAAAATTAACTTCTCTGCCTCTCCACACTCGTGAAGAATTGTGATCTGCCCATTAAATTATCACTCATGGAAAGAGATGAGAAGTTTCTAAATCAATCAATTAGCCTCCGAACTTAATTAGGAGCATATCGTCCTCCACATCCAAAAAAGAAAAATAAAACTGACCAATATTATCAACCACCATATATATATATATAATAATGAAAACACTAAAAATTATCACAATTAGTCAAAATCAAATCATGATGGTGCGTCCTGCCATGAATGTACGTTGATGCAACTAATTGCATAAAATCATCACTACATGCCCAACCCTTTCGTTGTCAAACTGCAAATCTAGCAATAAATGTTAATCTCTATCCATGGATGATATGCAAAATCTTTAAAAAATAAATAAATAAATAAATTGCAGAAATTGTGTTTGAATTTTTAACTTTGCAAACCACAAGGGAAGAGAACGGTTGTGGAGAGATACGTGGATATGAGAGAGAAATGGCGATAATTTAGGAAAAGTTAATAAAGGTTCGGTTAGAAAACTAACTAGAAGTGTGTTTGTTTTCCACAAATTCCCCCAATGATTATTTGTTAACTTCTTTTTAAACCAATAAGTAAAAAGAAATGAAGGACAAATATGTTCTGAGCATCTACGTTCTATTCTCATAGTTATCAAAAAAATAGTAATTAGGATCATGCATTCACGAATTTGCTACCTAATGAATATTAATTTTTGGAAATTATATTAAATCACTTGGTAGAAACATATATGATAGAAAAAAAATAGATTTAGTGACATTCTTGTTCTCTTAAGAAAAAAAAAGATTTTGAAGGCAGAATTGACTTTTTTTTTATTAGGAGAATTGACTTATTCATATAAGCGAGTTAGCCACAAACATAGGCACATGCAAACATTAAATGTTTATACAACACAAAATGAGGAAAAGTATGTTTTGAAAGTGAAAAAAAATTTGTGCGATATAACTAAATCAACGCCAGATTTCAAAGAAATATTTTGTATAAGCTGAGTTAAGTGTACAATGTTGATGCTTATATGTAATAGTATATTACAAAATATAGGAATTGTAGTGCAATGGTTATATAGTAATTTCTATACAGTTCGTTGGGGTTTAGTCACTATATAAAGATGTAATCAATGTTGATGTAGCTTACTCCTTTTTTCTTCCTAACTTTCCCCTTCTATGGAAGACGGTTCGACTCTATTAGCTAACGAAAAATTGTGTTATGATCCTCATATTGAAAACTAAACATAATAAATAAAACTTGAAGAAATTTAAAAACGTAAAGGCAGACTTAAGATAGCTTTGAATGCATTGAATCAAGAAGAATGGAATATTTAATATACATAGCCGCACCCGAAAATTTAATACAGAGTCGAACTCTCGACCTTCAAAAATCTTTCCTGCTATGCGTTGTAACACGTCAAATATAATTCCCGATTCCTATACTGAAAACTACAAAATACTGTAGCAGAGTTAACCTCGGGGTCGAACCACAAGGACTGGGTTACTGACTTAGGTTTCTAAGGGAGAAGAGAAAATAGGGGATTTTGTAAAACTTTTGGAAACGTTGAAAACTTTGGAGTTGAAGTAATGCAATGGAAGAAAATCTACGTATACAGCTTCACGGTCTTCGCGATACAACTTGGGATTGATTCCATTAATCCTTGGTTTATAAATGATATGAGACTAACCTATGATCCAGTGAAGCTATAGACCTGGCAACGCACGCAGTTCCTCGCACTTCTTGATGTCGACAACCAAGGTACGACCGTTGATTACTTCCCTCACCAAACACGCAACCTCATCGTTAGTGCTCCAGATTTTAACACGTTGGACGCATTACCTCAGTTTGTGAAGACACTACACCTAGATAACCAGATCGCTAGTGCTCCTGATTTAGCTTAGATCACTAAGGTACTTGACCGGTTGGCCAACTGTCATAAGTTTGACTCTACTACGTGAGGACGGAAGTTTTGACTTCAATTACTAAGGGTAGTCAACCTAATATGCATGCACTGCGCTATACGTACGCCAGTTAGCCAACTTTCCCATGTTTGAGTCTGCCTCCTCATCCTGCTCATGTATAGTGTGATGCTCTCTACGAACTACCTTAGCCTCCCTAGGCTCGCTCTCAACAACTAATGATATGACATTTATATGCGCCTTAGGGTTAGGGGTGGGTTAGGCGTGCTAATGCTACAGCTTCATCACCACCTTGATCTTCATGACGATCACTTCCTCCCATGTATACAACATAATGCTAAAAGACACAAACTAAAAGGTTGGAACATATAAGCAAGTCGCTAGTTAGAAAACTCGACAGGGAAGTTGGTCAAATTTCATAAATCAACAATTTACTTTAGTAGAATTGTATGCCAGGCGACTAGGGGAGAAGATTGTAATGTGCTGCAAGTTACACATTCTGGTTATGTAGGATTTTATCTTGGGTTGCCAGGTCGGGTAGGGGGTAACAGGGAAGAAGTTTTTCATATATTTATGAAAAAGTGAATAACATGCTCTAAGGGTGGAAAGAAAATATGTTGTCTTGAGAGGGGAAGGAAGTCATTCTGAAATCAATTATTCAGTCGATACCTACATACAAGGTGAGTGTTTTTCTCTTGCCAATGCAGCTATGTGACCAGTTGGACATTTTAATGAACAAATTCTAGTGGGTTATCGATGTGCAAGCCAAAGCAGTTTGGAGGGTTGGATATGCGACGTGTAAGGAATTTTAATCTAGCAATGTTGATGAAACAGGCATAAAGACTAATTGACAACCCTACGTCACTGGCGACAAGGTTGTTGAAAGATCGATACTTCCCCAATGTTACTATTTTTAAAGTTGAGAAAGGGAGGAATCCAAATTATGTTTCACTCTGTATTATGGAGTCCCATGGAAAGTCGGTGGACGAGTGTAGATGAGTTGGGGATGGTCATTCGATATTGATATATAAAGATGTCTAGTTGCCGAGTGTGTCGAACACGAAGTCTACTCTGGAATCTTGAGCAAACTTGAGAATACTAAAGTTGAATCTCTCTTTTGTATGGACCAAAGGGAATGGGACGAGGATATACTCCACAATATCTTCAATACAACGGATGCCAATCTAGTAAGGGCTATTATGATGACACCAATTCTACAATCCTAAACTGGGCCCTCCCGGCCTAGACTCATGTGGACCCTCAAGCCAACTCGCTAAGTCAACGTGAGCCTAGTCAGCTTTCCTTACCATTTACCATTTATTGTATAATCAGTAATCTTGAGTTATTCAAATTAGTGAGTTATCAAAGTATAGCAGAAGCAATTAAACCTCAAACTAATCAAATAACCTCAAAGAAACTAGTCAGGAAAACCTAGAGTGTGGAAACCCCACATATGTACACCATAATCATAGTATATTAAGTCAACGAGAGTAACATCAGTGTGTACATGTCCCAAGATATCTCACATAACCCATATCCCAATGTGAACAAAAACAAGCATATATACGTAATACAAAAAGCACCAAAACCTACATTCAAGTCGAAGTTGAAGGGAGAACTGCTCCGGTATCCTCAAAGCAAGTCACTTAACTGTGGAGCCTTTCCCTTACATGACTGTGGATCTGCACTCAGTCAAACACAAGAATGACGAGTCCAGGTAAGTAACATCAAACAGGATGTATACATTATTTCGAAATAAATAAGCAGTCCAATTCATGTAGATAGGAAGAAAGGTATAGAAAACACATGAATATATAAAGACTATAAATAAATCAATCAAAAAGTAGGGATCCCGAATAAAAACTGAAAATAGCAAGTAGTCTTGACCAAAGGTCGTTGAGTCGCGGTAAACGCCCAACAGATTCGGGTTTCAGGGCGAGAACACAAGCCTAACAACCTTAAACCCCCGTGACTATGAGATATCCATAGAGTCCCCAACGTACACATAATTGGGAGATATCAACAACGCCCAGATAAACCTTTTGGTCTGGACATAAAACCCCTGGATTTCCTGTCCATCTGCATGCACAAAGCACCCAATCAAGGTAAAAAACTTCCAGATTAGCCACTAATAGAACCGTAATCAATTATAATTAATAAGTAAGTTTAGCAAATAATCATACAACAAAAGATGAATAAAATTATACTAGGACATAAATTGAGAAATTATAAGGGAAGGGTATGTAGTCATATCAATAAGAAAACCTTCCTGCATATTTTGCAATAGAATATATGATGATATTGGAAGCATATGTAGTCATATCAATAAGGAAAGGGTAAATTACAAATTGAATCATGGGGTTTGCCATAATATGCACGTTTGTCCCTTTGTTTTTAAAATTCACACGTTAGTACCACTAAGATATTTCAAGACAATTCTAGGGATGTGCCAATAAAAAATGGTCAACAAACATCTAAGACTCAAGAGCATATCAGGCTAAACCTCTAGGGGGATTTGTAATTTATCCATAAGAAATTAGTTTAGCAAGATACCTCATTTTTCTTGGAGATAAAAGACCCAGGGTAACTTTTCGAGTCTATAAAAGATTAAAGGGAATAAAGAGGATGCTAGCAACAAAAATCATGAAAAGCATAATCAAGATGAACTAATATTTAAAAACAAAAATTATTTAACCGTCATAGTTCCAACTGCTTTCCAGCCAAAATTAGAGGACGAGGGACAAAAATATTTTGGAGTGCATGCAACATGTCAACCATTTCTTCATAATTTAATAACACAGACTAATAATATGCAGAAAAACACAAAAGATCATTTTTTCATTATTAAATTCGTACAAGAACTTGTACGAATTTCATCTTTTTCTTTTTCCATAAACCTTATATCAGTCCTTTAAATCTCGTATTAGTGCCTATGACCTCTATTCTAGATGGATGAAATTTTGAAAGAAACATGATATCGTGATCAATTTAACAAGATCTACTTTGAGCTGTCTGCCTTCACAATGTCTGTCCATTAAGATTTTCATGATGGAACTTACATAAGGATATTTCTGTGAATCATTATAAGATGGTATCCTGCCAGTTGAGTTTTTCCTTTCCTTTCCAAGAGAAGCAGAAATTTGAAGTTTTCCTCAAAGCTGTCCAAAACGATCTTGATGCCTCCATATACAACATTTAATATTTTTTACCATTTCATTCAAACAATAACAGCCATACAGTGACATTGAATATGAAAAAGGGTAACCAATCTACCTTGTAACAATCATGTGTCTTTCATTGATGAAATAGATAAAATTATGACCTTTTTACTTCTAAAATGAAAGTGAACAAGACATTTACTTGCCACAGTTGCCCTAAAAGTGAACAGGCTTTCCTCGTTCAACAATTTCTGAATTGTCGTGATGAACAATTCTAGAGTGGTAAAATATACAAATTTCAACTGGCTGTAGAATTTGTCGTGCAACAGATAAACTAGACCGGATGAAAACCAACATAACTATATGTTTTCTTGAAGTTTGCCACCAACCATAAATTTCCTTGTACATTAAAGTAAGAGATCGAAGTTGTAAACTTGCTCGTGACTCTAGTTTTTATTACATTCCCTACTTGGATTTTTGACATCAATTTTTTTGCTAAAAGAAGCCTTGAAGGTCTATAATGTGAATATGTTGATTTTTGAGCTGTTTAATTTCACAATTTTGACAATGTAGTTTGATGTGAAATTGATAAAAACTAATTACCGTCTAGTTTCGCTCATTCCCTACATAGATTTGAAGCACAATTCATCGAATTTTTGCTAAAGAAGCCTTGAAGGTCATTATTATAAATACGCTAATTTTTTGCTAGTTAAATTTTAGAATTCAGACTATGTAATTTGATTTGAATTGGGAAAAAACTCATTATTGTCGAGTTACATATGTTCCCTACTTGGATTGTAAGCACAATTCATCAATTTTTGCAATAGTAAGGCTTGAAAGTGAATATTGAAAATACGTTGAATTTTAGCAGGTTAAATTTCAGAATACTGATGTTGTAGTTTAATGCGAAATAGGCAAAAACTCATTACTATCAAGTTTCACTGTACTTTGATGTGAAATTGGGAAAAATTCAAAACAGTCTAGTTTTGCCCGTTCCCTACAACTATTTTAGGCACAAGTCGTTGAATTTTTTCTAAAGTAAGCCTTCAAGATCAATATTATAAGTATGTTGATTTTCTCCTGGTTGAATTTCAGAATTTTCGCTATGAAGTTTGATGTTAAATGGGCAAAAATTCATTACCGTCCAATTACACACATTCGTCAAATTTTTGCTATAATAAGCCTTGAAGGTAATAGTTTAAATATTCTGATTTTCAGCTAGTTGAATTTCAGAATTTTGACGATGTAGTTAGGTAAGAAATTGGTAAAAACTTATTACCACTAGTTTCACCGTTCTCTATGTGAATTTTAGGCACAATTTGTCTATTTTTTTACAAATAAACCTTGAATGTCATTATTGTAAATTTGTTGTTTTTTGGCTACTTGAATTTCATAATTTTGATGACATTGTATGACGCGAAATGGATAAACACTCATTACTGTCCAGTTATGCAAGTTCCCAACGTGCTGATTTTTTGTAGTTGAATTTCATAATTCTAACGATGTAATTTGATGCGAAATGGCCAAAAACTCATTACCATCAAGTTTCGCTATAGTTTGATGTAAAATTGGCAAAAACTCATTACCATCTAGTTTCGCAGGTTTCTTACATTGATTTTAGTCACAATTCGTCGATTTTTTTCTAAAATAAGCCTTAAAGATCAATATTGTAAATAGGCTGATTTTTGGCGTGTTGAATTTTAGAATTCTTACAACGTAGCCATATGCGAAATAGGCAAATACTATTTACCGTCCAATTGCACGCTCCTTTTCTAGATTTTAGTCACAATTTTTCGAATTCTTACTAAAATAAGCCTTAAAGTCAAATATTGTAAATATGTTAATTTTCGCCAAGTTGAATTTTACAATTTTGACGATATAGTTTGATGCCAAATAGGCAAAAACAAATTATCATCCAATTTCGCACGTTCCCTATGTGTATTTTTGACACAATTCATTGATTTTTTGCTATAATAAAAAAGCCCAGTATGGCAATATTGTAAAAATGCTGATTTTTAGTCAGTTGAATTTCAGAATTCTGACGATGTAGTTTGATATGAAATGGAAAAAAATCATTACCATCGAATTTCGCTGTAGGTTATGTGAAATTAGAAAAAAAAACTCATTACCCTTAAGTTTCGCACATTCCCTACTTGAATTTTAGACACAATTCAATAAATTTTTTGCTAAAATAAGCCTTGAAGGTCAATATTATAAATATTTTCATTTTCGATCGGTTGAATTTCAAAATTCTAAAGATTTAATTAGGTGACAACTTGTTAAAAACTCATTACTGCCTAGTTTTGCACGATCCCTATGTAGATTTTAGGCACAATTCGTCAATTTTTTGAAGTATAAGTCTTGTACGTCACTATCATAAATATGCTATTTTTTGGCTCGTTGAATTTCATAATTTTGACGATGTAGTTTGATGTTAAATGGGCAAAAACACATTACCGTCAAGTAAAGCACATTCCCTATATGCATTTTAGGCACAATTTGTCAAATTTTTGTTATAATAATCTAGAAGGTCAATATTGTAAATACGTTAATTTTTTGCCAGTTGAATTTTAAAATTCTGTAGATGTAGTTTGATGCGAAATGGGCAAAAACTCATTTCCATGAACTTTTGCCACAGTTTAATGGGATATTGGCAAAAACTTATTATCGTCTAGTTTCGCTTGTTCCCTACATGGAATTTAGACACAATTTGTAGATTTTTTTCTAAAACAAGCCCTAAAGGAGAATATTGTAAATAGGCTAATTTTTGGCAGGTTGAATTTCATAATTCTTACAATCTTGTTGATGCAAAATAGGCAAAACAATTTACCGTCCAATCTTGAAAGTTCTCTACCTAAATTTAAGGAACAATTTGTCGAATTTTCACTAAAATATGCCTTGAAGTTCAATATTTTAAATATGTTGATTTTCGAGTGGTTGAATTTTACAATTCTTACAATATTGTTTGATGCGAAACTGGCAAAAACTCATTACCTTTCAGTTTCGCACGTTCCTTACAGGGATTTTAGGTACAATTCGTCAATTTTTTTGCTATAATAAGCCTAATATGGTAATATAGTAAATATATTGATTTTCGGCCAGTTGAATTTCAGAATTTCAACAATGTAGTTTGATGTGAAATGGGACAAAAATTTTTACTATTCAATTTCACATTAATTTGATGTGAAATGGGCAAAAACTCATTACTGTCAAGTATCGCACATTCCCTACTTGGTTTTTATACACAATTCGTCAATTATTTTTGCTAAAATAAGCCTTGAATGTACATATTGGAAATATGTAGATTTTCAGCTGGTTGAATTTCTGAATTTTGACAACATAGTTTTATGCAAAATGGGCAAAAACACATTACCGTCGAGTTACGCATGTTCCCTACGTGCATTTTAGGCACAATTCGTCAAATTTTGCTAGAATAAGTCATAAAGGTCAATATTTTAAATAGGCGAATTTTTGGTGATTGAATTTTAGAATTATGACGATGTAGTCTGATGCAAAACAGGATCAAACTCATTATTGTCAAGTTTCTCTATAGTTTGATAGGAAATTGACAAAAACTTATTACCGTCTAGTATCGCACGTTGCCTATGTGAATTTTAGGCACAATTCGATGATTTTTTTGCTAAAATAAGCCTTAAAAGTCAATATTGTAAATAGACTGATATTGGGCAGGTTGATTTTCAGAATTCTTACAATGTAGTTTTATGTGAATTCGGCAAAAACACTTTAACGTTCAATTTCGCTCATTCCCTACTTTGATTTTAAGAACAATTTGTCAAATTTTTGCTACAATAAGTCTTGAGCATCTATATTATAAATATGATGATTTTCTACAGGTTGAATTTTACAATTTAGATGATATATTTTGATGCGAAATAGGTAAAAACTCATTGCATCAAATTTTTCACGTTTCCTATGTGTATTTTAGACACAATTCGTCAATTTTTTGCTATAACAAGCTTAGTATGGCTATATTGTAAATATGCTGATTTTCGGCCAGCGAAATTGGAAAAAAGTCATTACTGTCTAGTTTCTTTAGGCGCAATTCGTTAATTTTCCTACTAAAATAAGCATTGAAAGTGAATATTGTAGATTCGCTGATTTTTAACTGTAATTTTTAAAATTCTGACGACATATTTTGATGTGAATTTGGCAAAAACCCATTACCAGCTAGTTTCGCACGTTCCATACGTGGATTTTAAGCATAATTCATCAATTTTTTGCTAAAATAAGCCTTAAAAATCTTTATTGTAGATATGCTAATTTTTGGCTACTTGAATTACAAAAACTTTTGACGATATAGTTTGACCCGAAATGGGCAAAAACTACTTACTGTCCATTTACGCATGTTCTCTACTTGAATTTTATGCACTATTCATCAAAATTTTGTTATAGTAAGCCTTAAAGGTCAATATTGGAAATGTGTTGATTTTCAGTTGGTTGTATTTCAGAATTCTTACGATGTAGTTTGTTTCGAAATGGGTGAAAATTCTATATCGTCAAGTTTCGCTATATTTTGATGTGAAATTGGTGAAAACTCATTATCGCCTAGTTTTGCACGTTCCCTACGTTGATTTTAGCACATTTCGTCCATTTTTTGCTATAATATGCCTTGAAGGTCATTATTATAAATATTCAGATTTTTTGTTGTGAAATTTCGAATTATGACAATGTAGTTAAGTGAAAAATTGGTAAAAACTCATTACCGTTTATTTCGTTTGTTTCCTACGTGGATTTTAGACAAAATTTGTCAAATTTTCACTAAAATAAGCTTTGAAGGTCATTATTGTAAATATGCTAATTTTTTACTGGTTGAATTTTAGAATTTCGGCGATGTAGTTTGATGCGAAATAGGCCAAAACTCATTACCATTTAGTAAAATGGGTTCCCTACATGCATTTTAGATACGATTCGTCAAATTTTTGCTATAATAAGTCTTCAAGGTCAATATTGTAAATATAATGATTTTTGGCAGTTGAATCTCAGAATTACAACGATGTAGAATGATGCGAAATGAGCAAAAACTCATTATCGTCAAGTTTTGCTGCAATTTGATGTAAATTTGGCAAAAACTTATTAACGTATTGTTCTGCACGTTCCCTTATGGATTTTAGGTACAATTCATCAATATTTTGCTAAAATAAGCCTTAAAGGTCAATATTTTAAATAGGCAGATTTTAGGCACAACTCATAAAATTTTTGTTGTAATAAGCCTAGAATGGCAATATTATAAATATGTTAATTTTCAGCCTATTAAATTTTAGAATTCTGATGATGTGATTTGATGCGAAGTGGACAAAAATTAATTACCGTCCGTTTTCACTGTAGTTTGATGCAAAATGGGCAAAAACTCATTACAATCAAGTTTCGGACATTCCCTACTTGAATTTTACGTACACCATTCATCATTTTTTTTGCTAAAATAAGCCTTGCAGGTTAATATTGTCAATACGTTAATTTTCGAACAATTGAATTTCACAAGTCTAACGATGTAGTTTGATGTGAAATTGACAAAAACTCATTATCGTCTAGTTTCGCACGTTCCCTACGTGGATCTTAGGCAGAATTCATCGACATTTTGCTAAAATAAACCTTAAAGGTCATTATTGTAAATATGTTGATTTTTGGCTGGTTAAATTTCTGAATTCTGACGACAAAGTTTGATATAAAACGGGCAAAAACTCATTACCATTTAGTTACACACGTTCCCTACATAGATTTTTAGGCACAATTTGTCAAATTTTTGCTATAATAATTCTTAAAGGTCAATATTGTAAATATTCTGATTTTCAGCCTATTGAATTTCAGAATTATGATGATGTAGTTAGGTGAGATTTTTAAAAACTCATTACCGCCTAGTTTCGCACGTTCTCTATATGAATTTTATGAATAGTTCATCAATCTTTTGCTAAAATAAGCCTTGAAGGTCAAGTTTCGCTATAGTTTGATGTGAAATTGGTAAAGACTCATTACAGTCTAGTTTCACAAGTTCCTTATATTGATTTTAGGCACAATTAGTCCAATTTTAGCTAAAATAAGCCTTGAAAGTCATTATTGTAAATATTTTGTTTTTCATCTAAACGAGATTCATAATTTTGATGATGTAGTATGATGTTAAATGAGCAAAAACACATTACCGTCCAGTTACTCACGTTCCCTTTGTGGATTTTAGGCACAATTGTAAATATTCAGATTTCGGCCGATTGAATTTTAGAATTTTAACGATGTAGTTAGGTGAGAGACTATTGAAAACTCATTACTGCATAGTTTCACACGTTCCCTATGTGAATTTTAGGCATACTTCGTCATATTTTTGCTAAAATAAGCCTTAAATATCATTATTGTAAATATGTTGATTTTTGACCTGTTTAATTTTACAATTCTAACGATGGTTTTTTATGTGAAATTGGCAAATAGTCATTTCCTTCTAGTTCGTATGTTCCCTACGCGGATTTTAGGCACGATAAGTCAATTTTTTTTTCTAAAATATGTCTTAAAGGTCATTCTAAATATGCCGATTTTTGTCTAGTTGAATTTCAGAATTTTGACGATGTAGTTTGATGTGAAATGGATAAAAATATATTACTGTCCTGTAACACAAGTTCCGTACGTGAATTTTAAGCACAATTCGTCAATTTTTGCAACAATAAACCTTGCAAAGTCAAAATTGTAAATATGTTGGATTTTAGCCAGTTGAATTTCAAAATTTTGACGCTTTAGTTTGTCGCAAAATGAGCAAAAACTCATTATCTTCAAGTAACCTGTAGTTTAATATGAAATTAATAAAAATTCATTACCGTCTTGTTTTGCACATTCCTTACAACGATTTTAGGTACACTTCGTTAAACTTTTGCTAAAATAAACCTTGAAGGTCATTATTGTAAATATGTTGATTTTTGCCTGGTTAAATTTCTGAATTCTAACGATCTAGTTTGAAGTTTAATGGGAAAAAACTTATTACCTTCCAGTTACACATGTTCTCTATATGGATTTTATGTATAATTTGTTAAATTTTTGCTATAATAAGCTTAAGGGTCAACATTGTAAATATTATAATTTTTGACTACTTGGATTTTAGAATTCTAACGATAAAGTTAGGTGAGGAATTGGTAAAAACTCATTACCGCTTAGTTTCGCACATTCCCTACATAAATTTTAGGCACAACTCAACAATTTTTTGCTAAAGTAAGCCTTGAAGATCATTATTAAATATGTTGATTTTAAGCTTATTGAATTTTATAATTCTGACAATTTAGTTTTATGCAAAATAGGCAAACACTACTTACCGTCCAATTACGCATGTTCCCTACATTCATTTTAGAAAAATTCGTCAAATTTTTAATATAATAAGTCTTGAAGGTTAATATTATAAATAGGCTATTGTTCGGCAGTTGAATTTCATAATTCTGATGTTGTAGCTTGATGCAAAATGGGCAAAAACTCATTACCATCAATATTCATTGTAGTTTGATGTAAAATTGGTAAAAACTCATTACCGTCTAGTTTCGCACGTTCCCTATATGAATTTTGTGCACAATTCATCAATTTTTTGCTAAAATAGTCCTTAAAGATCAATATTGTAAATTAGTTAATTTTTGGCCTTTTGAAATTTCAAAATTCCTACAATATACTTTAATGCAAAATAGTCAAAAACTTTTTCCCGTCCATTTTTGCACGTTCCCTACCTTGATTATATGCACAGTTTAACGAATATTTGCTGAAGTAAGCCTTGATGGTTAATATTGTAAACATCTTGATTTTCTGCTAAATGAATTTTACAAATCTAACAATGTAATTTGATGCGAAATGGAATAAAACTCATTATCATCCAATTTCGCACGTGCCCTACCTGCCTTTTAGGCACAATTCGTCAATTTTTTACTATAATAAGCCTAGTATGGTAATATTGTAAATATACTGAATTTTGGCCAACTAAATTTTAGAATTTTGACAATATAGTTTAATGTGAAATGGAAAAAAACTCATTATCGTCCAGTTTCAAAGTAGTTTGATGAGAAATGGGCAAAAACTCATTACAGTCAAGTTTCGCAAATTCCCGACTTGTATTTTAGGAACAATTTGTCAATTTTTGTTTTCTACAATAAGCCTTGAACGTCAATATTGTAAATATGTTGATTTTCTACTTGTTGAATTATACAATTATTAAAATGTAGTTTGATGTAAAATTGACAAAAATTCATCATTGTCTTGTTTCGCATATTGCCTACGTGGGTTTAAGGCACAATTCGTCGATTTTTTGTTAAAATAAGCTTTAAAAATTATTATTTTAAATATGCTAATTCTTTGCTAGTTGAAGTATAGAACTCTGACGCTGTAGTTAAATTTAAAATGGGCAATAACTCATTATCCAGTTACGGATATTTCGTACGTGAATTTTTGGCACAATTCGCCAATTGTTTGGTATAATAAGCCTTGAAGATCAATATTGTAAATATGCTGATTTTTGGCCAATTAAATTTCAGAGTTCTAACGATGTAGTTTGTTGTGAAATGAACAAAAACTCATTACCATCAAGTTTCAACTAAGTTTGATATGAAATTTCTAAAAACTCTTTACCGTCTAGTTTCTTATGTTCCATACGTTGATTTAGCCGCAATTCATCGAATTTTTGCTAAAATAAGCCTTAAAGGTCATTATTGGAAATATGTTGATTTTTGCCTAGTTGAATTTCAGAATACTGACTATGTAGTTTAATGTGAAATGGACAAAAGTTCATTACCGTCCAGTTACACACGTTCCCCACGTGGATTTTAGGCACAATTCGTAAAACTTTTGTTCTTATAAGCCTTCAAGGTCAATATTGTAAATATTCTTATTTTTAGCCGGTTTAATTTAAGAATTTGGACAATGTCATTAGGTAAGAAATTGGTAAAAAATCTTTACTGCCTACTTTTGCACGATCCCTAAGTGTGTTTAGACACAATTCATCAATTTTTTGTTAAAATAAGCCTTGAGGGTCATTATTTATCAATATGCAGATTTTAGGCGGTTTTAATTTTAGAATTTTGACGATATAGTTTGATGTGAAATAGGCAAAAGCTCATTACCATCCAGTTGCGCACATTCCTTATGTGTATTTTAGGAAAAATTCGTCAAATTTTTGCTATAATAAGTCTTGAAGGTCAATATTGTAAATTGGTTGATTATCGGCGATTGAATTTCGAAATTTTGACGATGTAGTTTGATGTGAAATGGGATCAACTCACTACTCTGAAATTTCGTTGTAATTTAATGTGAAATTGATAAATTTTATAATCGTCTAGTTTCACACGTTTCTTACGTGTACTTTAGACACACTTCATCTATTTTTTGCTAAAATAAGCCTGAAAGGTCAATATTGTAAATATGTTGATTTTTGGCAGGTTGGATTTTAGAATTCTTACAGTGTGCATTAATTCAAAATATGAAAAAATAATTACCGTCCAGTTTTGTGCATTCTCTACCTTGATTTTAAACACAATTTGTTGAATGTTTGTTAAAATAAGCTATGAGTGTCATATTGTAAATATGCTGATTTTTGACCAGTTTAATTTTATAGTTTTGATGATGTAATTTGATGTGAAATTGACAAAAACTCATTAACATCTAGTTTCACACGTTATGTACGTGGGTCTTAGGCAGAATTCGTCAATTTTTTGCTAAAATAAGCCTTGAAGGTCATTATTGTAAATATGTTGATTTTTGGCTAGTTAGATTTTTGAATTCTGATGTTGTAGTTTGACGCGAAATGGGCAGAAACTCTATACTATCAAGTTATGCTCGTTTCCTACATGGATTTTAGACACAATTCGTCATATTTTTAGTACAATAAGTCTTAAAGTTCAATATGTAAATATGTTAATTTTTTGCCATTTGAATTTCAAAATTCTGAGGATAAGGTTTGATGCGGATTGCACAAAAACTCATTATCATCAAGTTTTGCTTTAGTTTGATGTGAAATTGACAAAAACTTTTCATCGTCTAGTTTCGCATGTTCCTTTCATTGATTTTAGATACAATTCCTCAATTTTTTTTTTCTAAAACAAGCTTTAAAGGTCAATATTGCAAATAGACTAAGTTTTGGCAGGTTGAATTTCATAATTTTTAAAATGTAGCTTGATGAGAAATAGGCAAATACTCTTTATTATCCAGTTTTGTACATTCCTTACCTAGATTTTAGCCACAATTGGTAAATTTTTTGCTAAAATCAGCCTTTAAGGTGAATATTATAAATATGTTGATTTTCAACTAGTTGAATTTTACAATTTTGCCGATATAGTTTGATGCGAAATTAGCAAAAACTCATTACCATCCAGTTTCACACGTTCACTACATGCATTTTAGGCGTAATTCATCGATGTTTTGCTATAATAAAAATGCCTAGTATGGCAATATTGTAAATAAGTTACATTTTTGCTAGTTGAATTTTAGAATTCTAATGATGTAATTTGATGTGAAATGGGAAAAAATTTATTACCGTCCGTCCAATTTTGCTGTAGTTTGATGTGAAATTGATAAAAACTCAATACTGTGAAGTTTCACACATTCACTTGAATTTTAGACAAAATTCATCAAATTGTTTGATAAGTAAGCCTTGAAGGTCAATACTGTAAATATGTTGATTTTCGTCAGGTTTAATTTTGTAATTATGGCGATGTGGTTTGATGTAAAATTGGCAAAAAGCCATTACCTTCTATCTTGCACGTTCCCAACGTGGATTTTTTACACAATTTATCAATTTTTTTTCTAAACTAAGCCTTAAAGGTCATTATTGTAAATATGTTGATGTTGGGCTAGTTGAATTTTCGAATTCTAATGATGTAGCTTGATGCGAAATGGACAAAAAACCATTACCGTTCCGTACACACATATTCCCTACGTGGATTTTAAACACAATTCGTCAATTTTTGCTACAATAAGCCTTGAAAGTCAATATTGGAAATATGCTGCTTTTTAGCCTATTGAATTTTAGAATTCCGACGCTTTAGTTTGATGCGAAATGAGCAAAAATAGATTACCATAAAGTTTCACTGTAGTTTGATGTGATATTGGCAACAACTCATTACCCTTTAGTTTCGTATGTTCCCTACAACGATTTTAGGCATAATTCGTCGATTTTTTGCTAAAATAAGCTTTGAATGTCATTATTGTAAATAAGCTGATTTTCGCCTAGTTGAATTCCAGATTTATGGCGATCTAGTTTGAAGTTAAATGGACAAAACTCATAACCTTCCTGTAACACACGTTCCCTATGTAGATTTTAGGCACAACTTGTCAAATTTTTGCTATAAGAAGCCTTAAAGGTCAATATTGTAAATATTCTAATTTTTTATCAGTTAAATTTTTGAATTCTAACGAAATAGGAAATAACTCTTTACCCTCCATTTTTGCATGTTCCCTACCTAGATTTTAGGCACAATTCGACAAATTTTTTATGAAGTAAGCTTTCAAGGTCAATATTATAATAAGTTGATTTTCGGCTAAATGAATTGTACAATTCTAACGATGTAATTTGATATGAAATGGATAAAAACTCCTTACCATCTAGTTTCGCACGTTCCCTACGTTGTTTTTAGGCACAATTCGTCGATTTATTACTATAATAAGCCCATTATGACAATATTCTAAATATGCTAATTTTCATCTAACTGAATTTCAGAATTGGAAAAAAACGCATTGTCGTCTTGTTTCACTATAGTTTGATGTGAAACTTATTACTGTCAAGCTTTGCACATTCCCCACTTGAATTTTATGCACAATTTATCAATTTGTTTTAGCTACAATAAGCCTTGAATGTCAATTTTGTAAATATGTTCATTTTCTACCTGTTGAATTGTACAATTCTGATGACGTACTTTGATGTGAAATTGAAAAGAGCTCATAACCTTCTAGTTTCACACCTTCTCTACTTGGATTTAAAGAAAAATTCGTCGATTTTTTGTTAAAATAAGCCTTGCAGATCATTATTGTAAACATGTTAATTTTTTGCTAGTTGAATTTAAGACCTCTGACTCTGTAGTTTGTTGCGAAAGGGGCAGTAATTCATTACCATCCAATTACAAACGTTCGCTACCTGGATTTTAAGCACAATTTGTCATTTTTTTTGTATAATAAGCCTTAAAGATCAATATTGTAAGTATATTGATTTTCTGTCGGTTAAATTTTAGAATTTCTAACAATTTAGTTTGATGCGAAATGGGAAAAAACTTATTATCATCAAATTTCGATGTAATTTAATGTGAAATTGGCAATAACTCATTTCTGTTTAGTTTCTTACTTTCCCAATGTTGATTTAGGCATAAGTCGTCAATTTTTGGCTAAAATAAAGCCTTAAAGGTCATTATTGTAAATATGTTGATTTTTGCATGTTTAAATTTTAGAATACTGGCGATGTAGTTTAATGTGAAACGGGCAAAAACTAATTACAGTCCAATTACACAAGTTCCCTACATGAATTTTAGGCACAATTCGTAAAATTTTTGCTATTGTTGTGATATGAATGATCACTTTGATCACGTATTTGGATGACCATATTGTATTATAACATCAAACATGATTCACATTAAATGTAACTTGCCACGCTATATAACTTGTACACCCACTTGATTATCATATAGCTAGTTCACTTTGGTTTACTTGTATACTTATGTGACTAAAGCTTTTGGTGTAACTTGTACATATTGTATTGCGAGCTATCTTTGTTTAAAGTACATGAGTTGATCATGACAAATACCCAATATAAAGGGGCTCTTTCTCTTGTAATTGACATACTAAATTGTATACAACTTCTCATTTCTTCTCTTCTACTTTGTAGTTGTAGTTCTTTGTGGTAGTAGAAGTTAGTAGTTCTTCTACTTTCCTTCTCTAGTTCTAGCAAGTTCCATCTCAATTTACAGCACGTTATCAACACGACTTTGCTCGATTTACACAATTAAAGTAGCTGTTGAAGTTGATCAAGAGACATTATAAGGAGAAAAGCTCGGAAGGTATAATATATATATTTTTTTATTTTGAGTCCGCTAAGTGCTCCTCATTTTACGTGGCACCCCAAATTCAAATTTCAATTACTAAGTGCACCCCACATTTTTACCAAAATACCCTTTCATCCGAATCGAAATACCCAACTTCAAAACATTGGTCGATGCATCTATTTTAGGTTTAGCGACATGTAGCCGAGACTTATCAACTAGGCTCGGTTTTATCGAACTGAACATCTTTGGTGAGATTTAGTTGACAACTGCCGACCTAAAGGTTTGGTGGGTTTCGACCGACTCTCCAATTAAAGGTTCGGTAAGCTGTGACTGACACTCCAACTAGAGGTTCGGTGGGTTCAGATTGACTCTCCAACAAGAGATTCGAACATCGAGGCCGAACCCCTTGATGATGCCTACAAATCACAAAGAAGAGAATGTGTGGGGTGCACTTAGTAATTGTAGTGAGGTGCACTAATCACAGTGGGGCATAAGGGTCATTTTGTAGTAGGATTGATTTTTTTTATGTTGGACTTTTTTGGGTGCACTTCTTAAAAGCGGGGGTGCACGCTGGACTCTTTATTTTTTAACAAATTTTGATTTGTTTTGTTCGGTCGGCAAATCATGAGTACGCACACATGTACAAATAAAACGTGGTTATTTGTTGAATTTTATATATGGTATATGTATATATATTTGGTTGAATATTATGTATGTATAATAATCAGTTGTCAAGGCAACGAGACGTTGAATTTATAAATAAAGCACCAATGCAAGGCTATGCATATAACACTAATATTTCTTTGTCAAATATCTTTTTACAGATTTTAAAAGTGAATATGTCACGTTATATTATCATTTCACCTCATGGAGTTAGCTATATCAAGGTCAAAATTGGTAATGCTCCAAAAAGCTCAAAATGAGTAGCTGAGTCTCACGCTACAAAATTTATATCAATTAAATATCACTTATTATTCTACAATTTTAATTACTTCTATGTTGAGGCTATATAGAAATATGACTGACGAGACAATAAAAGGCCACGTAGCTCGCCTCGATTTATTACTGCAACAAATTATTAAGCGCGTACGTCAATCCAATAAGTATTAATTATGAATTGAATTCTTGTCTCATGGTAGCTGCATAAAATAATGAGATATTACAAATATAATATCACTCCCATCCAATTGGTTCAACTTCAAATTAAGAAGCATACGTTGCATATTATGACCATAGTCGCAATAACAAATTACGGATGTGGAAAAGGTGAAAAGATATGGTAAAAGTCATATTGACAATTCCACTGAAGGTTGGAACAAAAGCGGTGCACCACTAGAAAGGGTAATTTATTATTGACAATGAGCGCTTATAATTGTGACACGTTTCGTCACATACGAAAGACTATTTTGCCTAAATATTGTCATATATACAATACCCAAATATTTTTGTGACCTTTTACCATGCCTTCAAAATCGAGACAAAATTAGTAATTTCACTATTAAAAATAACTCAATTAAATTGACACATTAATATGTTTTCAAATTATGTGCTAAATAAAGGCGAATAACACATGTCTTACTTATTATACTACATGTACATTATAATATAAAGAGTATTTCTCGAAGTTAAACTTAGCAGATGCTAATTTTTATGCAATATCTGGAACAACTATAATGTTATCAATGCCTTATCTAGAAGTTACTCAGTATGATTTGTTTCATCTGAGAATTTAAATTCCTAACATTACCTTCTGAATTTTATTTGAAAAGGCATATTGAAGAAATAAATATCGTCATATGATGTAATGACATTAATTAGATGAAATAATCGATTTGATCATCCATGATCATCAATTACACATTCGTGTTGTGGAACCAAAAGATTTTATCAACTGGTAATTGCAGTTGTGTTGTATCTCAAATTAAAATTGTTGCGGAAACCCCTATTTTCTTCTTATGTCTTATTTATGAAAACATATGGGATTATTAATTATTATACTAAATATTTTCAACTTATTCATCAGCTAATTATCTGTATATTCATTTATATATTTTTAACTTATATTGGGTATAATAATTTATTCAATTGATTTAAAAAAAGAATTTAAGTTTCTAATTTTAATTTTGAGATATGAAGTCATTGACATAACATATTTAGTTCATTTAAAGGTCTATACAACTCATTTTGGAAAATACAACGAAATATCTCATATTTGAGTTTTTTGATCATTAAGTTTATATTTCATATGCTGAAATAAAACTAAAATGAGTTTGAAAAGAAAATTTTTTATTTATGTCGGTTTCCAACAATTATATAATGCCTTGAGCCCCTAGTAAGGGATTCGTTTACAACAATTTTCAATTATTGTCACTTCAATAAAGCAATTTTTCGACCATTAGGGGGAGATATATAAAACCAATTAAAAAAGAATGCCGTGAAATTGCTTGAAACGCATCAAAATTGTTGTATTTTGATTATGATATGAACTTGAAGTTCAAGTGATCATTCACTAGCAAAGAAATATGAATCAATTACTTGATGCAATTAGTAATATGAAAAAGTGACAACCTCATATGTTCCCCCATTAAAGGGTCATATATAAAATGATGTCCCTATGCATCAAAATGCATTAGAACCAATATAATGCTTAATGCGCAAAAGGTTTTTTTTGGTTCAAAGGATATAAATCCTTTGAAAAAGTGGTAGGGAGTAAATACTCCTTATAAAATAAAATAATTCTTTGGTAAGGATTCAAAGTATCCTTTTAAAATGATGATCCAATACCACAAATATTATGTAAATAAATGTCAAAGAAGACATAATTATCAAAAGAGGATATCCAAACTAAGCTAAACTCGTTAAGGAAACGAGGAGTTGTTAGACTAATAGTCTAATAATATTGTGGCGCTATAAAGCCGGTTGAACTTAAACAATTTGGTCTGATGAATGTACCAAAACCTTAATGATTATTTACTTTGAAAATAATATGTAAGTAATCTATGTTATCCATATGTCTTCATTGTAATATCACTATATGTCGATGGCTCAAATATTGTGAGAAATCACGATGACATCATTATATCATTTGAATACCTGAAAAAGCAAATTCAAGATGAAAGATTCTTGAAAAATAAAACTTAACCTTGATTTGAAAATCAAGTATTTTCAAGTAAAATAGTACTCCATCTATTAATTTATTTGAAAGAGTAAATTTTGGATTGCAAAGATTTATTCCAAAATAATAAAATGTTTCATTCATGTCAATATGAGGGGGAGAATAAAAAAGATTTTGAAGGGAGGATTGACTTTTTTTTTATTAGGAGAATTGACTTATTCAATAAGCGAGTTAGCGACAAACATAGGCACATGCAAACATTAAATGTTTATACAACACAAAATGAGAAAAAATATGTTTTGAAAGTGAAAAAAAAATTGTGCGATATAACTAAATCAACGCCAGATTTTAAAGAAATATTTTGTATAAGCTGAGTTAAGTGTACAATGTTGATGCTTATATGTAATAGTATATTACAAAATATAGGAATTGTAGTGCAATGGTTATATAGTAATTTCTATATAGTTCGTTGGGGTTTAGTCACTATATAAAGATGTAATCAATGTTGATGTAGCTTACTTCTTTTTTCTTCCCAACTTTCCCCTTCTATGGAAGACGGTTCAACTCTATTAGCTAACGAAAAATTATGTTATGATCCTCATATTGAAAACTAAACATAATAAATAAAACTTGAAGAAATTTGACAACATAAAGACAGACTTAAGATAGCTTAGAATGCATTGAATCAAGAAGAATGGAATATTTAATATACATAGCCGCACCCGATTATTTTGGAATTGAGAATTTTGTTGTTCTAAACTTGTTATGAGAGCCAAAGAACTTTCAAGCAACCCATTTTTATTTTATTTTATTTTATTGAATCCCAAATAGATAATTCCATATCTTATTCCATCCGTTTTACCTTCAGATGAGATCTTACTTATTCTGATGTTCAAAACATGATTGGATAGGGGTGTTGTGCATTCTGATGTACATTTTAGGGGTGTCGCTCTAGCATTTTTTTATGGGGAGTCGAACTCTCGACCTTCAAAAATCTTGTCTGCTATGCGTTGTAACACGTCAAATATAATTCCCGATTCCTATACCGAAAACTACAAAAGACTGTAGCAGTGGTAAGCTCGGGGTCGAATCACAAGGACTGGGTTACTGATTTAGGTTTCTAAGGGAGAAGAGAAAACAGGGGATTTTGTAAAACTTTTGGAAACGTTGAAAACTTTGAAGTTGAAGTAATGCAATGGAAGAAAATCTACGTATACAGCATCACGGTCTTCGCGATACAACTTGGGATTGATTCCATTAATCCATGGTTTATAAATGATATGAGACTAACCTATGATCCAGTGCAGCTATAGACCCGGTGACGCACTCAGTTCCTCATGCTTCTTGATGTCGACAATCAAGGTACGACCGTTGATTACTTCCCTAACCAAACACTCTTCCTCATCGTTAGAGCTCCAGATTTAACACGTTGGACGCATTACCTCAGTTTGTGATGACACTACACCTAAATAACCAGATCGCTAGTTCTCCTGATTTAGCTTAGATCCCTAATGTACTTGATCGGTTGGCCAACTGTCATAAGTTTGACTCTACCACGTGAGGACGGACGTTTCGACTTCAATTATTAAAGGTAGTCAACCTTATATGCATGCACTTCGCTATACATACACCGGTTAGCCAACTGTCACAAGTTTGAGTCTGCCTCCTCATCCTGCTCATGTATAGTGTGATGCTCTCTACGAACTATATATCCATATTTGCGTCTTCGCATCTTTTAAGCTTGCCGATGGTATATTAGTTTCATCTTTTAGAATTTGGCCATTTAAAACATGTTTGTTTCTGCCACTACTGCCCATTCCATATTTAAAATACTGAAAAATGTGCACACTCATCTCATCTCTACAATACCTTTTAGGTTTTATTCTAAAGTCTATTCTTTTTATCAAACTTGAATTTGCCTCATCAACTGGTTGTTGTCCAAATTACTGGTATGCTTTTCCATCCTATTTTGCCACATAATTTCTCAATTTTATGCCCTAGTGTAATTTTATTCGTCTTTTGTTGTATGATTATTTGCTAAACCTACTAATTAATTATAATTGATTATGGTTGTTCTATTAGTGGCTAATCTGGTAGTTTTTCGACCTTTATTTGGTGCTTTGTGCATGTAGATGGACAGGAAATTCAGGGGTTTTATGTCCAGTCATATGATGTAGACAGGATAAAAAATTTGATTTTTCCTTGTAATTCACTCTCTTGAAAAATGTAATAATTCTGGAAATGTAATTCCACATGGAGGACTTGTGAAAATTTGCCAATTTGGAGAAGTTTGGGAAACATTCTCTTAGATGGTGAAAAGATTCAAATTGCTATTTAGGGATGTTAAAGTAAGCACAATTATGCATTTGTAGCATTCAAAAATTTTAATCTAATGGTTTGGAGCATTTCTAATGATACAAACTACAGATACTACAAAGAATTTACAAAGAAAAAAATCATGCATAGGAAATAAAATCACTTCTACTAAAAAAATAGATACATAACTCTACATAATGGTATCATATTATGCATAAACTAAGCTATTACTTATTGATTTGTAGTTAAAATGTGTCTCTAAATGTAACTACCCAAATCTTCCCCGATCCGACTTGGAGGCAATTTAGTAATTTAAATATTAAATGTGTGTTGAATTTTCTTTAAATTGGATTATGAGTGAAATGGTATAATATCCTACACCTTGAGATGCGCATTTTATTTGGTTTAAAGATATTTCATAATATACTCTCGTTCTCATTAAGGAAAGTCACAAGAGAAAAAGTTCTCAAAAACATTTCTTAAACATGAAGAAAGTTATATTTGGGGGCGAGATCTCCAAATTTATGAGATCCCACTAACTAGGGAATTAAATGTAGGAACTTTTCAAGTCAAAAGGGTTGAAATATCCAAATTTATGAGATCTCATTAATTAGGGAAAGATTTTGTGAGAACTTTCCTGGTCAAAAGGGACAAGATCTCTAAATTCATTAGTTAATACCGCAGGCATTATTATTTCTTTTGTGTTTGTTATTTAGGTATGGCTATGTTATTTACGCTTAAGTTTTTTGGTCCTACATTCAGGTTAAGTACTGCAATGGAAAGAGATGGAGGACACCAACATCGTGTTTAACCATGGAGTCAGTTCATGCCAAAAGTAGCTCAGGAGAACCATTTAAGGTCAAAATTTTCAGCGAAACAAGTAGTGTTTTTAGGGAAGCACAAAGTTCAAAATCTAGTGGCTTCGTGTTTTTAGGTCAAACAAATAATGAAAAGGGTAAGCAATCTACCATTGTTAAAGACTAAAGTGCCCTCTCATTTGGGCCATAAGTCTAACTCTAATATGTTTTTGGTCCGTTTTCATTAGTCTACTTAATTAGCCTTTTGAGCATGAAAGTTTTCCATAAATCATTTCTTAATTAATGTTATCTCATGAATTTAGAGATCTTGTCCCTTTTGACCAGGAAAGTTCTCACAAAATCTTTCCCTAATTAATGAGATCTCATAAATTTGGATATTTCACCCCTTTTGACTAAAAAAGTTCTCACATTTATTTCCCTAGTTAGTGGGATCTCATAACCCCAAATATAACTTTCTTCATGTTTAAGAAAAGTTTTTCAGAACTTTTTCTCTTGTGACTTTCCTTAATGAGAACGAGAGTATATTATGAAATATCTTCAAACGAAATAAAATGAGCATCTCAAGGTGTAGGATATTATACCATTTCACTCATAATCCAATTTAAAGAAAATTCAACACACATTTAATATTTAAATTACTAAATTGCCCCCAAGTCGGATCGGGGAAGATTTGGGTAGTTACATTTAGAGACACATTTTAACTACAAATCAATAAGTAATAGCTTAGTTTATGCATAATATGATACCATTATGTAGAGTTATGTATCTATTTTTTCAGTAGAAGTGATTTTATTTCCTATGCATGATTTTTTTTTCTTTGTAACTTCTTTGTAGTATCGGTAGTTTTTATCATTAGAAATGCTCCAAACCATTAGATTAATATTTTTGAATGCTATAAATGCATAATTGTGCTTACTTTGACATCCCTAAATAGCAATTTGAATCTTTTCACCATCTAAGAGAATGTTTCCCAAACTTCTCCAAATTGGCAAATTTTCACAAAAGTCCACCATGTCGAATTACATTTCCAGAATTATTACATTTTTCAAGAGAGCGAATTACAAGGAAAAATCAAATTTTTTATCCTGTCTCCATTATATGACTGGTCATAAAACCCCTGAATTTCCTGTCCATCTACATGCACAAAGCACGAAATCAAGGTCGAAAGACTACCAGATTAGCCACTAATAGAACAACCATAATCAATTATAATTAATAAGTAGGTTTAGCAAATAATCATACAACAAAAGATGAATAAAATTACACTAGGGCATAAAATTAAGAAATTATGAGGGGAAATAGGATGGAAAAGCATACCTGTAATTTGGACAACAACCAGTTGATGAGGCAAATTCAAGTTTGATAAAAAGAATAGACTTTAGAATAAAACCTAAAAAGTATTGTAGAGATGAGATGAGTGTGCATATTTTTCAGTATTTTCAACATGGAATGGACAGTAGTGGCAGAACAAACATGTTTTAACTGGCTAAATTCTAAAAGCTGCAAAGACGCAAATATGGATATATAGTTGCCAAGAATGTCAAAAAGACAAGATTGAAAAGAAAATTATAATAAAAAATGAAGAAGCCTTAGCAGTAGTAGTAACAACAAGCAAGGAAAAAAAAATTTCAAAAGCGTCACATCCGTCAGTGCTGCCTTAACAGAAAAATAATGAGCAAGAAGATTGAAAATAGTGAATAATATTAGTAAAGATTTTTGTTTAGTTTTTGCGAGGTGCGCCAACCCTTTTTTTATTTATTTTGAAAGGTGGCGCGCCCCTTGAAAAAGATAAGATTAATTTAATATCTAGAGCGAAGGGGACGGGAAAAGGGAAGGGGAAGGGGAAGGTGAGAGGAGGGAGGGGGAGTAGGTTGGAGGGAGAGAGGAGAGTGGAGAAGAAGATGGGAGATAGGAGGAGAAGAGGAGATCGGGAGGAATGGGGAGTAGTGGGGATGGGTGGGGAGGAGGACCCTAGGGATTGTTTCTAGAATCTAGATATTAAATTAAACTTAGGTATGAGTTTGGAGGGTTCTCTAACCTCTTATTTAATACTAGTCTCATATCATTCATATTTTTCATTTAGTGATATGGGACTAAAGAGAATTGTATTTATTTTTGCGGAAAGTCACAATTGAGAAATTTATAGGTTCAAAATTTATTTTTGTAACATTGTCAATTCTATGCAAGTGTTTGGACTAAATGATGAATGTCTAAATAAAATTTATAGGCACATCTACCAGAAGGACCCCAAACTATGCACCTTGAGATGTACATCACATTTGCATCGGACAATGCCAACATGGTAGGTGCGCATTTCTCGATGTCCAAAGAGGGTCAGCCAATCTTTTTCCATAGGAGAGACATCTAAATCAACAATATTATAGTATAAATTTTTTTGAAAAAAAAATTATAATAACACAGAATGGAAAAAAAACAAAAAAAAACCAAATTTTAGCATCTATTAATGAATTTTAATAAATAATGATAATTATCTCAACTATATATATGAAGCATTTTGATTTGTTGAGTATCTAACAAATGGATCATGTGCCTAGGCAGAATACTGGATCAGGATCTCTAGCATATCATGTGGTTTTATTCCACCATTAACATTTTTTGTTGCTTCATGAACCCAAAATAAAGCTACCTCGATTTTTTGCCTTGTAAAAAAAAATGGAACCTAAAATGAAACCCCTATGCATCAATTTACATTATATTTTGTCTAATCACCCTTAATTAACCCTCCCACTCTTACAATTTTCCTCTCGTTGTCCTTCCATTTCATTGAAGACCCATCCATTTCTTTCAAAAGTCAATTAGTTAACTAATGTGTCCAAATCTATGGTTTTGCTCCATATATAGATATCTATCTATGCAATCCATCTGTCACAAAATTTGCCCTTCAGAGAGTGTAATTATCCAAAGATATATAAAAGTAATTAATTGACAACTTATGTTAATATAGAAATGATTGTCAATGTACAGTGAAGAATTGTGATCTGCCCATTAAATTATCAAGCATGGATAGAGATGAAAAGTTTCCAAATCGATCAATTAGCCTTTGAACTTAATTAGGAGCATATCGTCCTCCACATCCAAAAAAGAAAAATAAAACTGACCAATATTATCAACCACCATATATATATATATATATAAATATATAAAATAATGAAAACACTAAAAATTATCACAACTACTCGAAATCAAATCATGAACTAATTGCATAAAATCATCACTACATGCCCAACCCCTTTGTTGTCAAACTTCAAATCTAGCAATAAATGTTAATCTCTATCCATGGATGATATGCAAAATCCTTAAAAAAAAAATAAATGGCAGAAATTGTGTTTGAATTTTTAACTTTGCAAACATGAAGGGAGGAAAACGGTTGTGGAGAGATACGTGGATATGAGAGAGAAATGGCGATAATTTAGGAAAAGTTAATAAAGGTTCGGTTAGAAAACTAACTAGAAGTGTGTTTGTTTTCCACAAATGCCCCCAATGATTATTACTTAACTTCTTTTTAAACCAATAAGTAAAAATAAATGAAGGACAAATATGGAATAAGTACAAATTTAAAATTAATTGGATCCTTGGGAGGATTGACATTATATATAGTATAGATTTAACAAATGTTCAGCTCTAAAGGAAAACTATAACGTACTTATTATATATGATCTTCATATTTACATATTTTTAAAACTATATATTCAACTTCAAAACAACATGACCACTCGTAATGACAATGAAGTTTGAAATTGAATATTTGAAGTTATCTTTGGCAATAATAAGGTAGCAACCCTCACAAATTAATTACGAAATATATTGAGAGATATTTCAAAGGTGTGGTATAGTGGCAAAGAAATGAGAATTATTACTCTGACAAAAGTAAATATCATGAATTATGTTTTGAGCATCTATGTTCTATTCTCATAGTTATCAAAAAAATAGTGATTAGGATCATGCATTCACGAATTTGCTACCTAAAGAATATTAAGTTTTGCAAATTATATTAAATCACTTGGTAGAAACATATATGATAGAAAAAAAAATAGATTTAGTGACATTCTTGTTCTCTTAAGAAAAAAAAAGATTTCGAAGGGAGAATTAACTTTTTTTTATTAGGAGAATTGACTTATTCATATAAGCGAGTTAGCCACAAACATAGGCACATGCAAACATTAAATGTTTATACATCACAAAATGAGGAAAAATATCTTTTGAAAGAGAAAAAAAATTTGTGCGATATAACTAAATCAATGCCAGATTTTAAAGAAATATTTTGTATAAGCTGAGTTAAGTGTACAATGTTGATGCTTACATGTAATAGTATATTACAAAATATAGGAATTGTAGTGCAATGGTTATATAGTAATTTGTATATAGTTTGTTGGGGTTTAGTCACTATATAAAGATGTTCAATGTTGATGTAGCTTACTCCTTTTTCTTCCCAACTTTCCCCTTCTATGGAAGACGGTTCGACTCTATTAGCTAACGAAAAATTGTGTTATGATCCTCATATTGAAAACTAAACATAATAAATAAAACTTGAAGAAATTTGACAACATAAAGGCAGACTTAAGATAGCTTAGAATGCATTGAATCAAGAAGAATGGAATATTTAATATACATAGCCACACACGATTATTTTGGGATTGAGAATTTTGTTGTTGTAAACTTGTTATGAGAGCCAAAGAACTTTCACGCAACCCATTTTTATTTCATTTTATTTTATTGAATCCTAAATAGATAATTCTATATCTTATTCCATCCGTTTTTACCTTCAGATGAGAGCTTACGTATTCTGATGTTCAACACATGATTGGATAGGGGTGTTGTGCATTCTGATGTACATTTTAGGGGTGTCGCATTTTTTTTATGGGGAGTCGAACTCTCGACCTTCAAAAATCTTGCCTGCTATGCGTTGTAACACGTCAAATATAATTCTCGATTCCTATACCGAAAACTACAAAAGACTGTAGCAGTGGTAAGCTCGGGGTCGAATCACAAGGACTTGGTTACTGACTTAGGTTTCTAAGGGAAAAAGAAAACAGGGGATTTTGTAAAACTTTTGGAAACGTTGAAAAGTTTGGAGTTGAAGTAATGCAATGGAAGAAAATCTACGTATACAGCTTCACGGTCTTCGCGATACAACTTGGGATTGATTCCATTAATCCTTGGTTTATAAATGATATGAGACTAACCTATGATCCAATGCAGCTGTAGACCCGACGACGCACTCAGTTCCTTGCACTTCTTGATGTCGACAACCAAGGTACGACCGTTGATTACTTCCCTAACCAAACACGTAGCCTTATCGTTAGTGCTCCAGATTTAACACGTTGGACGCATTACCTCAGTTTGTGAAGACACTACATCTAGATAACCAGATCGCTAGTGCTCCTAATTTAGCTTAGATCCCTAAGGTACTTGACCGGTTGGCCAACTGTCATAAGTTTGACTCTACCACGTGAGGACGGACGTTTCGACTTCAATTACTAAGGGTAGTCAACCTAATATGCATGCACTGCGCTATACATACACTGGTTAGCCAACTGTCACAAGTTTGAGTCTGCCTCCTCATCCTGCTCATGTATAGTGTGATGCTCTGTACGAACTAACTTAGCCTCCCTAGGCTCGCTCCAACAACTAATGATATGACATTTACATGCACCTTAGGGTTAGGGGTGGGTTGGGCGTGCAATCTACCCTAGTCCGTAAGTTTACCTAGCTCTCTAGCTATTTGATTCACTTGAACTGCTAAGTCACGCACAGTAGCATCATTAGTTGCTTTGTACTGTGTCATGTTGAGTATAAGGTTGTCCACCTTAGTGATGAGTTTCCTCATCATATCCTCTAAGTGTCCGGTAGTATGAACAGGTTGGGGCTGTGGAGGGAGTTATTGTCCCATTGGAACAAACTGAGAGAAGTTCTGATTATGTGACCCATATCTCAAATAGGGGTTATTAACGGCTTGATTATGTATGACCCTTAGTGTTGCCGTATTGATTCCTAGGAAGACCTTGGCATCTTCCACCTAAAGCGTTAGCTTGTTTTCTGAACATGGTGGGACAAGAATTAGTAGTATGGCCAGAAGCGTCACAAAAGCCGCAAGTCTTGGCCTGAGCTTTCCCGAAAGTAAGGACGCTCCATGAGATCAGTGAGTTTGTCAATCTTCCTATCAGTTTTGCTTGACCCACTTCCCCTAAAGATGTGTCAAGAAGGATCCTCATCCTTATCGTCGTCAACATATTGATGAGACTGACTATCCATAGATTCAAACAACTCAAACATCTCATCGGTTGTTCTCTTCTTATACGCTCCATAACAAGTGTTGTCAATCATGCGCTTCTCAAGGGACCTAAGACCCCTTAAGGGACTTACAACTTTCAACAGTCACAAAAATATGATGAAGTTGTTGATGCAACATCTTATATATGTTATAAACAAAAATATTAAGCCAGCTCAATAAACAAATGAGATGAACGTACATTCCTCACAAAATATAATTTGATTCATGTAAACACAGTTTGGACTGAGTGCAAATTGTTTATAAAATCACATAATATTTCTTAATCTTGTCTCGGGTATATAAAATCACATAATTTTCACTGCAAACACAGTTTATAAAATCACATAATATAATTCGATTCATGTATTCAATTTATTTCTTAATCTTGTCTCGGGTATATAAAGTTTTCAAACTCACATAATATTCACTGCAAACACAGTTTGGACTGAGTGTAAACTGTAACGACTCTAAAATCTAACTCATGTAACGTGTCAGTTTAGGTCGTGCGTGGACCCACTTGTCAAAAATTCCTTTTACTCCAAAATCATGAGACCAACTGAGTAATCCAAAGTTGTACCCCTTTGCAGTACCATTGCTCGAAAACGAGACCTAGAACAATGCTTTCGTTGTTTTTTCGCCGAATACTAATTTTTGAGGCCTCACCCTTAACATCCAAATCAACAATGGAGATCACACTGACAGTATACGTCGCATTTGAATGCCCTACATTGGTTACAGTTCTTCTAACCGTTAGAATAAATCGGTGTGCTTGAATACTCCTAATGGAGATGGAAGGGTAGTTGATGTCAAATATGTGATCCTCGAAGGAATTCTTTGGACATGTAAATTTGGGGCATGCGACCAATTGTATAACTTTCGATTTGTATCCGTAGTAACATAGGAAATAGAGATAGTCCTTCCGTGTGGTCTCATACACTAGTTCACGATTAGTGGCTCTAAGTGGACTAACTTCTCCTACTCCTACTTCAAGTGGACTTGCAAGATTGTATTTGTTGTTTGTGATTGGCTTCCCTAGATTGTTAGACATGGTTGCTGCAATGATAAGCAATTGCAAAATCTACTACTTGTGCTATATGAAGTTCAATAAGAATTGATTCTAAAAAAAGATGAATGAATACGTACCTGTGGTCATAAGGGTAGATTTGATCGTAGAAGGACTCCAATTGTGATAAAACGATTTGAGAACTGCAGCAATACCTGTGATGTGAGGGCAAGCAATCGACGTTCCAAATTTGATTGCAAAGTCTGATGGTTTCTTCCCAAAAGGAATTCTTTCTTTTCCTTTTGAGGCCATTAATGCCAATAGGCCTACACCTGGAACTACTACATCAATTTGTACCGTGGTATTTTTTATTAGAAGCGAAGCAAATGGAAGAGAGATTCTTAACGACAAAGTAGTTTTCTTGAAATGAGAGAAAAGTAATTTGTTAAAGGATTAATAATAACAACTGCAATGCATACTTGGTGGAATTGATGTACTTGAGTATTTGTATTCTTTCGATGATGTAATTCATCGGTATCGAATGCAACTTCTTAACTGATATAATTCACATTAAACAACAATCAATCACCTTGGTATGATAAAGGATGATAACGTTAAATAAGCTAATGCTACAGCTTTATCACCACCTTGATCTTCATGATGATCACTTCCTCCCATGTATACAACATAACGCTAAAAGACACAAACTAAAAGGTTGGAACATATAAGCAATTCGCTAGTTAGAAAACTCGACAGAATAAAAATTAAAGCAATTCGATACAAAATAGGATAGCCTAAAATAATTAAGAATGCATAGGTGAAAAAAGATTTAAAGGTTTTGAATGCATGCCACAAACTGCATTAAATCAAGTGAAGCGAAAAATTTATTTTGATTCATGTCGACTCATTTGAGATTGAGGTTTTGCTGTTGTTATTGTTGTTGTTGTTTGTTCATTTGCACTTGTTAACTTTGGTGATGGCTAAGTTGCGATAGAGCTATTAAAGATAAGGAGACTTAAGAGAATGAAGAGAGAATGCAATTGCATGGTTGAAGAGGCTATGGCTCTTCTGAAACTAAAGAAGTAGATATGGAAGTTATGGTGATGACGAAGTAGGAGATGTGATGAAGTCCAAGAATTAGCTTGTAAATTCTTGGAAAAATATGATGGAAAGATATGACAGGATGTCATTTTAGTAATTTCTGCAAATGGCGAAGTTTGGGTGTTTGATTTTTGGCGTTCCGGGGGCATGGGTTTATTGGAAACGGCGTGGAGATCACAACTCACTGCTATGCCATGACTACGACATTTTTCGGTGAAATTCCATCGTTTCGCCCTCCAAAACGACAATTTTGCTATTTTAAGAAAGTTTTGTTTCGCTTATAACTTTCATTAGGAATTTCCGTTTTTATTGTCGTTTGCTGCATTTGTTTCTATTTTTCGTCTAGTTTTTAGTTTAGGGCTTTTTGGACTTTTTACTATTTTTGGCAAATTTTAGGGTTTCGCTATTTAAGTGATCTATTGGGTGTAATTCGTAGTTTTGGCTGAAATAAAAGAATTTTTGAACTTTGGCTTAAGTTTTGACCTAGATCGAGTTGTTCGTGGATTCGTTCAACTGGTTTAGAAGATCATAGACTGGCTGGCGTTAGTTAAAGAAGTCTTAGAATTCAAAGGTGTGCCCGAAGACAAGCGTGTGTAACTGGTTGTGACCCGATTCGCAACAGGGCCACGACTTAGTGGCAACAACAAAAGTTGAGGTGGAATAGGAATGGAAAGGCGAAGATCACCTTGTGGGAGAAGATAAAAAAATACTTACGGGCTGAGTTCTTGCCTTATAATTTCCATCGCCTTATGTATCAGAGGTTGCAGAATCTGAGACAAGGGGCAAAGTCAGTAGATGATTACACTACTGAGTTTTATCAGTTAGTCGCTAGAAAAGAATTGCAGGAGACTAACGACCAATTAGTGGCGCGGTATATTGGTGGCGCACCAGCAAGCATTGTTAGTGGAGAAACAACAGCATCGGGGTGTGAGTAATGCTTCCTGTAATGTTAGTGTTTTGACATCCAATACTAGAAGTAATATCGCTGCAATTAGCCCTACTAGTCACACAAACAGACCTGGAACTAGTGGGATTAAATGCTTCGGTTATGGTGAATTTGGTCACAGAAAGTCAGAATTTAGAGGGAAGAAGGCACTCTTTATTGAGAACGAAGAGGAAGACGAAGGGGAAGAGGCCAACATCACTGCAGAACCAGCGTTTGATACTTCTGACAACGCAAAAGAGGAGGTCGTGACTGGAGATGTGGGTACTGCCTTAGTTGTAAGGTGTTCGTGTATGACTCTTAGAGCTGTCGCTAATGATGAGTTGCTGCGGAATAACATCTTTCACTCCAAGTGTACCATTTTAGGCAAGGTGTGCAGGTTCATGATTGATGTAGCCAGCTACGAGAATATCATCTCAGTTGAAGCTGGTTTAGAAGTTGGGCCTTGCAACTGAACAACACCCCAAACCCTACAAGCTAGCTTGGCTGAAGAAGGTGGTGAGGTGAAGGTGTCGAAGCGCGCCTTGGTGACTTTCTCTATTAGTGCTAACTATTAGGATTCAGTCTGGTGTGATGTTGTGGCTATGGATGCTTGCCACTTATTACTGGGACGTCCTTGGCAGTTTGATAGGTGAGTTTTGCATGATGGCAGAGCCAATAAATACACCCTTATGTTCAAGGGAGTGAAGATTGTGCTAGTACCTGCTAAGGACCCGGAGGAAGTTAAGCCTACTAAAGAATCTAGCAGATGTTGATGTTCCTGAAGCTGCAATTCCTATTGGCAAGATTTGAAGATGAATTACAGGATTCTGAGATGTTGATGTTCCTGAAGCTGCAATTCCTATTGTGAAGGAATTTTGTGATGTTTTCCCTGATGAGATGCTAGAAGGACTGCAACCATTGCGTGATATTCAACATCAGATTGACCTTGAACCTTGTGTGTCACTACCTAATAGACCACACTACCGAATGAGTCCCAGTGAGCATGAGGAGTTGCGCAGACAGGTTGAAGAGTTATTGGCAAAGGGATAGATCCATGAAAGTCTGAGTTCGTGTACAGTGCCAGCCCTCCTTACACCAAAGAAAGATAGTTCCTGGCGGATGTGTGTGGACAGTAGAGCAATTAATAATATAACTGTAGGGTCGCTTTCCTATCCCTTGCTTGGATGATTTACTTGACCCATTTAAAGGAGCAAAAATTTTTACAAAACTGGATTTGAAGAGTGGGTACCACCAGATTTGCATTAGAGTTGGGGATGAGTGGAAGACTGCTTTTAAAACTAGGGAGGGGTTGTATGAGTGGTTAGTCATGTCGTTTGGGCTGTCAAACGCACCTAACACCTTCATGAGAGTCATGAATCAGAGCTTGAGACCTTTGATAGGCAAGTGTGTTGTGGTATATTTTGATGATATATTGATATACAGTACTAACGAGGAGGAACACCTCCAGCAAGTGCGAGATGTTCTGACTATCTTGCGCAGGGAGAAGTTCTATGCTGTGATGAAGTGCTCATTTTTTACACTAAAGGTCCTTTTTTTAGGCTATGTCATTTCTGGAGAAGGGCTGCAGGTTGATGAGTGTAATGTAGAAGCCATCCGCACTTGGCCTAGACCTACCACAGTCACGGAGGTTCGTAGCTTTCATGGGTTGGCTTCATTCTACAAGCGTTTCATTCCACACTTCAGCAGCATCATGGCCCCAATTACAGACTGTATGACCGGCGTGAAGTTTGGGTGGAGCAACGAGGCAGATGAAGCATTCCAACTGATCAAGGTACGTTAACCATTGCACCCATTCTGGTGTTTCCAGATTTTTACCTACCATTCGAGTTACATAGTGATGCATCCAAGGTAGGCATTAGAGCTGTCTTGAGTCAGAATAATAGGGCTGTTGCCTATTTTAGTGAGAAGCTGTATGGGGCAAAGTTGAGGTATAGCACATATGATGTGGAGTTCAATGCAGTGGTACAAGCCATGAAGCATTGGCGGCATTATCTTTTTCACAGAGAGTTCGTGCTTTTTACAGACCATGAGGCATTGCGACACTTACATGGGCAGAACAAGGTCTCGGCCAGACATGCTTCCTGGGTGGCCTATTTGGAGCGCTTTACTTTTGTGGTGAAACCCAAGTCTGGTGTGACCAACAGAGTTGCCGATGCCCTGAGCAGACAAAAAGTTTGTTGAGCCACATGACCATTGAGGTACCTCTGTTTTCCTACTTCTCTGATTTGTTTACAACTGATCCTTTCTTTGCTACTATTGTGGAGAAGGTGCAGAGTGGGGAGCGTACAGATTACACACTCCATGAGGGTTTCTTATTTCGGGGCAACCAGCTTTGAATTCCTAATGCAGCTTGAGATTGCTGATTATTAGAGAGTTGCATGGGGAGGGACATGTTGGGCGTGATCTCACTTTGCAACTAGTGCAGGCCTCTTACTTTTTGCCTACCATTAGCAAGGAAGTGGACAGATATGTACAGCAGTGCCGGACTTGCCAGCTTTTTCGAAGGGTACCACAACTAATGTCAGTCTATATATGCATTTGCCCATTCAAAAACAGCCATGGGTTGATATTAGCATGGATTTCGTGCTGGGTTGCCTAGAACACAGTGGGGTAATGACTCTATTTTTGTGGTGGTTGACCTTTTTTCAAGATGGTTCACTTCATCCCATGTAAGAAGACCACAGATGCTGTAAAGGTGGCTCAGCTGTTCTTTTGGGAGGTGTATAGATTGCATGGCCTTCCTACCTTGATTGTTTCAGATCGGGACACCAGATTCCTCAACCATTTTTGGTTTAGTTTATGGGTTGTCGTGAACACGCAACTGAAATTTAGCAGTGCTTATCATTCGCAAACAGATGGGCAGACTGAAGTTGTTAACCATTCGTTAGGCAATCTTTTGAGGAGCTTGGTGGGTGAGAATGTTAGGATTTGGGACTTCAAGTTGAGCCAGGCAGAATTTGCACACAGCCATGTTGTTAATCGAAGTACCGGGTTTAGTCTTTTTCAAGTTGTGTATTCAGTACTACCTCGAGGTCCTCTTGATCTGTTACCAATGCCAAATAAGACTAGATGGCATGGCAAGGCAGAAGACTTTATTAGTGGGCTGCAAAAGATTCATCAATCTGTCAAAGATAACTTGCAAAAGGCTGCTGACAAGTACAAACAATATGCAGATCGGAAGAAGCGTCACATGGAGTTTGAAGTGGGTGACTTTGTGTGGGCAATTCTCACTAAAGACCGGTTCTCTGTGGGTGATTACAACAAATTGTCAGTTCGAAAGATTGGTCCTGTGGAGGTTCTTGAGAAAATTAATCCTAATGCTTACAGATTAAAGTTGCCAAGTCACATTCGCACGGCTGATGTATTTAATGTCAAGCATCTTGTTCCCTATTATGGGGATACGTCTGATGATGAAAATTCGGGGGCGAATTCTGTCCACCATGGGGAGAATGATGAAGTCCAATAATTAGCTTAAAAATTCTTGGAAAAATATGATGGAAAGATATGACAGAATGGCATTTTAGTAATTTTTGCAAATGGCGAAGTTTGGGCATTTGATTTTTGGTGTTTCGGGGCATGGGTTGATTAGCATAGAGATCACAACTCAACACTACGCTGTGACTACGACATTTTTCGACGAAATTCCATCGTTTCGCCCTCCGAAACGACAATTTTTCTATTTTAGGAATGTTTTGTTTCGCTTATAACTTTCATTAGGAATTTCCGTTTTTATTGCCATTTCCGGCATTTGTTTCTATTTTTCGTCTAGTTTTCAGTTTAGGGTTTTTTGGACTTTTTACTATTTTTGGAAAATTTTAGGGTTTTGCTATTTAAGCGATCTATTGGGTGTAATTCTTAGTTTTTGGCTGAAATAAAAGAAATTTTGAACTTTGGCTTAAGTTCTGACCTAGATCGAGTTGTTTGTGGATTCATTCAACTAGTTTAGAAGATCTCCACTACGTCAAGATGTGAGAGGAGTTATAAAGAAAATTATGGAAGAAAAGCATTTGATTCTCCAATCACCATTTTTATGAAGGAACAAGCAAGTGTAAAGACAAACAAGGAAAAGATCTTGTATACATAATTATACATCTTCTCTAGCTAACTACTTTCATGAAACTAAATATATAAGAAGTATACATGTATGATCACAATTAATATAAATTTAATTGCATAAAATAATTACATTATCCTAAAGCACCCTTGTTAATAATTATTAAACTAAAATGAAGTTGGATTATATTATTATAAAATAGTAATGATTTTATCCCCAAGGATTGTGGTGCAGCGACGAGCACCATATATTTGATGGAGACATCATAGTGGTTATATTATATCTTATTGGTTTCTCTGCATTATGGGCTAGGGGCGCCCGATTAACCCCCACAACATTAGTCGAACAGAAGTAAGATGGAGCGAAAAAGGTTCAAAATCTACAAATATCAAAAATGATTTAGTATATCTAGTATTTATTTTACTTAAAAGAATCTATAATATGCATCAAAGAGTGTCATGTACAACCTTAAATTTCAAGCAACCAAACTCTTTTCCACATGATTAATTAATATGATAGTCATGGAGGAGTTAAAAAAGTGTCTTAATATCGATTGGAGAATAATTGACAACAAATTAAAGCATAAAAGGGGATGGATCTCAACTTTTTTTGATTAGTTGTAATGGATGGATTTATTTGTCTTGATCTATTAAACAATTCAAAATTTTCCTTAGACATGAATAACAGGTTGTTCATTTCACTCTTAAAAAGAGAAACTAGTATTAGCAATTGTCTTGCCCTCATTGGCGTGTTGAGTTTTTGTCTCGCGCTTGTTGCATGTTGTCAACACTGTTTGTTTCGATCTTTAAGGTATTCTTTGCTAACTCAAATGGCTATGGCCGGATCATCGTCTAAGGGGAGCCTCCAACTCCGATACAAGGATCTAACTTTGGGGCAAGAGGATGAGCAGGGTTTGATCTTCGAGGAAGACAAGACCTTAAAGGATGTCGTGGATTTTTCAAAAATCATTGTTGGTCATTTTCTCTGGGAGAGTGGTTTATTTCGACTCTATGAGGGATACATTAGCATCTATATGGAGACCAGTGAAGGGATTACATGCAAGGAAAATGAAGTGATTATGTCTATACGTCTTCACCCTTTTCCATGACCGTGATTTGTTTTGTGTTATAGATGACAACCTTTGGACTTTTAACCAGCAAGCTTTATTGCTCAAACAAATGGAGCCATCAGATTAGTTAGGAACAAACTCCCTATGGGATTCATGAATGAGAAGGTCGTTGAATGGATAGTCAATGGAATGGGAAAGTATGTGAAGACGGACTTGTGGAGTATTGAGAACATGTGGCTTAAATATTTACGAGTCAAGGTACGAATTGATTTTTGAAAATCGCTTCATGTAAAAATGAAGATGAAGAGAACAAGTGGAGAGTGGTTTTGGGCGGATATTGCCTATAAAAGAGTGCCAACATTCTATTTCTACTGCGGATGGATTGGTCATTCAGATAAGTTTTGTGTGAACCTCTCTTTGACTGTGAGGAGCCTAGCGAGGAATGGATATATGGGAGCTTTTTGATCTCCACGGTTAACCGACAAAACAATGCATCAACAAATCGATGGCTGCGAGGGATAGACAGAGGTGGGGGAGGTGACAACATTGCGGATAGGTCGTGTTTCCATAACAGTGGCACTAATCAAGGATATGTTACAATTATGGAAGGCACAAATCATGGAAACAGAGGGGACATTTGGGGGTGGGAAATGATAGGTTATGTTTCCATAACAGTGGCACCAATCAAAATAGAGGTTATAATTACAGAAGGCACAAATCATGGAAATAGATGGAGAAAGTTGGTGGTGGGGAATGATGGTCGTGTTTCCATAACAGTGGCACCAATCAAGGAGAGGTTACAGTTATGGAAGGTGTAAACCATGGAAACAAAGGGGGAAAGTTGGGAGTGGAGAATTCAAAATTGGCCATTTTGAACTAGTTGGAAGTCAACCTAATATGGCCATGTATGGGCATGGAGATCGATGGTGTTGAGGGTTTTGGTACCCAGGTCGATGAGGGCCTAGCGAATTAGGCCCAAGCCTCAAGATAAGGATCCTTTGTTAAAACTATTGTGGCTTGGACTCGCCACCTATAATTTAAGTATAATTGGACTTAGTCCAAACATACAAGCCCAGTTTGGTTTTCTTGATAGGAAACACGACTTGATAAAGATCGATTAGAGGGATTTTGCCATCGAATGCAATTTGATGGCCTAGAGGCCGCACGAGGTAATGATCAAGGAAGAGGTTTGGCCATGTTTTAGAGGAAGTTTGATTTAGTTAGGGTGGCTTCTTATACACCAAACTTCATTGATGTGAGAGTTTCAATATAAGGTTTAGAACCGCATAGATTAACTGGCTTTTATGGCTTTCCCGAGAGCTTGAAGAAGGTAGTGTCTTAAGATTTATTACATTCTTTAAATGTCAATCTCGGTGAATCGTGGTGTGTGCTTGGACACTTCTTTGACATGCTACATGATAGAGAGAAGCGAGGGATAACGTGGCCGCTACAACGTTTCCTTAATAGGTTTACAACTGCGGTAGATGATTGCCAACTCATTAACTTAGGTATGGAGGGTTATCCCTTCACATGGGAAAGACATAACGGTTCAGCCCACTGGGTGGACGAATGGTTGGATGTGGTGCTAGCTACATTCGCATGGACACAGATGATAGGGAAGCACAAAGTTCAAAATCTAGTGGCTTCGTGTTTCGATCACTCTGCTCTTTTCCTCGAGATTTCGAGTTAGAAGGTTTCGAATAGAAAATTACGCTTTAGATTTGAAAATGTGTGGCTAAGGGAAGAGGGATGTACGACGGTGGTAAGGAAGACATGGAAAGACACATTATGACTACCAGAGGTAAATAGAATTGCGGAATTTGGGGCACAATTGCAATCTAAATGGATGAGGGCGATGCGAGACTTCGCAAAAAAAACTTGACTAACTACGAAAGCATATGGAAGATCTTAAAAGGAAGTTTGATTTTTTTCTGTCCAATGCAATAAGGAGGTAGAAAAAGAATACCTTTTACTGTTGTCATAACATGAGGATTTCTGGCGGAAAAGAGACACACAACACTGGCTGAAGGATGCTGAACAAAATACAAAATACTTCCATTCATATGTTTCTGCAAGGAAACGAAAGAACAGGTGACAAAGTTGAAAGACGACCAAGCCAGGGGGAATAATGGCTTGGGCGAGTCAGCTAGTGCTTACTTCACTAACCTTTTTACATCGCAACAGGGAGATATGACTTGGGTTCTTGAGTGTGTGCACCCATGTGTATCCGCGGAGCAGAATAAGCAGCTATTGGGGTAGTTCACGGTGGAGGAAGTCAAGGCGGCAGTCTTCTCAATGCATCTAGATAATAGTCCGGGTCCCGATGGATTGAATTCGACCTTTTATCAAAGGTTTTGGTCAACCATTGGTGCTGGTATTTATAGAGCATGATTGCAATTCATATAATCGGGGAAGCTACCTGACTCGTTGAATGATAACTTAGTGGTCTTAATCCTGAAAAAAAAAATCCCGTGGTGATCACATATTTGAGGCCTATGTCCTTATACAATGTAACGTATAAAATTGTCTCCAAAATGTTAGCTAATACGCTCAATGTCATTTTACTTGAGATCATTTCTAAATCTCAAAGTGTTTTTATTCTGAGGAGACTTATTACTGATAAAGTTATCTCCACTTTTAAGGTTAACCACTGGCTCTACAGGAAAACTCAAGGGAGGGAAGGCTATACAACATTAAAAATTGATATGAGCAAGTTGTACGACTATGTGGAGTGGGCTTTTATGGAGGCAATGATGGCTTGTATGCTATTTGCTAGGCAGTGCATTGAGTTGTGATGTTGTATATCTCCTGTATTAGATATACTTTTTTGGTGGGTAGTTATGAGGTGGGGCCGATTGTTTCAACAAAAGGTCTGCGACAAGGCGATCCGATCTCTCCATATTTATTTATGATGTGCGTTGAGGGACTCTCGGCTCTATTGGCAAGGAAGTGCTGGGACAGTGGCATAGGTGTAAAGTTGCTAGTGAGGCTCCGATGATCTCTATTTTATTTTTTGCAGGTGATTGTTATTTATTTTGTAAAGCATCAATCCGCGAGGCTAGCACAGTAAAGGAATGCTCAGCCAGTACGGAGAGGCAACAGGGAAGTTGGTCAAATTTCAGAAATCAGCAGTTCACTTTAGTAGAAATGTATGCCAGGCGACTAGGGGAGAAGATTGTAATGTGTTGCAAGTTACACATTCTAGTTATGTAGGATTTAATCTTGGGTTGCCAGGTCGGGTAGGGGGTAATAGGGAAGAAGTTTTTCATATATTTATGAAAAAGTGAATAACATGCTCTAAGGGTGGAAAGAAAATATGTTGTCTTGAGAGGGGAAGGAAGTCATACTGAAATCAATTATTCAGTCGATACCCACATACATGGTGAGTGTTTTTCTCTTGCCAATGCAGCTATGTGACCAGTTGGAGATTTTAATGAACAAATTCTAGTGGGTTATCAATGTGCAAGCCAAAGCAGTTTGGAGGGCTGGATATGCGACGGGTAAGGAATTTTAATCTAGCAATGTTGATGAAACAGGCGTAGAGATTAATTGACAACCCTACGTCACTGGCGACAAGGTTGTTGAAAGATCGATACTTCCCCAATGTTACTATTTTTAAAGTTGAGAAAGGGAGGAATCCAAATTATGTTTCACTAAGTATTATGGAGTCCCATGGAAAGTTGGTGGACGAGTGTAGATGAGTTGGGGATGGTCGTTCAATAAGGATATATAAAGATGTCTGTTGTCGAGTGTGTCGAACATGAAGTCTAGTCTGGAATCTTGAGCAAACTTGAGAATACTAAAGTTGAATCTCTCTTTTGTATGGACCGAAGGGAATGGGACGAGGATATACTCCACAATATCTTCAATACAAGGGATGCCAATCTAATAAGGGCTATTATGATAACACCAATTCTACAATCCTAAACTGAGCCCTCCCGGCCTAGACTCATGTGGGCTCTCCAGCCAACTCGCTAAGTCAACGTGAGCCTAGTCAGCTTTCCTTACCATTTACCATTTATTGTATAATCAGTAATCTTGAGTTATTCAAATTAGTGAGTTATCTAAGTATAGCAGAAGCAATTAAACCTCAAACTAATCAAATAACCTCAAAGAAACTAATCAGGACAACCTAGAGTGTGGAAACCCCACATATGTACACCATCATCATAGTATATTAAGTCAACGAGAGTAACATCAGTGTGTACATGTCCCAAGATATCTCACATAACCCATATCCCAATGTGAACAAAAACAAGCTTATATACATAATACAAAAAGCACCAAAACCTACATTGAAGTCGAAGTTGAAGGGAGAACTGCTCCGGTATCCTCAAAGCAAGTCACTTAACTGTGGAGCCTTTCCCTTACTTGACTATGGATCTGCACTCAGTCAAACACAAGAATGACGAGTCCAGGTAAGTAACATCAAACAGGATGTATACATTATTTCGAAATAAATAAGCAGTCCAATTCATGTACATAGAAAGAAAGGTACAGGAAACGCATGAATATATAAAGACTATAAATAAATCAATCAAAAAGTAAGGAACCTGAATAAAAACTCAAAATAGCAAGTAGTCCTGACCAACGGTCGTTGAGTCGCGGTAAACGCCCAACAGATTCGGGTTTCAGGGCGAGAACACAGGCCTAACAACCTTAAACCCTCGTGACTTTGAGATATCCATAGAGCCCCCAACGTACACATAATTGGGAGATATCAACAATGCCCAGATAAACCCTTTTGTCTGGACATAAAACCCCTGGATTTCCTGTCCATCTACATGCACAAAGCACCCAATCAAGGTCAAAAACTTCTAGATTAGCAACTAATAGAACCGTAATCAATTATAATTAATAAGTAAGTTTAGCAAATAATCATACAACAAAAGATGAATAAAATTACACTAGGGCATAAATTGAGAAATTATAAGGGAAGGGTATGTAGTCATATCAATAAGAAAACCTTCCTGCACATTTTGCAATAGAATATATGATGATACTGGAAGCATATGTAGTCATATCCATAAGGAAAGGGTAAATTACAAAATGAATCATGGGGTTTGCCATAATATGCACGTTTGTCCCTTTGTTTTTAAAATTCACAAGTTAGTCTACTAATATATTTCAAGACAATTCTAGGGATGTGCCAATAAAAAACGATCAACAAACATCTAAGACTCAAGTGCATATCAGGCTAAACCTCTAGGGGGATTTGTAATTTATCCATAAGAAATTAGTTTAGCAAGATACCTCATTTTTCTTGGAGATAAATGGCCCAGGGTAAGTTTTCAAGTCTGTCAAAGATTAAAGGGAATAAAAAAGATGCTAGCAACAAAAATCATGAAAAGCATAATCCAGATGAACTTATATTTAAAAATAGAAATTATTTAACCGTCATAGTTCGAACTGCTTTCCAGCCAAAATTAGAGGACGAGGGACAAAAATATTTTGGAGTGCATGCAACATGTCAACCATTTCTTCATAATTTTACAACACAGACTAATAATATGCAGAAAAACACAAAAGATCGTTTTTTCCTTATTAAATTCGTACAAGAACTTTTATGAATTTCAACTTTTTCTTTTTCCATAAACCTTATATCAGTCGTTTAAAATCTTGTATTAGTGCCTATGACCTCTATTCTAGATGAATGTAATTTTGAAAGAAACATGATATCCTGATCAATTTAACAAGATCTACTTTGAGCTGTCTAGCCTTCATAATGTCTGTCCATTAAGATTTTCATGATGGAACTTACACAAGGATATTTCTGTGAATCATTATAAGATGGTATCCTGCCAGTTGAGTTTTTCCTTTCCAAGAGAATCAGAAATTTGAAGTTTTCCTCAAAGCTGTCCCAAACGATCTTGATGCCTCCATATACAACATTTAATATTTTTTACCATTTCGTTCAAACAATAACAGCCATACAGTGACATTGGAAGATGAAAAAGGGTAACCAATCTACCTAGTAATAATCATGTGTCTTTCATTGATGAAATAGATAAAATTATGACCTTTTTACTTCTAAAATGAAAGTGAACAACACATTTACTTGCCACAGTTGCCCTAAAAGTAAACAGGCTTTCCTCGTTTAACAATTTCTGAATTGTCATGATGAACAATTCTAGAGTGGTAAAATATACAAATTTCAATTGGCTATAGAATTTGTCCTGCAGCAGATAAACTAGACAGGATGAAAACCAACATAACTACATGTTTTCTTGAAGTTTGCCACCAACCATAAATTTCTTTGTACATTTAAGTAAGAGATCGAAGTCGTAAACTTGCTCGTGACTCTAGTTTTCGTTGGAGAAACTTGTACAATGAACTCAGTATTATCAATATCAGCCTCAAGGAGCGGAAATTTGTTAATTGTACGGTAACCTTATCAATTGTAATATGTACATATGGGAGATTGTCTCCCTGATTAGAAGCTTGATCCATGCTTCAATGTAAACAGTGTGTCAAATCCATCATTCAACCACCCTAAAAACACTGCGTGTTTCCAATAGTAAGACTCATAACTAATTTATGTTAATAGATAAATTTTATTATGGACAAATAAACTTCACATTTAACTACTTCATTTACGGCCTTTCAATAACAACAACAACAACGCATTTCTCCAGTTTTGGTTTGTGCGCCGACCTAGGGTCGGGTCACGTGACCCAAACTGCTACTTGGACCTGATACCTAAACTAGACCCAAATAACAGTCTGGCACGCTCTCAAATAAACCTATGGAATACACATTGGCTAAACAAAGGAAAATGATTGCGGAATAAATATAAAGAGATATCCTTAAGCCAATAAATTTAAGTTCACAAGAACATCTATGAAACTATACATGGGTTCTTATTCATTTAAACTAAACAAGGTTTATTAAAACTCCCAAGTAGAACAACTACAGGTAAGTAGGTTTCAAACTACACAAAGACTTATTTTAATTACAACCCAAGTTTAATAGTTTCAAAATCGAATATCGATAATATATATCAACATAAGGCTCACATCAAGTGGAGAGTTCAAGCTTGCCTCTCCCTTGTCTCTTCTTTGTAGTATCCGTAGTTTGTATCATTAGAAATGCTCCATACCATTAGATTAATATTTTTGAATGCTATAAATGCATAATTGTGCTTACTTTGACATCCCTAAATAGCAATTTGAATCTTTTCACCATCTAAAAGAATGTTTCCCAAACTTCTCCAAATTGGCAAATTATCACAAAAGTCCTCCATGTCGAATTACATTTCCAGAATTATTACATTTTTCAAGAGAGCGAATTACATGGAAAAATTAAAATTTTTATCCTGTCTCTATCATATGACTGGACATAAAACCCCTGAATTTCCAGTCCATCTACATGCACAAAGCACCAAATCAAGGTCGAAAGACTACCAGATTAGCCACTAATAGAACAACCGTAATCAATTATAATTAATAAGTAGGTTTAGCAAATAATCATACAACAAAAGATGAATAAAATTACACTTGGGAATAAAATTTAGAAATTATGGGGGAAAATAGGATGGAAAAACATAGCAGTAATTTGGATAACAACCAGTTGATGAGGCAAATTCAAGTTTGATAAAAAGAATAGACTTTAGAATAAAACCTAAAATGTATTGTAGAGATGAGATAAGTGTGCATATTTTTCAGTATTTTAAACATGGAATGGGCAGTAGTGGCAAAAACAAACATGTTTTAAATGGCTAAATTCTAAAAGATGAAACTAATATACCATCGGCAAGCCTAAACGACGCAAAGACGCAAATATGGATATATAGTTGCCAAGAATGTCAAAAAGACAAGATTGAAAAGAAAATTTTAATAAAAAAGGAAGAAGCCTTAGTAGTAGTAGTAACAACAAGCAAGGAAAAAAATTTTCAATAGCGTCACACCCGTCGGTGCTGCCTTAACAGAAAAATAATTAGCCAGAAGATTGAAAAGATTGAATAATATTAGTAAAGATTTTTGTTTAGTTTTTGTGAGGTGCGCCAAGCCTTTTTTCTATTTATTTTGAAAGGCGGCACGCCCCTTAAAAAAGATAAGATTAATTTAATATCTAGAGCGAAGGGAACGGGAAAGGGGAAGGGGATGGGGAAGGTGAGAGGAGGGAGGGGGAGTAGGCTGGAAGGAGAGAGGAGAGTGGAGAAGAATATGGGAGATAGGAGGAGAAGAGGAGATCGGGAGGAATGGGGAATCTAGATATGAAATTAAACTTAGGTATGAGTTTGGAGGGTTCTCTAACCTCTTATTTTATACTAGTCTCATATCATACATATTTTTCATTTAGTGATACGGGACTAAAGAGAATTACTTTTATTTTTAAGGAAAGTCACAATTGAGAAATTTATAGGTTCAAAATTTATTTTTATAACATTGTCAATTCTATGCAAGTGTTTGGACTAAATGATGAATGTCTAAATAAAATTTATAGGCGCATCTACCAGAAGGACCCCAAACTATGCACCTTGAGATGTACATCACATTTGCATCGGACAATGCAAACATGTTAGGTGCGCATTTCTCGATGTCCAAAGAGGGTCAGCCAATCTTTTTCCAAAGGAGAGACGTCCAAATCAACAATATAATAGTATAAATTTTTTTAAAAAAAATTATAATAGCACAGAATGGAAAAAAACAAAAAAAAACCAAATTTGAGCATCTATTAATGAATTTTAATAAATAATGATAATTATCTCAACTATATATATGAAGCATTTTGATTTGTTGAGAATCTAACAAATGGATCAAGTGCCTAGACTGAATACTGGATCAGGATCTCTAGCATATCATGTGGTTTTATTCCACCATTATCATTTTTTGTTGCTTCATGAACCCAAAATAAAGCTACCTCGATTTTTTACCTTGTAAAAAAAATGGAACCTAAAATGAAACCCCTATGCATCAATTTACATTATATTTTGTCTAATCACCCTTAATAAACCCTCCCACTCTTATAATTTTCCTCTCGTTGTCCTTCCATTTCATTGAAGACCCATCCATTTCTTTCAAAAGTCAATTAGTTAACTAATGTGCCCAAATCTATGGATTTGCTCCATATATAGATATCTATCTATGCAATCCATCTGTCACAAAATTTTTCCTTCAGAGAGTGTAATTATCCAAAGATATATAAAAGTAATTAATTGACAACTTGTGTTAATATAGAAATGATTGTCAATGTACAGTGAAAGTAAATAGGAAAATTAACTTCTCTGCATCTCCACACTCGTGAAGAATTGTGATCTGCCTATTAAATTATCACTCATGGATAGTGATGAGAAGTTTCCAAATCGATCAATTAGCCTTTGAACTTCATTAGGAGCATATCGTCCTCCACATCCAAAAAAGAAAACTAAAACTGACCAATATTATCAACCGCCATATATATATATATAATAATGAAAACACAAAAAATTATCACAATTAGTCAAAATCAAATCATGATGGTGTGTCTTGCCATGAATGTACGTTGATGCAACTAATTGCAGACAATCATCACTACATGCCAACCCCATTGTTGTCAAACTGCAAATCTAGCAATAAATGTTAATCTCTATCCATGGATGATATGTAAAATCTTTAAAAAATAAATAAATAAATAAATGGCAGAAATTGTGTTTGAATTTTCAACTTTGCAAACCGCAAGGGAGGAGAACGGTTGTGGAGAGATACGTGGATATGAGAGAGAAATGGCGATAATTTAGGAAAAGTTAATAAAGGTTCGGTTAGATAACTTACTAGAAGTGTGTTTGTTTTCAACAAATGCCCCCAAGGATTATTAGTTAACTTCTTTTTAAACCAATAAGTAAGAAGAAATGAAGGACAAATATGGAATAAGTATAAACTTAAAATTAATTGGATCCTTGGGAGGATTGACATTATATATAGTATAGATTTAACAAATGTTCTGCTCTAAAGGAAAACTATAACGTACTTATTATATAAGATCTTCATGTTTACATATTTTTAAAAACTATATATTCAACTTCAAAACAACATGACCACTCGCAATGACAATGAAGTTTGAAATTTAACATTTGAAGTTATCTTTGGCAATAATAAAGTAGCAACCCTCACAAATTAATTACGAAATATATTGAGAGATATTTTAAAGGTGTGGTATAGTGGCAAAGAAATGAGAATTATTACTCTGATAAAAGTAAATATCATGAATTATGTTATGAGCATCTATGTTCTATTCACATAGTTATCGAAAAAATAGTAATTAGGATTATGCATTCACGAATTTGCTACCTAAAGAATATTAATTTTTGGAAATTATATTAAATCACTTGGTAGAAACATATATGATAGAAAAAAATAGATTTAGTGACATTCTTGTTCTCTTAAGAAAAAATAAGATTTTGAAGGGAGAATTGACTTTTTTTTTATTAGGAGAATTGACTTATTCATATAAGCGAGTTAGCCACAAACATAGGCACATGTAAACATTAAATGTTTATACAACACAAAATGAGGAAAAATATTTTTGAAAGTGAAAAAAAATTTGTGTGATATAACTAAATCAACGCCAGATTTTAAAGAAATATTTTGTATAAGCTGAGTTAAGTGTACAATGTTGATGCTTATATGTAATAGTATATTACAAAATAGAGGAATTGAAGTGCAATGGTTATATAGTAATTTCTATATAGTTCGTTGGGGTTTAGTCACTATAAAAAGATGTAATCAATGTTGATGTAGCTTACTCCTTTTTTCTTCCCAACTTTCCCCTTCTATGGAAGACGGTTCGACTCTATTAGCTAACGAAAAATTGTGTTATGATCCTCATATTGAAAAGCAAACATAATAAATAAAACTTGAAGAAATTTGACAACATAAAGGCAGACTTAAGATAGCTTAGAATGCATTGAATCAAGAAGAATGGAATATTTAATATACATAGTCGCACCCGAATATTTAATATAGAGTCGAACTCTCGACCTTCAAAAATCTTGCCTGCTATGCGTTGTAACACGTCAAATATAATTCCCGATTCCTAAATCGAAAACTACAAAAGACTGTAGCAGTGGTAAGCTCGGGGTCGAACCACAAGGATTGGGTTACTGACTTCGGTTTTTAAGGGACAAGAGAAAACACGGGATTTTGTAAAACTTTTGGAAACGTTGAAAACTTTGGAGTTGAAGTAATGCATTGGAAGAAAATCTACGTATACAGCTTCACGGTCTTCGCGATACAACTTGGGATTGATTCCATTAATCCTTGGTTTATAAATGATATGAGACTAACCTATGATCTAGTGAAGCTATAGACCCGGCGACGCACTCAGCTCCTCGCACTTCTTGATGTCGACAACCAAGGTACGACAGTTGATTACTTCCCTAACCAAACACCCAACCTCATCGTTAGTGCTCCAGATTTAACATGTTGGACCCATTACCTCAGTTTGTAAAGACACTACACCTAGATAACCAGATCGCTAGTGCTCTTGATTTAGCTTAGATCCCTAAGGTACTTGACCGGTTGGCCAACTGTCATAAGTTTGACTCTACCACATGAGGACGGACGTTTCGACTTCAATTACTAAGGGTAGTCAACCTAATATGCATGCACTGCGCTACACATACACCGGTTAGCCAACTGTCACAAGTTTGAGTCTGCCTCCTCATCCTGCTCATGTATAGTGTGATGCTCTATACGAACTACCTTAGCCTCCCTAGGCTCGCTCTCAACAACTAATGATATGACATTTACATGCGCCTTAGGGTTAGGGGTGGGTTGGGCATGCAATCTACCCTAGTTCGTAAGTTTACCAAGCTCTCTAGCTATTTGATTCACTTGAACTACTAAGTCACGCACAGTAGCATCATTAGTTGCTTTGTACTGTGTCATGTCGACTATAAGGTTGTCCACCTTAGTGATGAGTGTCCTCATCATATCCTCTAAGGGTCCGGTAGTATGACCAGGTTGGGGCTGTGGAGGGAGTTATTGTCCCCATGGAACAAACTGAGAGAAGTTCTAATTGTGTGACCCATATCTCAAATAGGGGTTATTAACGGCTTGATTATATGTATTACCATTAGTGTTGCCGTATTGATTCCTAGGAAGACCTTGGAATCTGCCACCTAAAGCGTTAGCTTGTTCACTGAACATGGTGGGACAAGAATTAGTAGTATGGCCCGAAGCGTCACAAAAGCCGCAATTCTTAGCCTGAGCTTTCCCGAAAGTAAGGAAACGCTCCATGAGATCAGTGAGTTTGTCAATCTTCCTATTAGTGTTGCTTGACCCACTTCCACTGAAGATGCGTCAACAAGGATCCTTATCCTTATCGTCGTCAATATATTGACGAGACTGACTATCCATAGATTTAAACAACTCAAACATCTCATCGGTTATTCTCTTCTTATAGGCTCCACCACAAGTGCTGTCAATCATGCGCTTCTCAAGGGACCTAAGACCCTTATAGAGGAATCGGACAAGAAAGGTTTTACTCTAACCATGTTGGGGACACAGTATAATTAGTCTTTTGAATCTGCCCCAACAGTCATTGAAGGTCTCTACTTTTTTCATCTTGATATTACATATCACCGAGATAAGCTGAGACGACCGAGATTCGAGAAAGTATTCCCTTAAGAATGTTAAAATCAAGTCATTCTAGCTAGGGATAGATCCCGGGGGAAGGTAAAAAAATCACTCTTGCGCTCTATCTTTAAGACAAAACGGAAAAGCCAATAATTTGACTTCATTTTCCTGTACTCTAGGTCGCTTTATCATTAAACATTTGGAGTCAAAATCATTAATGAAAGTCACCGGACCTTTACGATCCAAGCAATGGAAGGAGGGCAAAAGGTTTAGAAAACCGGACTTAAGCTCAAAGTCACCCCTATGTACAGGATATGCAATGCAATGAGGCTGATGTGCAACGAGAATTTGCATCTCCTAGTTTTCTATCTAAATGGTGATGTGGGCCTCATCATGTGCTGGTGCATGAGCAGGGTTTAACACATTAGGTACGTGTGGCTAAAATTGAGGAATTAGATGTCCCCTCAGTCCTAATGGTGCCCTATCCTGATTAACTCCTTGACTCTTATTGTTCCTCTCATCTCGGGGAGGATTGTGCTCGTTATCCTCCATTTCTAGAGAATATGAAACGTTAAGAATAGCTTCAGAAGCTTGCTTCCATTGGCGCGCTTCTCTTGCGTTCTGTCGGCAAGTCTTCTCGATATCTGGATCAAAGGGTAGAGAGGATTCGGTGGAATGTGATCGACGAAGACTACTATGCAAAAAAGAAAGAAAAGAAAAACCTAAATCAAGTAGGACCTAGTCTCCAGTAACGGCGCAAAAATTTGACGCGCATTGTACAACATGAAATGTAATTCCTGATTCCTAGAACAAAAAATACAAAAGACTGTAACAGTGGTAAGCTCGGGGTTGAACCTCAAGCACTAGGTTACTGACTTATGTTTCTAAGGGAGAAGAGAAAAGAGGGGATTTTGTAAAACATTTGGAAACTTTGAAAACTTTGGAATTGGAGTAATGCAATGGAAGAAAATCTAGGTATTCAGCTTCACGGTCTTCGCGATACAACTTGGGATTAATTCCATTAATTCTTGGTTTATAAAAGATATGAGAATAACCTATGATCTTGTGCAGCTATAAACCCAATGACGCACTCACTTCCTCGCATTACCTAATGTCAACAGCTAAGGTACGACCGTTGACTACTTCCCTAACCAAACAGTCAACCTGATCGCTAGTGCTCTAGATTTAACGCGTTGGACGGATTACCTCGGTCTGTGAAGGTACTACACCTATACAATCGGATCGCTAGTTCCCCGATTTAATCTAGATCCTTAAGGTACTTGACCGGTTGCCAACTGTTACAAGTTTGAGTCTACCACGTGAGGACGGACATTTTGACTTTAACGAGTTAGGATAGTCAACCTAATATGCATACACAGCGCTATACATACAATCAAATCTAACCCTATTATTAAAAACAATACCAAAGAGAATAAACCATAGAAAAGAATCAAGATAATTAAATATAAATAAAACTCATAACAGAATCCCAAGTCGCAAAGCTTGACCGATCCACCTTTAACCTAGAGAGAGGAGATTTGTTAGACATAATCAAGCCAAAAACCTAGTTCTAATGCAAAACGGAAGTAAAAACAAGAGTTCTTTTTTATAATTAGAGTCTATTAGTATTTATAGGAAGACCACAAAGTGAGTTGAAAACCTAAAAATCACAAAATAGGTAAAATTCCTGAATATAAGAGTCTTCAGGTATCGATGCTTTGTCGGTGCGATGAGAATATGTGAAACATGGCATCCTAATGGAATCATTTTTTAGCTCTCTGTTTAACTCATATGTGAGTCATGCCGTGAGAATTTGTTTATCATGTTGTCCTCATGATGTGTTTTTATTCTTTGCTTTTCAACGCAATTTTCTACCACTTAGAGGCCGAATCTGAAATGTCTATTGAGATATGAAAATGTTCATCTTGGAGTATATTTTTCAAGACGGAAAGAGAAAGTCATTTCGATTTGAGATGAGAATGTTATGGCCTTTATACTGAAAAGGTATCATTAAGGAACTTAGCAAAACTTTTCCAAATATGTGTGTTCTTTTGAGACACTTTAAATCCATATCTCATGATGCTAATGAGGAATGAAAATTTTTGCCTCGAAGTCTTCTTTCCAACAAGATCAACAGCGAGTCGTTCTGACTTCGGATGTGAAAGTTATGTCCTCTGAACTGAACATCGTCAATTAAGCTCAACAGAGTCCTTCCGTCCCAAAACTGCCAAATAAATATAAAATCCCTGAAACACATAAAACAAGCCTTTATCACTCTAAAACAAGATAAATATAATCCATTAACTTCTAATATCCTATACAAAATCATGCCTAAATGAACACTCATCATTAACTTTTGCAAGTGACACACCTATCATCTCACCAAAGATGTTTTTGTCGATTTTTTAACTACAACTTTTTTGTTGAGGTTTGGTTTTTTTTCAACAAGTTGATTTTATTGCTAAACTACTAATACTCAAGTACACATTGCTAGGTTAAATATCACTATGTTAGAAGTTTTTAATCTGGCCAAAGGAATGAGTCTTTTCAACTTTCTTTACTTTCTAGCCTCGCACGCTCTGCCCCTTTTTAACTCCACCGATGATAAAGAGATTCTTACATGTTTCACCATCAATCACAGGTCTAGAGAAAGGAAGGGGGAAAAATCTTTAAATAGTTTTTAAAGTACAATGACGGTATATAAGGTGAAAATAAAGTAATTTTGATGAAAGCATGCCAAGAACGGCAAAAAGGTTATGCCTAAGCCCCCAAAATGCCAGGTTTGACCCTGGGAATCAACTTTTATGTCTCACACTTCGATGCATAATGGTAAATAAGATTATACGTCTTATTATATGTTATGAATTTATAGGGACATTAAGAAAAATTTAAGTATAATCTATTAAGTTGTAGTTTCATGTAGTTTTTTGAATGGAATTATAATCTATTAAGTTGTAGTTTCATGTAGTTTTTTGAATGGAATTAAGACTAAAAACTATCAAATCATTAAGGGACTTAAAACTTTCAACAGTCACAAAAAGATGATGAAGTTGTTGATGCAACATCTTATATATGTTATAAACAAAAATATTAAGCTAGTTCAACAAACAAATGAGATGAATGTACATTCCTTACAAAATATAATTTGATTCATGTAAACACAATTTGGACTGAGTGCAAATTATTTATAAAATCACATAATATTTCTTAATCTTGTCTCGGGTATATAAAATCACATAATTTTTACTGCAAACACAGTTTATAAAATCACATAATATAATTTGATTCATGTATTCAATTTATTTCTTAATCTTGTCTTGTGTATATAAAGTTTTCAAACTCACATAATATTCACTGCAAACACAGTTTGGACTGAGTGTAAACTGTAACGACTATAAAATCTAGCTCATGTCACGTGTCAGTTTAGGTTGTGCGTGGACCCACTTGTCAAAAATTCCTTTTACTCCAAAATCATGAGACCAACTGAGTAATCCAAAGTAGTACCCCTTTGCAGTACCATTGCTCGAAAACGAGACCTAGAACAATGCTTTCGTTGTTTTTACGCCGAATACTAATTTTTGAGGCCTTACCTTAACATACAAATCAACAGCGGAGATCACACTGACAGTATACGTCGCATTAGAATGCCCTACATTGGTTACAGTTCTTCTAACCGTTCGAATAAATCGGCGTGCTTGAAGACTCCTAATGGAGATGGAAGGGTAGTTGATGTCGAATATGTGAACCTCAAAAAAATTCTTTGGACATGTAAATTTGGGGGCATGCGACCAATTTTATAACTTTCGATTTGTATCCGTAGTAACATAGGAAATAGAGATAGTCCTTCCGTGTGGTCTCATACGCTAGTCCACGATTAGTGGCTCTAAGTGGACTAACTTCTCCTACTCCTACTTCAAGTGGACTTGCAGGATTGTATTTGTTGTTTGTGATTGGCTTCCCTAGATTGTTAGACATGGTTGCTGCAATGATAAGCAATTGCAAAAGCTACTACTTGTGCTATATGAAGTTCAATAAGAATTGATTCTAAAAAAAATGATGAATGAATACGTACCTGTGGTCATAAGGGTAGATTTGATCGTTGAAGGACTCCAATTGTGATAAAATGATTTGAGAACTGCAGCTATACCTGTGATGTAAGGGCAAGCAATCGACGTTCCAGATTTGATTGCAAAGTCTGATGGTTTCTTCCCAAAAGGAATTCTTTCTTTTCCTTTCGAGGCCATTAATGCCAATATGCCTACGCCTGGAACTACTACATCGATTTGAATGGTGGTATTTTTTATTAGAAGCGAAGCAAATGGAAGAGAGATTCTTAACAACAAAGTAGATAGTGCAAACCTTAAGAATGGTATCTGTAAGTTGTCCAAGGCCTCAAGATGAAAAGGAACCAATGATAGGGGCTAGTTTGAACCTTTTTATTCCCATTGTTGGAAGAATGGTTGTCATAGGATTCCTAAAAATAAACATAGAATGTTCAAATCTAGAAGAATAGAGTTGTCTTGAAATGAGAGAAAAGTAATTTGTTAAAGCATCAATAATAACAACTGCAATGCATACTTGGTGGAATTGATGTACTTGAGTATTTGTATTCTTTCAATGATGTAATTCACCGGTATCGAATGCAACTTCTTAACTGATATAATTCACTTAAACAACAATCAATCGCCTTGATATGATAAAGGATGATACGTTAAATATGCTAATGCTACAGCTTCATCACCACCTTGATCTTCATGATGATCACTTCCTCCCATGTACAACATAATGCTAAAAGACACAAACTAAAAGGTTAGAACATATAAGCAATTCGCTAGTTAGAAAACTCGACAGAATAAAAATTAAAGCAATTTGATACAAAATAGGATAGCCTAAACTAATTAAGAATGCATAGGTGAAAAAAGATTTAAAGGGTTTTGAATGCATGCCATAAACTGCATTATATCAAGTGAAGCGAAAAATTTAGTTTGATTCATGTCGACTGATTTGAGATTGAGGTTCTGCTGTTGTTGTTGTTGTTTGTTCATTTGCACTTGTTAACTTTGGCGATTGCTAAGTTGCGACAGAGCTATTAAAGATAAGGAGACTTAAGAGAAAGAAGAGAGAATACAATTGCATGGTTGAAGAGGCCATGGCTCTTCTGAAACTAAAGAAGTAGATATGGAAGTTATGGTGATGACGAAGTAGGAGATGTGACGAAGTCAAAGAATTAGCTTGTAAATTCTTGAAAAAATTTGATGGAAAGATATGACATGATGGCATTTTAGTAATTTCTGCAAATGGCAAAGTTTGGGCCTTTGATTTTTGGCGTTCCGGGGGCATGGGTTTATTGGAAACGACGTGGAGATCACAACTCATCGCTATGCCGTGACTACGACGTTTTTTGGTGAAATTCCATCGTTTCGCCCTCCTAAACGACAATTATGCTATTTTAAGAAAGTTTTGTTTCGTTTATAACTTTCACTAGGAATTTTCGTTTTTATTGCTGTTTGCGGCATTTGTTTCTATTTTTTGTCTAGTTTTCAGTTTAGGGCTTTTTGGACTATTTACTATTTTTGGCAAATTTTAGAGTTTCGCTATTTAAGTGATCTATTGGGTGTAATTCGTAGTTTTGGCTGAAATAAAAGAATTTTCAAACTTTGGCTTAAGTTTTGACCTAGATCGAGTTGTTCGTGGATTCGTAACAGGGCCGCGGCTTAGTTGCAACAACAAAAGTTGATGTGGAATAGGAATGGAAAGGCGAAGATCACCTCATGGGAGAAGATAAAAAAATACTTACAGGCTGAGTTCTTGCCTTACAATTTCCAACTCCTTATGTATTAGAGTTTGCAGAATCTGAGACAAGGGGCAAAGTTAGTAGATGATTACACTACTGAGTTTTATCAGTTAGTCGCTAGAAATGAATTGCATGAGACTAACAACCAATTAGTGGCGCGATATATTGGTGGACTGAGCGTGCAAATCCAAGATGTCGTCAACATGTTTGATCCGGCTTCCTTATCTGCAGCGCACCAGCGAGCATTGTTAGTGGAGAAACAACAGCGTCGGGGTGTGAGTAATGCTTCCAGTAATGTTAGTGTTGGGACAGCCAATACTGGAGGTAATATCGCTGCAATTAACCCTGCTAGTCACACAAACAGGCCTGGCACTAGTGTGATTAAATGTTCGGTTATGGTGAATTTGGTCACAGGAAGTCAGAATGTAGAGGGAAGAAGGCTCTCTTTATTGAGAACGAAGAGGAAGACGAAGGGAAAGAGGCCAACATCACTGCAGAACCAGTGTTTGATATTTCTGACAACGTAGAAGAGGAGGTCGTGACTGGAGATGTGGGCACTGCCTTAGTTGTAAGGCGTTCGTGTATGACTCCTAGAGCTGTCGCTAATGATGAGTGGCTGCGGAATAACATCTTTCAGTCCAAGTGTACCATATTAGGCAAGGTCTGCAAGTTCATGATTGATGTAGCCAGCTACGAGAATATCATCTTAGTTGAAGCGGTTCAGAAGTTGGGCCTTGCAACTGAACAACACCCCAAACCCTACAAGCTTGCTTGGCTGAAGAAGGGTGGTGAGGTTAACATCTCGAAGCGCGCCTTGGTGACTTTTTCTATTAGTGCTAACTATAAGGATTCAGTCTGGTGTGATGTTGTGGATATGGATGCTTGCCACTTATTACTGGGACGTCCTTGGCAGTTTGATAGCGGAGTCTTGCATGATGGCATAACCAATAAATACATGCTTATGTTCAAGGGTGTGAAGATTGTGCTACTACCCGCCAAGGACCCGGAGGAAGTTAAGCCTACTAAAGAATCTAGCAGTTTGCTATCTTTGGCAAGATTTGAAGATGAATTACAAGATTCTGAGGTCGTTTACATCTTGATGGGAAAGGAGGTAGATAGAGATGTTTATGTTCCTGAAGCTGCAATTCCTATTGTGAAGGAGTTTTGTGATGTTTTCCCTGATGAGATGCTAGAAGGACTGCAACCATTGCGTGATATTCAACCTCAGATTGACCTTGAACCTGGTGTGTCACTACCTAATAGAGCACACTACCGAATGAGTCCCAGTGAGCATGAGGAGTTGCGCAGACAGGTTGAAGTGTTATTGGCAAAGGGATTCATCCGTGAAAGTCTGAGTCCGTGTAAAGTGCCAGCCCTCCTTACACCAAAGAAAGATAGTTCCTGGCGGATGTGTGTGGACAGTAGAGCAATCAATAAGATTACTATTAGGTATCGCTTTCCTATCCCTCGCTTGGATGATTTACTTGACCAATTGAGAGGAGCAAAAATTTGTACAAAACTGGATTTGAAGAGTGGGTACCACCAGATTCGCATTAGAGTTGGGGTTGAGTGGAAGACTGCTTTTAAAACTAGGGAGGGGCTGTATGAGTGGTTAGTCATGTCATTTGGGCTGTCAAACACACCTAGCACCTTCGTAAGAGACATGAATCAAAGCTTGAGACCTTTGATAGGCAAGTGTGTTGTGCTATATTTTGATGATATATTGATATACAGTACTAACGAGGAGGAACACCTCCAGCACGTGCGAGATGTTCTAACTATCTTGCGTAGGGAGAAGTTCTATGCTGTGAAGAAGAAGTTCTCATTTTTTACACTGAAGGTCGTTTTTTTAGGCTATGTCATTTCTGGAGAAGGGTTGCAGGCTGATGAGTCTAATGTAGAAGCCATCCGCACTTGGCCTTGACCCACAACAGTCACGGAGGTTCGTATCTTTCATGGGTTGGCTTCATTCTACAGGCGGTTCATTCCACACTTCAGCAGCATCATGGCCCCAATTACAGACTGTATGACCGGCGTGAAGTTTGGGTAGAGCAACGAGGCAGATGAAACGTTCCAACTGATCAAGGTACGTTAACCACTTCACCATTCAGGTGTTTCCAGATTTTTACTTACCATTTGAGTTACATAGTCATGCATCCAAGGTAGGCATTGGAGCTATCTTGAGTAAGAATAATAGGCCTGTTGCCAATTTTAGTGAGAAGTTGTCTGGGGAGAAGTTGAGGTATAACACATATGATGTGGAGTTCTATGCAGTGGTACAAGCGAAGCATTGGCGGCATTATCTTTTTCACAGAAAGTTTGTGTTGTTTACAGACCATGAGGCATTGCGACACTTACATGGCAGAACAAGGTCTCGGCCAGACATGCTTCATGGGTGGCCTATTTGGAGTGCTTTACTTTTGTTGAAACACAAGTCAGGTGTGACTAACAGAGTTGCCGATGCCCTAAGCAGAAAAAAAGTTTGTTGAGCCGCATGACCATTGAGGTACCTATGTTTTCCTACTTCTCTGATTTGTTTACTACTGATCCTTTCTTTGCTACTATTGTGGAGAAGGTGTAGAGTGGGGAGCGTCCTGATTACATACGCCGTAAGGGTTTCTTATTTCAGGGCAACCAGCTTTGAATTCCTAATTGCAGCTTGAGATTACTGATTATTAGAGAGTTGCATGGGGAGGAACATGTTGGGCGTGATCGCACTTTGCAACTAGTGCAGGCCTCTTACTTTTTCCTACCATTTGCAAGGAAGTGGACAGATATGTACAGCGGTGCCGGACTTGCCAGCTTTCGAAGGGTACCGCAACTAATGTCAGTCTATAAATGCCTTTGCCCATTCCAAAACAGTCATGGGTTGATATTAGCATGGATTTCGTGCTGGGGTTGCCTAGAACACAGCGGGGTAATGACTCTATTTTTGTGGTGGTTGACCATTTTTTCAAGATGGTTCACTTCATCCCATGTAAGAAGACCACAGATGCTGTAAAGGTGGCTCAGCTGTTCTTTCGGGAGGTGTATAGATTGCATGGCCTTCCTACCTTGATTGTTTCAGATCGGGACACCAGATTCCTCAACCATTTTTGGCTTAGTTTGTGGGCTATGGTGAACACACAGCTGAAATTTAGCAGTGCTTATCATCCGCAAACAGATGGGCAGACTGAATTTGTTAACCATTCGTTAGACAATCTTTTGAGTTGCTTGGTGGGTGAGAATGTTAGGAGTTGGGACATCAAGTTGAGTCAGGCAGAATTTGCACACAACCACGTTGTTAATCGAAGTACCGGGTTTAGTCCTTTTCAAGTTGTGTATTCAGTACTACCTCGAGGTCCTCTTGATCTGTTACCAATGCCAAATAAGACTAGATGGCATGGCAAGGAAGAAGACTTTATTAGTTGGCTGCAAAAGATTCATCAATCTGTCAAAGATAACTTGCAGAAGGCTGCTGACAAGTACAAACAATATGCAGATCGGAAGAAGCGTCACATGGAGCTAGAAGTGGGTGACTTTGTGTGGGCATTCTCACTAAAGACCGGTTCTCTGTGGGTGATTACAACAAATTGTCAGCTCGAAATATTGGTCCTGTGGAGGTTCTTGACAAAATTAATCCTAATGCTTACAGATTGAAGTTGCCAAGTCACATTCGCACGGCTAATGTATTTAATGTCAAGCATCTTGTTCCCTATTATAAGGATACGTCTGATGATGAAAATTAGGGGGCGAATTCCGTCCACCATGGGGAGAATGATGAAGTCCAAGAATTAGCTTGAAAATTCTTGGAAAAATATGATGGAAAGATATGACTGAATGGCATTTTAGTAATTTTCACAAATGGCGTAGTTTGGGCGTTTGATTTTTGGTGTTTCGGGGCATGGGTTTATTAGAAATGGCGTGGAGATCAAAACTCACCACTATGCCATGACTACGACATTTTTCGGCGAAATTCCATCGTTTCGCCCTCCGAAACGGCAATTTTGCTATTTTTGGAAAGTTTTGTTTCGCTTATAACTTTCATTAGGAATTTTCATTTTTATTGTCGTTTGCGGTATTTGTTTCTATTTTTCGTCTAGTTTTCAGTTTAGGGTTTTTTGGACTTTTTACTATTTTTTGCAAATTTTAGGGTTTCGCTATTTAAGCGATCTATTGGGTTTAATTCTTAGTTTTTGGCTGAAATAAAAGAATTTTTGAACTTTGGCTTAAGTTCTAACCTAGATCAAGTTTGTGGATTCATTCAACTGGTTTAGAAGATTTTCACTACGTCAAGATGTGAGAGGAGCTATAAAGAAAATTATGGAAGAAAAGCATTTGATTCTCCAATCACCATTTCTATGAAGGAACAAGGAAGTGTAAAGACAAACAAGGAAAAGATCTTGTATATATAATTATACATCTTCTCTAGCTAACTACTTTCATGAAACTAAATATATAAGAAGTAAACATGTATGATCATAATTAATATAAATTTAATTGCATAAAATAATTACATTATCCTAAAGCAACCTTGTTAATAATTATTAAACTAAAAAGAAGTTGGATTATATTATTATAAAATAGTAATGATTTTATCCCCATGGATTGTGGTGCAGCAATGAGCAGCATATATCTGATGGAGACATCATAGTGGTTATATTATATCATATTGGTTTCTTTGCATTATGGGCTAGGGACGCCCGATTAACCCCCACAACATTAGTCGAACGGGAGTAAGATGGAGCGAAAAAGGTTCAAAATCTACAAATATCAAAAACGATTTAGTATATCTAGTATTTATTTTACTTAAAAGAATCTATAATATGCATCAAAGAGTGTCATGTACAACCTTAAATTTCAAGCAACCAAACTCTTTTCCACATGATTAATTGATATGATAGTCATGGTGGAGTTAAAAGAGCGTCTTAATATCGACTGGAGAATAATTGGAAACAAATTAAAGCATGAAAGGGGATGGATCTCAACTTTTTTTGATTAGTTGTAATGGATGGATTTATTTGTCTTGATCAATGAAACAATTCAAAATTTTCTTTAGCCATGAATAACAGGTTGTTCATTGCACACTTAAAAAGAGAAACTAGTATTAGCAATTGTTTCTCCCTCATTGGCGTGTTAAGTTTTTGTCTCGCGCTTGTTGCATGTTGTCAACACTGTTTGTTTTGATCTTTAAGCTATTCTTTGCTCATTCAAATGGCTACGGCAGGATCATCGTCTAAGGGGAGCCTCCAACTCCCATACAAGGATCTAACTTTGGGGCAAGAGGATGAGCAGGGTTTGATCTTCGAGGAAGACAAGACCTTGAAGGATGTCGTGGATTGTTCAAAAATCATTGTTAGTCATTTTCTCTGGGAGAGTGGTTTTTTTCGACTCCATGAGGGATACATTAGCATCTATATGGAGACCATTGAAGGGAGTACATGCAAGGAAAATGAAGTGATTATGTCTATACGTCTTCACCTTTTTCCATGATCGTGATTTGTTTTGTGTTATGGATGACAACCTTTGGACTTTTAACCAGCAAGCTCTATTGCTCAAACAAATGGAGCCATCAGATTAGTTAGGAACAAACTTCCTTTGGGATTCATGAATGAGAAGGTTGTTGAATGGATAGTCAATGGAATGGGAAAGTATGTGAAGACGGACTTGTGGAGCATTTAGAACATGTGGCTTAAATATTTACGAGTCAAGGTACGAATTGATTTTTGAAAATCGCTTCATGTAAAAATGAAGATGAAGAGAACAAGTGGAGAGTGGTTTTGGGCGGAGATTACCTTTAAAAGAGTGCCAAGATTCTATTTCTACTGCGGATGGATTGGTCATTCAGATAAGTTTTGTGTGAACCTCTCTTTGACTGTGAGGAGCCTAGTGAGGAACGGATATACGGGAGCTTTCTGAATCTCAAAGTGTTTTTATTCTGAGGCCTATGGAGTCCTATGTCCTTATACAATGTAATGTATAAAATTGTCTCCAAAATGTTAGCTAATAGGCTCAATGTCATTTTACTTGAGATCATTTCAAAATCTCAAAGTGTTTTTATTTTGAGGAGACTTATTACTGATAAAGTTATCTCCACTTTTGAGGTTAACCACTGGCTCTATAGGAAAACTCAAGGGAGGGAAGGCTATACAACATTAAAAATTGATATGAGCAAGTTGTACGACTGTGTGGAGTGGGCTTTTATGGAGGCAATGATGGCTCGTATGCAATTTGCTAAGTGGTGCATTGAGTTGATGATGTTGTATATCTCCTCTATTAGATATACTTTTTTGGTGGGTGGTTATGAGTTGGGGCCAATTGTTTCAACAAAAGGTCTGCGACAAGGCGATCCGATTCCCCCATATTTATTTATGATGTGCGTTGAGGGACTCTTGGCTCTATTGGCAAGGAAGTGCTGGGACAGTGGCATAGGTGTAAAGTTGCTAGTGAGGCTCCGATGATCTCTATTCTATTTTTTGCAGATGATTGTTATTTATTTTGTAAAGCATCAATCCACGAGGCTAGCACAGTGAAGGAATGCTAAGCCAGTACGGAGAGGCAACAGGGAAGTTGGTCAAATTTCAGAAATCAGCAGTTCACTTTAGTATAAATGTATGCCAGGCGACTAGGGGAGAAGATTGTAATGTGCTGCAAGTTACACATTCTAGTTATGTAGGATTTTATCTTAGGTTGCCAGGTCGGGTAGGGGGTAATAGGGAAGAAGTTTTTCATATATTCATGAAAAAGTGAATAACATGCTCTAAGGGTGGAAAGAAAAGATGTTGTCTTGAGAGGGGAAGGAAGTCATACTGAAATCAATTATACAGTCGATACCCACATACATGGTGAGTGTTTTTCTCTTGCCAGTGCAGCTATATTACCAATTGGAGATTTTTAATGAACAAATTCTAGTGGGTTATCGATGTGCAAGCCAAAGCAGTTTGGAGGGCTGGATATGCGACGCGTAAGGAATTTTAATCTTGCAATGTTGATGAAACAGGCATAGAGATTAATTGACAACCCTACGTCACTGGCGACAAGGTTGTTGAAAGATCGATACTTCCCCAATGTTACTATTTTTAATGTTGAGAAAGGGAGGAATCCAAATTATGTTTGACTCAGTATTATGGAGTCCCATGGAAAGTTGGTGGACGAGTGTAGATGAGTTGGGGGTGGTCGTTCGATACGAATATATAAAGATGTCTAGTTGCCGAGTGTGTCGAACACGAAGTCTACTCTGGAATCTTGAGCAAACTTGAGAATACTAAAGTTGAATCTCTCTTTTGTATGGACCGAAGGGAATGGGATGAGGATATACTTGACAATATCTTCAATACAAGGGAGAACTACTCCGGTATCCTCAAAGCAAGTCACTTAACTCTGGAGCCTTTCCCTTACTTGACAGTGGATCTGCACTCAGTCAAACACAAGAATGACGATCCAGGTAAGTAACATCAAATAGGATGTATACATTATTTCGAAATAAATAAGTTGTCCAATTCATGTAGATAGAAAGAAAGGTACAGGAAACGCATGAATATATAAAGACTATAAATAAATCAATCAAAAAGTAAGGATCCTGAATAAAAACTCAAAATAGCAAGTAGTCCTGACCAAAGGTCGTTGAGTCGCGGTAAACGCCCAACAGATTCGGGTTTCAGGGCGAGAACACAAGCCTAACAAGCTTAAACCCTCGTGACTATGAGATATCCATAGAGCCCCCAACGTACACATAATTGGGAGATATCAACAAAGTCCAGATAAACCCTTTTGTCTGGACATAAAACCCCTGGATTTCCTGTCCATCTACATGCACAAAGCACCCAATCAAGGTCAAAAACTTCCAGATTAGCCACTAATAGAACCGTAATCAATTATAATTAATAAGTAAGTTTAGCAAATAATCATACAACAAAAGATGAATAAAATTACACTAGGGCAGAAATTGAGAAATTATAAGGGAAGGGTATGTAGTCATATCAATAAGAAAACCTTCTTGCACATTTTGCAATAGAATATATGATGATACTGGAAGCATATGTAGTCATATCAATAAGGAAAGGGTAAATTACAAATTGAATCATGGGCTTTGCCATAATATGCACGTTTATCCCTTTGTTTTTAAAATTCACACGTTAGTCCCACTAATATATTTCAAGACAATTCTAGGGATGTGCCAATAAAAAACGATCAACAAACATCTAAGACTCAAGTGCATATCAGGCTAAACCTCTTGGGGGATTTGTAATTTATCCGTAAGAAATTAGTTTAGCAAGATACCTCATTTTTCTTGGAGATAAATAGCCCAGGGTAAGTTTTCGAGTCAGTCAAAGATTAAAGGGAATAAAGAGGATGCTGGCAACAAAAATCATGAAAAGCATAAACAAGATGAACTTATATTTAAAAACAAAAATTATTTAACCATCATAGTTCCAACTGATTTCCTGCCAAAATTAGAGGACGAGGGACAAAAATATTTTGGAGTGCATGCAACATGTCAACCATTTCTTCATAATTTTACAACACGGAATAATAATATGCAGAAAAACACAAAAGATCGTTTTTTCATTATTAAATTCGTACAAGAACTTGTACGAATTTCATCTTTTTCTTTTTCCTTAAACCTTATATTAGTCGTTTAAAATCTCGTATTGGTGCCTATGACCTCTATTCTAGATGGATGAAATTTTGAAAGAAACATGATATCGTGATCAATTTAACAAGATCTAATTTGAGCTGTCTAGCCTTCATAATGTCTGTCCATTAAAATTTTCACGATGGAACTTACACAAGGATATTTCTGTGAATCATTATAAGATGGTATCCTGCCAGTTGTGTTTTTTCTTTCCTTTCCAAGAGAATCAGAAATTTGAAGTTTTCCTCAAAGCTGTTCCAAACGATCTTGATGCCTCCATATATAACATTTAATATTTTTTACCATTTCTTGCCATAGTTGCCCTAAAAATGAATAGGCTTTCCTCGTTCAACAATTTCTGAATTGTCGTGATGAACAATTCTAGAGTGGTAAAATATACAAATTTCAACTGGCTGTACAATTTGTCCTGCAACAGATAAACTAGAAAGGATGAAAACCAACATAACTACATGTTTTCTTGAAGTTTGCCACCAACCATAAATTTCCTTTTACGTTGGAGTAAGAGATCGAAGTCGTAAACTTGCTCGTGACTCTAGTTTCCATTGGAGAAACTTGTAAAATGAACTCAGAATTATCAATATCAGCCTCAAGGAGCGGAAGTTTGTTAATTGCACGGTAACCTTATCAATTGTAATATGTACATATGGGAAATCGTCTCCCGATTAGAAGCTTGATCCATGCTTCAATGTAAACAGTGTGTCAAATCCATCATTCAACCACCCTAAAAACACTACCTGTTTCACCAAAAATTTTGAACTTAAATGGTTCTCCTGAGCTACTTTTGGCATGAACTGACTCCATGGTGAAACACGATGCTGGTGTCCTCCATCTCTTTCCATTGTAGTACTTAACCTGAATGTAGGATCAAAAAACTTAAGCGTAAATAACATAGCCATACTTAAATTACAAACACAAAAGAAAGAATAATGCCTGTGGAATTAACTAATGAAATCATGCATCCGATGCCGTATCTGAGAATTATTTGAAAATGCCTTTGGAGTGAATCAATCCTCGTAAACATCTAAGTGAACAAACCTCAAGGCTCCTCTTTTCCTTGTAAGAATTAATTTCTTCCTAAAATAATTTTTTTATATACAAGTACTAATTTTTAGAAATTACAACCACAAACAATAACTTTTACAAATTACAACTATTTTCTTTTTAGGATATTTCTCGTCACACAGAGATTAAAGCAGACCGTCAAAACGCTCCCTCAATGACACTGAAAGGGCCAGACTTCAGAATGCCTCATTTGACTAGCTTCATATGGCCAATTGAGATTTTTTACCACAGTCCTTTGACATCCGAAAGAGTTAACATGTCAGTAATGTATCTCCAAATTCAGTAATAATACAACAACAACAACATAGCCTCAATCCCAAAATTAGTTCGGGTTGGCTATATGTTTCAAATTCTTCCATTGCACTCGATTTAGTGCAATGACAATATTGCTTATAATTGACCTGAGGATTTAAATACAATTACAATCTAGCCAAGAGATGCTTAGAAGTAAGGAAGATTTTATGGTTTTGCAATGGTTCGAGCATTCCAATTGTTTATTCTTTAATGATCGAAAAATGATTTTCACCAACCTTGCCATATCTGTTACTTTTCTTGTCAAAAATAGCAATAAAATTACATGTTACAAAGCAGCAAAATTTCAACACACTCGGTCAACCATTTGGGCCACCCTTATATTAGAAAGGGTACAAAAACAAAATATCAATATCACACAACAGAAAAAAGGACAAATTTAATATTAAGTTCAGATTCCAACAGTAAGACTCATAATTAATTTATGTTAATAGATAAATTTTATTATGGACAAATAAACTTCACATTTAACTAATCATTTACAGCCTTTCAATAACAACAACAACGCATTTCTCCAGTTTTAGTGTGTGCGGGACCTAGGGTCGGGTCACCTGATCCAAATTGCTACTTGGACCTGATACCTAAACTAGACCCAAATAACAGTCTGGCACGCTCTCAAATAAACCTGTGGAATACACATTGACTAAACAAAGGATAATGATTGCGGAATAAATATAAAGAGATATCCTTAAGCCAATAAATTTAAGTTCATAAGAACATATATGAAACTATACATGGGTTCGTATTCATTTAAATTAAACAAGGTTTATTAAAACTCCCAAGTAGAACAACTACAGGTAAGTAGGTTTCAAACTACCCAAAGACTTATTTTAATTACAACCCAAGTTTAATAGTTTCAAAATCAAATATAGATAATATATATCAACATAAGGCTCATATCAAGTGGAGAGTTCAAGCTTTCCTCTCCCTTGTCTCAATCTAGCGTTGTCATGGATCTCTGAGATTTAAGTGGTATGAGCTAAAAGAACCAACGGAGCTCAATAAGAGCAAAACCTTGATCAACTATCAAACATGCAAGTATTACCTATAAAGCAAAACAACTCTGCGCATGAAGTTGTAAATAAAATCGTAAAGCTTTTAATGAAAAGTGCTGGAGACATGGTTCTTATTCGTAAAGGGGGGTGTAAGCAAGTTGTAAGTCATACAAAACATGAAAAAGGGTAAGCAATCTAGCATTGTTAAAGACTAAAGTGCCCTCTCATTTGGGCCTTAAGTCTAACTCTAATATGTTTTTGGTCCGTTTTCATTAGTCTACTTAATTAGCCTTTTGACCAGGAAAGTTTTCCATAAATCATTTTCTAATTAATGTTATCTCATGAATTTAGAGATCTTGTCCCTTTTGACCAGGAAAGTTATCACAAAATCTTTCCCTAATTAATGAGACCTCATAAATTTGGATATCTTGCCCCTAATTATAACTTTCTTCATGTTTAAGAAAAGTTTTTTAGAACTTTTTCTTTTGTGACTTTCCTTAATGAGAACGAGAGTATATTATGAAATATCTTCAAACCAAATAAAATGCGCATCTCAAGATGTAGGATATTATACTATTTCACTCATAATCAAATTTAAAGAAAATTCAACACACATTTCATATTTAAATTATTAAATTGCCCCCAAGTCGGATCGAGAAAGATTTGTGTAGTTACATTTAGAGACACATTTTAACTACAAATCAATAAGTAATAGCTTAGTTTATGCATAATATGATACCATTATGTAGAGTTATGTATCTATTTTTTTAGTAGAAGTGATTTTATTTCCTATGCATGGTTTTTTTTCTTTGTAACTTCTTTGTAGTATCTCTAGTTTGTATCATTAGAAATGCTCCAACCATTAGATTAATATTTTTGAATGTTTTAAATGCATAATTGTGCTTACTTTGACATCCCTAAATAGCAATTTAAATCTTTTCACCATCTAAGAGAATGTTTCCCAAACTTCTCCAAATTGGCAAATTTTCACAAAAGTCCTCCGTGTCGAATTACATTTACAGAATTATTACATTTTTCAAGAGAGCGAATTACAAGGAAAAATCAAATTTTTTATCCTGTCTCCATCATATGATTGGACATAAAACCCCTGAATTTCCTGTCCATCTACATGCACAAAGCACCAAATCAAGGTCGAAAAACTACAAGATTAGCCACTAATAGAACAACCATAATCAATTATAATTAATAAGTAGGTTTAGCAAATAATCATACAACAAAAGATGAATAAAATTACACTAGGGCATAAAATTGAGAAATTATGAGGGAAAATAGGATGGAAAAGCATACCAGTAATTTGGACAACAACCAGTTGATGAGGCAAATTCAAGTTTGATAAAAGGAATAGACTTTAGAATAAAACCTAAAAAGTATTGTAGAGATGAGATGAGTGTGCATATTTTTCAGTATTTTAAACATGGAATGGGTAGTAGTGGCAGAAACAAACATGTTTTAAATAGCAAAATTCTAAAAGATGAAAGTAATATACCATCGGAAAGCCTAAAAGACGCAAAGACGCAAATATGGATATATAGTTGCGAAGAATGTCAAAAAGACAAGATTGAAAAGAAAATTATAATAAAAAATGAAGAAGCCTTAGCGGTAGTATTAACAACAAGCAAGGAAAAAAAAATTTGAAAAGCGTCACACCCGTCGATGCTGCCTTAACAGAAAAATAATGAGCAAGAAGATTGAAAAAAGTGAATAATATTATTAAAGATTTTTGTTTAGTTTTACGAGGTGCGCCAAGCCTTTTTTTATTTATTATGAAAGGTGGCGCGCCCCTTGAAAAAGATAAGATTAATTTAATATCTAGAGCGAAGGGGACGGGAAAGGGGAAGGGGAAGGGGAAGGTGAGAGGAGGAGGGGGAGTAGGCTGGAAGGAGAGAGGAGAGTGGAGAAGAAGATGGGAGATAAGAGGAGAAGAGGAGATCGGGAGGAATGGGGAGTAGTGGGGATGGATGGGGAGGAGGACCCTAGGGATTGTTTCTAGAATCTAGATATTAAATTAAACTTAGGTATGAGTTTGGAAGGTTCTCTAACCTCTTATTTTATAATAGTCTCATATCATACATATTTTTCATTTAGTGATATGGGACTAAAGAGAATTACATTTATTTTTGCGAAAAGTCACAATTGAGAAATTTATAGGTTCAAAATTTATTTTTATAACATTGTCAATTCTATGCAAGTGTTTGGACTAAATGATGAATGTCTAAATAAAATTTATAGGCGCATCTACCAGAAGGACCCCAAACTATGCACCTTGAGATGTACATCACATTTGCATCGGACAATGCCAACAGGTAGGTGCGCATTTCTCGATGTCCAAAGAGGGTCAGCCAATCTTTTTCCATAGAGAGACGTCTAAATCAATAATATTATAGTATAAATTTTTTTATAAAAAAATTATAATAACACAGAATGGAAAAAAAAAAACAAAAAAAAACCAAATTTGAGCATCTTTTAATGAATTTTAATAAATAAAGATAATTATCTCAACTATATATATGAAGCATTTTGATTTGTTGAGTATCTAACAAATGGATCATGTGCCTAGACTGAATACTGGATCAGGATCTCTAGCATATCATGTGGTTTTATTCCACCATTAACATTTTTTGTTGCTTCATGAACCCAAAATAAAGCTACCTGGATTTTTTACCTTGTAAAAAAAAATGGAACCTAAAATGAAACCCCTATGCATCAATTTACATTATATTTTGTCTAATCATCCTTAATTAACCCTCCGACTCTTACAATTTTCCTCTCGTTGTCCTTCCATTTCATTGAAGACCCATCCATTGCTTTCAAAAGTCAATTAGTTAACTAATGTGTCCAAATCTATGGTTTTGCTCCATATATAGATATCTATCTATGCAATCCATCTGTCAAAAAATTTGCCCTTCAGAGAGTGTAATTATCCAAAGATATATAAAAGTAATTAATTGACAATTAGTCAAAATCAAATCATGATGGTGCGTCTTGCCATGAATGTACGTTGATGCAACTAATTGCATAAAATCATCACTACATGCCCAACCCATTTGTTGTCAAACAGCAAATCTAGCAATAAGTGTTAATCTCTATCCATGGATAATATGCAAAATCTTTCAAAAATAAATAAATAAATAAATGGCAGAAATTGTGTTTGAATTTTTAACTTTGCAAACCGCAAGGGAGGAGAACGGTTGTGGAGAGATACGTGGATATGAGAGAGAAATGGCGATAATTTAGGAAAAGTTAATAAAGGTTCGGTTAGGAAACTAACAAGAAGTGTGTTTGCTTTCCACAAATGCCCCCAATGATTATTAGTTAACTTCTTTTTAAACCAATAAGTAAAAAGAAATGAAGGACAAATATGGAATAAGTATAAATTTAAAATTAATTGGATCATTGGGAGGATTGACATTGTATATAGTATAGATTTAACAAATGTTCTGCTCTAAAGGAAAACTATAACGTACTTATTATATAAGATCTTCATGTTTACATATTTTTAAAAACTATATATTCAACTTGAAAACAACATGACCACTCGCAATGACAATGAAGTTTGAAATTGAACATTTGAAGTTATCTTTGGCAATAATAAGGTAGCAACCCTCACAAATTAATTACGAAATATATTGAGAGATATTTCAAAGGTGTGGTATAGTGGCAAAGAAATGAGAATTATTACTCTGACAAAAGTAAATATCATGAATTATGTTCTGAGCATCTATGTTCTATTCTCATAGTTATAAAAAAATAGTGATTAGGATCATGCATTCACGAATTTGCTACCTAAAGAATATTAATTTTTGAAAATTATATTAAATCACTTGGTAGAAACATATATGATAGAAAAACATAGATTTAGTGACATTCTTGTTCTCTTAAGAAAAAAAAAAGATTTTGAAGGGAGAATTGACTTTTTTTTTTATTAGGAGAATTGACTTATTCATATAAGCGAGTTAGCCACAAACATAGGCACATGCAAACATTAAATGTTTATACAACACAAAATGAGGAAAAATATGTTTTGAAAGTGAAAAAAAATTTGTGCGATATAATTAAATCAACTGCAGATTTTAAAGAAATATTTTGTATAAGCTGAGTTAAGTGTACAATGTTGATACTTATATGTAATAGTATATTACAAAATATAGGAATTGTAGTGCAATGGTTATATAGTAATTTCTATATAGTTCGTTGTGGTTTAGTCACTATATAAAGATGTAATCAATGTTGATGTAGCTTACTCCTTTTTTCTTCCCAACTTTCCCCTTCTATGGAAGACGGTTCGACTCTATTAGCTAACGAAAAATTGTGTTATGATCCTCATATTGTAAACTAAACATAATAAATAAAACTTGAAGAAATTTGACAAGATAAAGGTAGACTTAAGATAGCTTAGAATGCATTGAATCAAGAAGAATGGAATATTTAATATACATAGCCGCACTCGAATATTTAATACAGAGTCGAACTCTCGACCTTCAAAAATCTTGCTTGCTATGCGTTGTAACATGTCAAATATAATTTCCGATTCCTATACCAAAAACTACAAAAGACTGTAGCAGAGTTACGCTCGGGGTCGAACCACAAGGACTGGGTTACTGACTTGGGTTTCTAAGGGGGAAGAGAAAACAGGGGATTTTTTAAAACTTTTGGAAACGTTGAAAACTTTGGAGTTGAAGTAATGCAATGGAAGAAAATCTACGTATACAGCTTCACGGTCTTCGCGATACAACTTGGGATTGATTCCATTAATCTTTGGTTTATAAATGATATAAGACTAACCTATGATCCAGTGAAGCTATAAACTTGGCGACGCACACAGTTCCTCGCACTTCTTGATGTCGACAACCATGGTACGACCGTTGATTACTTCCCTAACCAAACATGCAACCTCATCGTTAGTGTTCCAGATTTAACACATTGGACGCATTACCTCTGTTTGTGAAGACACTACACCTGGATAACCAGATCACTAGTGCTCCTGATTTAGCTTAGATCCCTAAGGTACTTGACCGGTTGGCCAACTATCATAAGTTTGACTCTACCACGTGAGGATGGACGTTTCGACTTCAATTACTAAGGGTAGTCAACCTAATATGCATGCACTGCGCTATACATACACCGGTTAGCCAACTATCTCAAGTTTAAGTCTGCCTCCTCATCCTGCTCATGTATAGTGTGATGCTCTTTACGAACTACCATAGCCTCCCTAGGCTCGCTCTCAACAACTAATGATATGTCATTTACATGCGCCTTAGGGTTAGGGGTGGGTTAGGCGTGCAATCTACCCTAGTTCGTAAGTTTACCTAGCTCTCTAGCTATTTGATTCACTTGAACTGCTAAGTCACGCACAGTAGCATCATTAGTTGCTTTGTACTGTGTCATGTTGACTATACGGTTGTCCACCTTAGTGATGAGTGTCCTCATCATATCCTCTAAGGGTCCAGTAGTATGAACAGGTTGGGGCTGTGGAGGGAGTTGTTGTCCCCTTGGAACAAACTGAGAGAAGTTTTGATTATGTGACCCATATCTCAAATAGGGGTTATTAACGGCTTGATTATATGTATTACCATTAGTGTTGTCGTATTGATTCCTAGGAAGACCTTGGAATCTGCCACCTAAAGCGTTAGCTTGTTCTCTGTACATGGTGGGACAAGAATTAGTAGTATGGCCAGAAGCGTCACAAAAGCCGCAAGTCTTGGCCTGAAATTTCCCGAAACTAAGGAAACGCTCCATGCGATCAATGAGTTTGTCAATCTTCCTATCAGTGTTTCTTGACCCACTTCCACTGAAGATGTGTCAAGAAGGATCCTCATCCTTATCGTCGTCAACATATTGACGAGACTGACTATCCATAGATTCAAACAACTCGAACATCTCATCGGTTGTTCTCTTCTGATAGGCTCCACCACAAGTGTTGTCAATCATGCACTTCTCAAGGGACCTAAGAGTCTTATAGAGGAATCGGACAAGAAAGGTTTTACACTGACCATGTTGGGGACACAGTATAATTAGTCTTTTGAATCTACCCCAACAGTCATTGAAGGTCTCTACTTTTTTCATCTTGATATTACATATCTCTGAGATAAGTTGATACGACCGAGATTCGGGAAAGTATTCCCTTAAGAATGTTAAAATCAAGTCATTCTTGCTAGTGATAGATCCCGGGGGAAGGTAAAACAACCACTCTTGCGCTCTATCTTTAAGACAGACCGGGAAAGCCAATAATTTGACTTCATTTTCCTGTATTCTAGGTCGCTTCATCATTAAACATTTGGAGTCAAAATCTTTGATGAAAGTCATCGGACCTTTATGATCCAAGCAATGGAAGGAGGGCAAAAGGTTTAGAAAACTGAACTTAAACTCAAAGTCACCCCTATGTGCAGGATATGCAATGCAATGAGGCTGATGTGCAAGGAGAATTTGCATCTCCTAGTTTTCTATCTAAATGGTGATGCGGGGCTCATCATGTGCTGGTGCATGAGCAGGGTTTAACACATTAGGTGCGTGTGGCTAAAATTGGGGAATTAGATGTCCCCTCAATCCTAATGGTGCCCTATCCTGATTATCTCCTTGATTCTGATTGTTCCTCTCATCTCGGGGAGGATTGTGCTCGTTATCCTCCATTTCTAGAGAATATGAAACGTTAAGAATAGCTGAAGAAGCTTGCTTCCATTGGCGCGCTTCTCTCGCGTTCTGTCGGCAAGTCTTCTCGATATCCGAATCAAAGGGTAGACAGGATTCGGTGGAATGTGATTGACGAAGACTACTATGCATAAAAGAAAGAAAAGAAAAACCTAAATCAAGTAGGACCTAATCTCCAGTAACGGCGCCAAAATTTGACGCGCATTGTAAAACATGAAATATAATTCCCGATTCCTAGGCCAAAAACTACAAAAGACTGTAACAATGGTAAGCTCGGGGTCGAACCTCAAGCACTAGGTTACTGACTTATGTTTCTAAGGGAGAAGAGAAAACAGGGGATTTTGTAAAATTTTTGGAAACTTTGAAAACTTTGGAATTGGAGTAATGCAATGGAAGAAAATCTAGGTATTCAGCTTCACGGTCTTCGCGATACAACTTGGGATTAATTCCATTAATTCTTGGTTTATAAAAGATATGAGAATAACCTATGATATTGTGCAGCTATAGACCCAGTGACGCACTCAGTTCCTCGCACTTCCTAATGTCAACAGCTAAGGTACGACCGTTGACTACTTCCCTAACCAAACAGGCAACCTGATCGCTAGTACTCTAGATTTAACGCGTTGGACGGATTACCTCCGTCTGTGAAGGTACTACACCTATACAATCGAATCAATAGTTCTCTCGATTTAATCTAGATCCTTAAGGTACTTGACCGGTTGCCAACTGTTACAAGTTTGATTCTACCACGTGAGGACGGACATTTTGACTTTAATGAGTAAGGATAGTCAACCTAATATGCATACACAACGCTATACATACAATCAAATCTAACCGTATTATTAAAAACAATACCAAAGAGAATAAACCATAGAAAAGAATCAAGATAATTAAATATAAATAAACCTCATAATAGAATCCCAAGTCGCAAAGCTTGACCAATCCACCTTTAACCTAGAGAGAGGAGATTTGTTAGACATAACCAAGCCAAAAACCTAGTTCTAATGCAAAACGAAAGTAAAAACAAGAGTTCTTTTCAATTTAGAGTCTATTAGTATTTATAGGAAGACCACAAAGTGGGTTGAAACCCTAAAAATCATGAAATTGGTAAAATTCCTGAAATTAAGAGTCTTCAGGTATCGATGCTTTGTCGGTGCCATGAGAATATGTGAAACGTGGCGTCCTAACGGCATCCTTTTTTAGCTCTCTGTTTAACTCATATGTGAGTCACGCCGTGAGAATTTGTTTATCATGGTGTCCTCATGATGTGTTTTTATTCTTTACTTTTCAACGCGATTTTGTACCACTTAAAGGCCGAATCTGAAAAGTCCTATGAGATATGAAAATGTTCATTTTGGAGTCTACTTTGCATGACGAAAAGAGAAAGTAATTACGATTTGAGATGAGAATGTTATGGCCTTTATACTGAAAAGGGATCATTAAGGAACTTAGCCAAACTTTTCCAACTATGTGTGTTCTTTTGAGACACATTAAATCCATATCTCATGATGCTTATGAGTACTGAAAATGTTTGCCTCGAAGTCTTCTTTACAACAAGACAAACGGCAAGTCGTTCTAACTTCGGATGTGAAAGTTATGCCTTCTGAACTGAACATCATCAATTAAGCTCAAAACAGGCCTTCTATCTTAAAACTGCCAAATAAATATAAAATCCCTGAAACACATAAAACAAGCCTTTATCACTCTAAAACAAGATAAATATAGTCTATTAACTTCTAATATCCTATACTAAATCATGCCTAAACGAACACTCATCATTAACTTTTGCAAGTGACACGCCTATCATCTCACCAAAGATGTTTTTGTCGATTTTTTAATTACTACTTTTTTGTTGAGGTTTGGTTTTTTTTCAACAAGTTTATTTTATTGCTAAACTACTAATTCTCAAGTACACATTGCTAGGTTAAATATCACTATTTTAGAAGTTTTTAATCTGGCCAAACGAATGAGTCTTTTCAACTTTCTTTAATTTCTAGCCTCGCACCCTCTGCCCCTTTTTAACTCCACCGATGATAAAGAGATTCTTACACGTTTCACCATCAATCTCAGGTCTAGAGAAAGGAAGGGGGAAAAATCTTTAAATAGGTTTTAAAGTACAATGACGGTATATAAGGTGAAAAGAAAGAAATTTTGATGAAAGCATGCCAAGAGCGGCAAAAAGGTTATGCCTAAGCCCCCAAAATGCCTGGTTCGACCTTGGGAATCAACTTTTATGTATCACACTTCTATACATAATGGTAAATAAGATTATACGTCTTATTATATGTTATGAATTTATAGGGGCATTAAGAAAAATTTAAGTATAATCTATTAAGTTGTAGTTTCATGTAGTTTTTTGAATGGAATTAAGGCTAAAAAGTATCAAATCATTAAGGGACTTAAAACTTTCAACAGTCACAAAAAGATGATGAAGTTGTTGATGCAACATCTTATATATATTATAAACAAAAATATTAAGCCAGCTGAACAAACAAATGAGATGACTGTACATTCCTCACAAAATATAATTTGATTCATGTAAACACTGTTTGGACTGAATGCAAATTGTTTATAAAATCACATAATATTTCTTAATCTTGTCTCGGGTATATAAAATCACATAATTCACTGCAAACACAGTTTCTAAAATCACATATAATTTGATTCATGTATTAAATTTATTTCTTAATCTTGTCTCGGGTATATAAAGTTTTCAAACTCACATAATATTCACTGCAAACACAGATTGGACTGAGTGTAAACTGTAACGATTGTAAAATCTAACTCATGTCACGTGTCAGTTTAGGTCGTGCGTGGACCTACTTGTCAAAAATTCATTTTACTCCAAAATCATGAGACCAACTGAGTAATCCAAAGTTGTACCCCTTTGCAGTACCATTGCTCGAAAATGAGACCTAGAACAATGCTTTCGTATTTTATTCGCCGAATACTAATTTTTGAGGACTCACCTTAACATCCAAATCAACAGCGGAGATCACACTGACAGTATACGTCGCATTTGAATGCCCTACATTGGTTACAGTTCTTCTAACTGTTCGAATAAATCGGCGTGCTTGAAGACTCCTAATGGAGATGGAAGGGTACTTGATGTCGAATATGTGATCCTCAAAGGAATTCTTTGGACATGTAAATTTGGGGGATGCGACCAATTGTATAACTTTCGATTTGTATCCGTAGTAACATAGGAAATAGAGATAGTCTTTCCGTGTGGTCTCATACGCTAGTCCACGATTAGTGGCTCTAAATGGACTAACTTCTCCTACTCCTACTTCAAGTGGACTTGCAGGATTGTATTTGTTGTTTGTGATTGGCTTCCCTAGATTGTTAGACATGGTTGCTGCAATGATAAGCAATTGCAAAAGCTACTACTTGTGCTATATGAAGTTCAATAAGAATTGATTCTAAAAAAAATGATGAATGAATATGTACCTGTGGTCATACGGGTAGATTTGATCATTGAAGGACTCCAATTGTGATAAAACAATTTGAGAACTGCAGCTATACCTGTGATGTGAGGGCAAGCAATCGACGTTCCAGATTTGATTGCAAAGTCTGATGGTTTCTTCCCAAAAGGAATTCGTTCTTTTCCTTTCGAGGCCATTAATGCCAATATGCCTACGCCTGGAACTACTACATCGATTTGTACGGTGGTATTTTTTATTAGAAGCGAAGCAAATGGAAGAGAGATTCTTAACGACAAAGTAGATTGCGCAAACCTTAAGAATGGTATCTGTAAGTTGTCCAAGGCCTCAAGATGAAAAGGAAGCAATGATTGGGGCTAGTTTGAACCTTTTTACGCCCATTGTTTGAAGAATGGTTTTCATAGGATTCTTAAAAACAAACATATAATATTCAAATCTAGAAGAATAGAGTTGTCTTGAAATGAGAGAAAAGTAATTTGTTAAAGGATCAATAATAACAACTGCAATGCATACTTGGTGGAATTGATGTACTTGAGTATTTGTATTCTTTCAATGATGTAATTCACAAGTATCGAATGCAACTTCTTAACTGATATAATTCACATTAAACAACAATCAATCGCCTTGGTATGATAAAGGATGATAACGTTAAATAAGCTAATGCTACAGCTTCATCACCACCTTGATCTTCATGATGATCACTTCCTCCCATGTATACAACATAATGCTAAAAGACAAAACTAAAAGGTTGGAACATATAGGCAATTCGCTAGTTAGAATACTCGACAGAATAAAAATTAAAGCAATTCGATACAAAATAGGATAGCCTAAAATAATTAAGAATGCATAGGTGGAAAAAGATTTAAAGGGTTTTGAATGCATGCCACAAACTGCATTAAATCAAGTGAAGCGAAAATTTTAGTTTGATTCATATCGACTCATTTGAGATTGAGGTTATGCTGTTGTTGTTGTTGTTTGTTCATTTGCACTTATTAACTTTGGTGATGGCTAAGTTGCGACAGAACTATTAAAGATAAGGAGACTTAAGAGAATGAAGAGAGAATGCAATTGCATGGTTGAAGAGGCTATGGCTCTTCTGAAACTAAAGAAGTAGATATGGAAGTTATGGTGATGACGAAGTAGGAGATGTGATGAAGTCCTAGAATGAGTTTGTAAATTGTTGGAAAAATATGATGGAATGATATGACAGGATGGCATTTTAGTAATTTCTGCAAATGGCGAAGTCTGGGCGTTTGATTTTTGGCGTTCTGGGGGCATGGGTTTATTGGAAACGGTGTGGAGATCACAACTCACCGCTATGCCGTGATTACGACATTTTTCGGTGAAATTCCATCGTTTCGCCCTCCGAAAGGACAATTTTGCTATTTTAAGAAAGTTTTGTTTCGCTTATAACTTTCATTAGGAATTTTCGTTTTTATTGCCGTTTGTGGCATTTGTTTCTATTTTTTGTCTAGTTTTCAGTTTAGGGCTTTTTGGACTTTTTACTATTTTTGACAAATTTTAGGGTTTTGCTATTTAAGTGATCTGTTGTGTGTAATTCGTAGTTTTGGCTGAAATAAAAGAATTTTTGAACTTTAGATTAAGTTTTGACCTAGATCGAGTTGTTCGTGGATTCGTTCAACTGGTTTAGAAGATCTTAGACTGGCTGGCGTCAGTTGAAGAAGTCCTAGAATTCAAAGGTGTGCTCGTAGACAAGCGTGTGCAACGGGTTGCGACTAGATTCGCAACAGGGCCACGGCTTAGTGGCAACAACAAAATTTGATGTGGAATAGGAATGGAAAGGCGAAGATCACCTCGTGGGAAAAGATAAAAAATACTTACGGGCTGATTTCTTGCCTTACAATATCAAACGCCTTATGTATCAGAGGTTGCAGAATCTGAGACAAGGGGCAAAGTTAGTAGATGATTACACTACTAAGTTTTATCAGTTAGTCGCTAGAAACGAATTGCAGGAGACTAATGACCAATTAGTAGCACGGTATATTGGTGGACTGGGTGTGTAGATCCAAGATGTCGTCAACATGTTTGATCCGACTTCCTTATCTGCAGCGCACCAACGAGCATTGTTAGTGGAGAAACAACAGCGTCGGGGTGTGAGTAATGCTTCCAGTAATGTAGAGGGAAGAAGGCTCTCTTTATTGAGAATGAAGAGGAAGACGAAGGGGAAGAGGCCAACATCACTACAGAACCAGCGTTTGATACTTCTGACAACGCAGAAGAGGAGGTCGTGACTGGAGATGTGGGTACTGCCTTAGTTGTAAGGCATTCATGTATGACTCCTAGAGCTGTCGCTAATAATGAGTGGATGCGGAATAACATCTTTCAGTCTAATTGTACCATCTTAGGAAAGGTGTGCAGGTTCATGATTGATGTAGCCAGCTACGAGAATATCATCTCAGTTGAAGCGGTTCAGAAGTTGGGCCTTGCAACTGAACAACACCCCAAACCCTACAAGCTAGCTTCGCTAAAGAAGGGTGGTGAGGTGGAGGTGTCGAAGCGCGCCTTGGTGACTTTTTCTATTAGTGCCAACTATAAAGATTCAGTCTGTTGTGATGTTGTGGCTATGGATGCTTCCCACTTATTACTGGGACGTCCTTGGCAGTTTGATAGGGGAGTTTTGCATGATGGCAGAACCAATAAAAACACCCTTATGTTCAAAGGAGTGAAAATTGTGCTAGTACCCGCCAAGGACCCGGAGGAAGTTAAGCCTACTAAAGAATCTAGTAGTTTGCTGTCTTTGGAAAGATTTGAAGATGAATTACAGGATTTTGAGGTCATTTACATCTTAATGGGAAAGGAGGTAGATAGAGATGTTGATGTTCCTGAAGCTGCAATTCCTATTGTGAAGGAGTTTTGTGATGTTTTCCCTGATGAGAAGCTAGAAGGACTGCAACCATTGCGTGATATTCAACATTAGATTGACCTTAAACCTGGTGTGTCACTACCTAATAGACCACACTACCGAATGAGTCCCAGTGAGCATGAGGAGTTGCGCAAACAGGTTGAAGAGTTATTGGCAAAGGGATTCATCCGTGAAAGTCTGAGTCCGTGTACAGTGCCAGCCCTCCTTACACCAAAGATAGATAGTTCCTGGTGGATATTTGTGGACAGTAGAGCAATCAATAAGATTACAGTTAGGTATCGCTTTCCTATCCCTCGCTTGGATGATTTACGTGACCAATTGAGAGGAGCAAAATTTTTTACAAAACAGGATTTGAAGAGTGGGTACCACCAGATTCGCATTAGAGTTGGGGATTAGTGGAAGAATGCTTTTAAAACTAGGGAGGGTTGTATGAGTGGTTAGTCATGTCGTTTGGGCTGTCAAACGCACCTAGCACCTTCATGAGGGTCATGAATCAGAGCTTGAGACCTTTGATAGGTAATTGTGTTGTGGTATATTTTGATGATATATTGATATACTGTACTAACGAGGAGGAACACCTCCTGCACGTGCGAGATGTTCTGACTATCTTGCGCAGGGAGAAGTTCTATGCTGTGATGAAGAAGTGCTCATTTTTTACACCGAAGGTCCTTTTTTTAGGCTATGTCATTTCTAGAGAAGGGCTGCAAGTTGATGAGTCTAATGTAGAAGCCATCCGCACTTGGCAAAGACCCACCACAGTCACGGAGGTTCGTAGCTTTCATGGGTTGGCTTCATTCTACAGGAGGTTCATTCCACACTTCAGCAACTCATGGCCCCAATTACAGACTGTATGACGGGTGTGAATTTTGGGTGGAGCAACGAGGCAAATGAAGCATTCCAACTGATCAAGGTACGTTAACCACTGCACCCATTCTGGTGTTTCCTGATTTTTTCCTACCATTTGAGTTACATAGTGATGTATCCAAGGTAGGCATTGGAGCTGTCTTGATTCAGAATAATAGGCCTGTTGCCTATTTTAGTGAGAAGCTGTCTGGGGCAAAGTTGAGGTATAGCAAATATGATGTGGAGTTCTATGCAGTGGTACAAGCCATGAAGCATTGGCAGCATTATCTTTTTCACAGAGAGTTCGTGCTGTTTACAGACCATGAGGCATTGCAACACTTACTTGGGAAGAACAAGGTCTCGGCCAGACATGCTTCCTGGGTGGCCTATTTGGAGCGCTTTACTTTTGTGGTGAAATACAAGTCTGGTGTGACCAACAGAGTTGCCGATGCCCTGAGCAGACAAAAAGTTTGTTGAGCCGCATGACCATTGAGGTACCTGTGTTTTCCTACTTCTCTAATTTATTTACTACTGATCCTTTCTTTGTTACTATTGTGGAGAAGGTGCAGAGTGGGGAGCGTACGGAATACACACTCAATAATGAGGGTTTCTTATTTCAGGGCAACCAGCTTTGAATTCCTAATTGCAGCTTGAGATTGCTAATTATTAGAGAGTTGCATGGGGAGGGACATGTTGGGCGTGATCGCACTTTGCAACTAGTGCAGGCCTCTTACTTTTTGCATACCATTCGCAGGGAAGTGGACAAATATGTACAGCGGTGCCGGACTTGCCATCTTTCAAAGGGTACCGCAACTAATGTCAGTCTATATATGCCTTTGCCCATTCCAAAACAACCATGGGTTGATATTAGCTTGGATTTCGTTATGGGGTTGCCTAGAACAAAGCGGGGTAATGACTCTATTTTTGTAGCGGTTGACCTTTTTTCAAGATGGTTCACTTCATCCCATGTAAGAAGACCACAGATGCTGTAAAGGTGGCTAAGCTGTTCTTTCGGGAGGTGTATAGATTGCATGGCCTTCCTACCTTGAATGTTTCAGATCGGGACACCAGATTCCTCAACCATTTTTGGCTCAGTTTGTGGGCTATGGTGAACACGCAGTTGAAATTTAGCAGTGCTTATCATCCGCAAATAGATGGGCAGACTGAAGTTGTTAACCATTCATTAAGCAATCTTTTGAGGAGCTTGGTGGGTGAGAATGTTAGGAGTTGGAACTTCAAGTTGAGCCAGGCAGAATTTGCACACAACCATGTTGTTAATCGAAGTACCGGGTTTAGTCCTTTTCAAGTTGTGTATTCAGTAGTACCTCGAGGTTCACTTGATCTGTTACCAATGCCAAATAAGACTAGATGGCATGGCAAGGCAGAAGACTTTATTAGTGGGTTGCAAAAGATTCATCAATCTGTCAAAGATAACTTGCAGAAGGCTGCTGACAAGTACAAACAATATGCAGATAGGAAGAAGCGTCACATGGAGTTTGAAGTGGATGACTTTGTGTGGGCAATTCTCACTAAAGACTTGTTCTTTGTGGGTGATTACAACAAATAGTCAGTTCGAAAGATTGGTCCTGTGGAGATTCTTGAGAAAATTAATCCTAATACTTACAGATTGAAGTTTCCAAGTCACATTCGCACGGCTGATGTATTTAATGTCATGCATCTTGTTCCCTATTATGGGGATACGTCTGATGATGAAAATTCGAGGGCGAATTCCGTCCACCATCGGGAGAATGATGAAGTCCAAGAATTAGCTTGAAAATTCTTGGAAAAATATGATGGAAAGATATGACAGAATGGCCTTTTAGTAATTTTCGCAAATGGCGAAGTTTGGGCGTTTGATTTTTGGTGTTTCTGGGCATGGGTTTATTAGAAATGGCGTGGAGATCACAACTCACAACTTTGCTGTGACTATGACATTTTTTGGCGAAATTCCATCGTTTCGCCGTCTGAAACGGCAATTTTGCTATTTTAGGAAAGTTTTGTTTCGCTTATAACTTTCATTAGGAATTTCCGTTTTTATTGCCATTTGCGGCATTTGTTTCTATTTTTCGTCTAGTTTTCAGTTTAGAATTTTTTTGGACTTTTTATTATTTTTGGCAAATTTTAGGGTTTCGTTATTTAAGTGATCTATTGGGTGTAATTCTTAGTTTTTGGCTGAATTAAAAGAATTTTTGAACTTTGGCTTAAGTTCTGACCAAGATCGAGTTGTTTGTGGATTCATTCAACTAGTTTAGAAGATCTCCACTACGTCAAGATGTGAGAGGAGTTATAAAGAAAATTATGGAAGAAAAGCATTTGATTCTCGAATCACCATTTCTATGAAGGAACAAGGAAGTGTAAAGACAAACAAGGAAAAGATCTTGTACATAAAATTATACATCTTCTCTAGCTAACTACTTTCATGAAACTAAATATATGAGAAGTATACAAGTATGATCATAACTAATTTAAATTTAATTGCATAAAATAATTACATTATCCTAAAGCACCCTTGTTAATAATTATTAAACTAAAAAGAAGTTGGATTAGATTATTATAAAATAGTAATGATTTTATCCCCAAGGATTGTGGTGCAGCGATGAGCACCATATATCTGATGGAGACATCATAGTGGTTATATTATATCTTATTAGTTTCTCTGCATTATGGGCTAGGGGCGCCCGATTAACCCCCACAACATTAGTCGAACGGAAGTAAGATGGAGCGAAAAAGGTTCAAAGTCTACAAATATCAAAAACGATTTAGTATATCTAGTACTTATTTTACTTAAAAGAATCTATAGTATGCATCAAAGAATGTCATGTACAACCTTAAATTTCAAGCAACCAAACTCTTTTCCACATGATTAAGTAATATGATAGTCATGGAGGAGTTAAAAGAGCGTCTTAATATCGACTGGAGAATAATTGGCAACAAATTAAAGCATAAAAGGGGATGGATCTCAACTTTTTTTGATTAGTTGTAATGGATGGATTTATTTGTCTTGATCAATGAAACAAATCAAAATTTTCCTTAGCCATGAATAACAGGTTGTTCATTCCACTCTTAAAAAGAGAAACTAGTATTAGCAATTGTCTCGCCCTCATTGGCGTGTTGAGTTTTTGTCTCGCGCTTGTTGCATGTTGTCAACACTGTTTGTTTTGATCTTTAAGCTATTCTTTGCTCACTCAAATGGCTATGGCAGGATCATCGTGTAAGGGGAGCCTCCAACTCCCATACAAGGATCTAACTTTGGGGCAAGAGGATGAGCAGGGTTTGATCTTCGAGGAAGACAAGACCTTGAAGGATGTCACGGATTGTTCAAAAATCATTGTTGGTCATTTTCTCTGGGAGAGTGGTTCATTTCGACTCCATGAGGGATACATTATAATCTATATGGAGACCAGTGAAGGGAGTACATGCAAGGAAAATGAAGTGATTATGTCTATACGTCTTCACCTTTTTCCATGACCTTGATTTGCTTTGTGTTATGGATAACAACCTTTGGACTTTTAACCAGCAAGCTCTATTGCTCAAACAAATGGAGCCATCAGATTAGTTAGGAACAAACTACCTATGGGATTCATGAATGAGAAGGTTGTTGAATGGATAGTCAATGGAATGGGAAAGTATGTGAAGACGGACTTGTAGAGTATTGAGAACATGTGGCTTAAATATTTATGAGTCAAGGTACGAATTGATTTTTGAAAATCGCTTCATGTAAAAATGAAGATGAAGAGAACAAGTGGAGAGTGGTTTTGGGCGGAGATTGCCTATAAAAAAGTGCCAACATTCTATTTCTACTGCAGATGGATTGGTCAGTCTGATAAGTTTTGTGTGAACCTCTCTTTGACTGTGAGGAGCCTAGTTAGGAACGGATATACGGGAGCTTTCTGATCTCCACAGTTAACCGACAAAACAATGCATCAACAAATCAATGGCAGCGAGGGATAGGCAGGGGTGGGGGAGGTGACAACATTGCGGATAGGTCGTGTTTCCATAACAGTGGCACCAATCAAGGATATGTTACAATTATGGAAGGCACAAATCATGGAAATAGAGGGGAAATTTGGGGGTGGGAAATGATAGGTTATGTTTCCATAACAGTGGCACCAATCAAAATAGAGGTTATAATTACAGAAGGCACAAATCATGGAAATGGATGGAGAAAGTTAGTGGTGGGGAATGATGGTCGTGTTTCCATAATAGTGACACCAATCAAGGAGAGGTTACAGTTACGGAAGGTGTAAACCATGGAAACAAAGGGGGAAAGTTGGGAGTGGAGAATTCAAAATTGGTCGTTTCGAACCAGTTGGAAGTCATCTTAATATGGACATGTATGGGCACGGAGATCGATGGTGGTGAGGGTTTTGGTACCCAGTTCAACGAGGGTGTCCATACAAACAAGTCAAATCCAAAAAACTTGCATGTTGCGGGCCTGGCGAATTAGACCCAAGCCTCAAGATAAGGACCCTTTGTTAAAACTATTGTGGCTTGGACTCGCCACGTTTAATTTAAGTATAATTGGACTTAGTCCAAATGTACTAGCCCAGTTTGGTTTTCTTGATAGGAAACACGACTTGATAAAGATCGATTAGAGGGAATTTACCATCGAATGCAATTTGATGGCCTAGAGGCCGCACGAGGTGATGATCAAGGAACAGGTTTTGCCATGTTTTGGAGGAAGTTTGATTCAGTTAGGGTGACTTCTTATACACCAAACTTCATTGATGTGAGAGTTTCAATATAAGGTTTAGAACCGCATAGATTAACTGGCTTATATGGCTTTCCCGAGAGCTTGAAGAAGGTAGTGTCTTAGGAATTGTTAAGTTCTTTAGATGTCAATCTAGGTGAATCGTGGTGTGTGCTTGGACACTTCATTGACATGCTACATGATAGAGAGAAGCGAGGGATAACGTGGCAGCTACAACGTTTCCTTAATAGGTTTAGAGCCGCGGTAGATGATTGCCAACTCATTAACATAGGTATGGAGGGTTATCCCTTCACATGGGAAAGGCATAGCGGTTCAGCCCACTGCGTGGACGAGTGGTTGGATATGGTGCTAGCTACATTCGCATGGACACAGATAATAGGGAAGCACAAAGTTCAAAATCTAGTGGCTTTGTGTTCAGATCACTCTGCTCTTTTCCTCGAGATTTTGAGCTAGAAGGTTTCAAATAGAAAATTACATTTTAGATTCGAAAATGTGTGGCTAAGGGAAGAGGGATGTAGGAAGGTGGTAAGGAAGACTTGGAAAGACACATTATGACTACTAGAGGTAAATAGAATTGCGGAATTCGGGGCACAATTGCTATCTTAATGGATGAGGGCGATGCGAGAATTGGCAAAAAAAACTTGACTAACTACGAAAGCGTATGGAAGATCTTAAAGGGAAGTTGATTTTTTTCCGTCCAATGCAATAAGGAGGTAGAAAAAGAATACCTTTTACTGTTGTCATAACCTGAGGATTTCTGGTGGAAAAGAGACAAACAACACTGGCTAAAGGATGCTGAACAAAATACAAAATACTTCCATTCATATGCTTCTGCAAGGAAACGAAAGAACAGATGAAAAAGTTGAAAGACGACTAAGCGAGGGGGAAGAATGGCTTGGGCGAGTCAGCTAGTGCTTACTTCACTAACCTTTTTACATCGCAACAGGGAGATATGACCCGGGTTCTTGAGTGTGTGCACCCATGTGTATCCGCGGAGCAGAATGAGCAGCTATTGGGGTTGTTCAGAGTGGAAGAAGTCAAGGCGGCAGTTTTCTCAATGCATCTAGATAAGAGTCCGGGTCACGATGGATTGAATTCGCCCTTTTATCAAAGGTTTTGGTCAACCATTGGTGCAGGTATTTATAGAGCATGATTGCAATTCATATAATCGGGGAAGCTACCTAACTCGTTGAATGATAACTTAGTGGTCTTAATCCCGAAAAAAAAAAAAGCCCAAGGTGATCACATATTTGAGGTCTATGTCCTTCTACAATGTAATGTATAAAATTGTCTCCAAAATGATAGCTAATAGGCTCAATGTCATTTTACTTGAGATCATTTCTAAATCTTAAAGTGTTTTTATTCTGAGGAGACTTATTACTGATAAAGTTATCTCCACTTTTGAGGTTAACCACTGGCTCTACAGGAAAACTAAAGGGAGGGAAGGCTACAAAAACTTAAAAATTGATATGAGCAAGTTGTACGACTGTGTGGAGTGGGCTTTTATGGAGGCAATGATGGCTCGTATACAATTTGCTAGGCGGTGCATTGAGTTGATGATGTTGTATATCTCCTCTATTAGATATATTTTTTTGGTGGGTGCTTATGAGGTGGGGCCGATTGTTTCAACAAAAGGTCTGAGACAAGGCGATCCGATCTCTCCATATTTATTTATGATGTGCGTTGAGGGACTCTCAGCTTTATTGGCAAGGAAGTGCTGGGACATTGGCATAGGTGTAAAATTGCTAGTGACGCTCCGATGATCTCTATTCTATTTTTTGCAGATGATTGTTATTTATTTTGTAAAGCATCAATCCACGAGGCTAGCACAGTGAAGGAATGCTCAGCCAGTACGGAGAGGCAACAGGGAAGTTGGTCAAATTTCAGAAATCAGCAGTTTACTTTAGTAGAAATGTATGCTAGGCGACTAGGGGAGAAGATTGTAATGTGCTGCAAGTTACACATTCTAGTTATGTAGGATTTTATCTTGGGTTGCCAAGTCGGGTAGGGGGTAATAAGGAAGAAGTTTTTCATATATTTATGAAAAAGTGAATAACATGCTCTAAGGGTGGAAAGAAAAGGTGTTGTCTTGAGAGGGGAAGGAAGTCATTTTGAAATCAATTATTCAGTTGATACCCACATACATGGTGAGTGTTTTTCTCTTGCCAATGCAGCTATGTGACCAGTTGGACATTTTAATGAACAAATTCTAGTGGGTTATCGATGTGCAAGCCAAATCAGTTTGGAGGGTTGGATATGCGACGTGTAAGGAATTTTAATCTAGCAATGTTGATGAAACAGGCATAGAGACTAATTGACAACCCTACATCACTGGCGACAAGGTTGTTGAAATATCAATACTTCCCCAATGTTACTGTTTTTATAGTTGAGAAAGGGAGGAATCCAAATTATGTTTCACTCAGTATTATGGAGTCCCATGGAAAGTTGGTGGACGAGTGTAGATGAGTTGGGGATGGTCGTTCGATATGGATATATAAAGATGTCTGGTTGCCGAGTGTGTTGAACACGAAGTCTACTCTAGAATCTTGAGCAAACTTGAGAATACTAAAGTTGAATCTCTCTTTTGTATGGACCGAAGGGAATGGGACGAGGATATACTCCACAATATCTTCAATACAAGGGATGCCAATCTAATAAGGGCTATTATGATGACACCAATTCTACAATCCTAAACTGGGCCCTCCCGGCCTAGACTCATGTGGACTCTCAAACCAACTCACTAAGTCAACGTGAGCCTAGTCAGCTTTCCTTACCATTTACCATTTATTGTATAATCAGTAATCTTTAGTTATTCAAATTAGTGAGTTGTCAAAGTATAGCAGAAGCAATTAAACCTCAAACTAATCAAATAACCTCAAAGAAACTAGTCAGGACAACCTAGAGTGTGGAAACCCCACATATGTACACCATCATCATAGTATATTAACTCAACGAGAGTAACATCAGTGTGTACATGTCCCAAGATATCTCACATAACCCATATCCCAATGTGAACAAAAACAAGCATATATACGTAATACAAAAAGCACCAAAACCTACATTGAAGTCGAAGTTGAAGGGAGAACTGCTCCGGTATCCTCAATGCAAGTCACTTAACTGTGGAGCCTTTCCCTTACTTGACTGTGGATCTGCACTCAATCAAACACAAGAATGACGAGTCCAGGTAAGTAACATCAAACAGGATGTATACATTATTTCGTTGAGTCACGGTAAACGCCGAACAGATTCGGGTTTCATGGCGAGAACACAAGCCTAACAACCTTAAACCCTCGTGACTATGAGATATCCATAGAGTCCCCAACGTACACATAATTGGAAGATATCAACAATGCCCCAATAAACCTTTTTGTCTGGACATAAAACCCCTGGATTTCCTGTCCATCTACATGCACAAAGCACCCAATCAAGGTCAAAAACTTCCAGATTAGCCACTTATAGAACCGTAATCAATTATAATTAATAAGTAAGTTTAGCAAATAATCATACAACAAAAGATGAATAAATTACACTAGGGCATAAATTGAGAAATTATAAGAGAAGGGTATGTAGTCATATCAATAAGAAAACCTTCCTACACATTTTGCAATAGAATATATGATGATACTGGAAGCATATGTAGTCATATTAATAAGGAAAGGGTAAATTACAAATTGAATCATGGGGTTTGCCATAATATGCACGTTTGTCCCTTTGTTTTTAAAATTCACACGTTAGTCCCACTAATATATATCAAGACACTTATAGGGATGTGCCAATAAAAAACGGTCAGCAAACATCTAAGACTCAAGAGCAAATCAGGCTAAACCTCTAGGGGGATTTGTAATTTATCCGTAAGAAATTAGTTTAGCAAGATACCTCATTTTTCTTGGAGATAAATGGCCCAGGGTAACTTTTCGAGGCTATCAAAGATTAAAGGGAATAAAGAGGATGCTAGCAACAAAAATCATGAAAAGCATAATCAAGATGAACTTATATTTAAAAACAGAAATTATTTAACTGTCATAGTTCCAACTACTTTCCAGCCAAAATTAGAGGACGAGGGACAAAAATATTTTGGAGTGCATGCAACATGTCAACCATTTCTTCATAATTTTACAACACAGACTAATAATATGCAGAAAAACATAAAAGATCATTTTTTTCATTATTAAATTCGTACAAGAATTTGTACGAATTTCATCTTTTTCTTTTTCCATAAACCTTATATCAGTTGTTTAAAATCTCGTATTAGTGCCTATGACCTGTATTCTATATGGATGAAATTTTGAAAGAAACATGATATCGTGATCAATTTAACAAGATCTACTTTGAGCTGTCTAGCCTTCACAATGTTTGTCCATTAAGATTTTCATGATGGAACTTACACAAGGATATTTCTGTGAATCATTATAAGATGGTATCCTGCCAGTTGAGTTTTTCCTTTCCTTTCCAAGAGAATTAGAAATTTTAAGTTTTCCTCAAAGCTGTCCCAAACGATCTTGATGCCTCCATATACAACATTTAATATTTTTTACCATTTCATTCAAACAATAACAGCCATACAGTGACATTGGAAGATGAAAAAGGGTAACCAATCTACCTTGTAACAATCATGTGTCTTTCATTGATGAAATAGATAAAATTATGACCTTTTTACTTCTAAAATGAAAGTGAACAACACATTTACTTGCCACAGTTGCCCTAAAAGTGAACAGGCTTTCCTCGTTCAACAATTTCTGAATTGTCATGATGAACAATTCTAGAGTGGTAAAATATACAAATTTCAACTGGTTGTAGAATTTGTCCTGCAACAGATAAACTAGACAGGATGAAAACCAACATAACTACATGTTTTCTTGAAGTTTGCCACCAACCATAAATTTCCTTATACATTAAAGTAAGAGATCGAAGTCGTAAACTTGCTTGTGACTCTAGTTTTCATTGGAGAAACTTATACAATGAACTCAGTATTATCAATATCAGCCTCAAGGAGCGAAAATTTGTTAATTGCACGGTAACCTTATCAATTGTAATATGTACATATGGGAGATCGTCTCCCTGATTAGAAGCTTGATCCATGCTTCAATGTAAACAGTGTGCCAAATCCATCATTCAACCACCCTAAAAACACTACCTGTTTCGCCTAAAATTTTGAACTTAAATGGTTCTCCAGAGCTACTTTTGGCATGAACTGACTCCATGGTGAAACACGATGCTGGTGTCCTCCATCTCTTTCCATTGCAGTACTTAACCTGAATGTAGGACCAAAAGACTTAAGCGTAAATAACATAGCCATACCTAAATAACAAACACAAAAGAAAGAATAATGCCTGCGGAATTAACTAATGAAATCATGTATCCGATGCCGTATCTGAGAATTATTTGAAAATTCCTTTGGAGTGAATCAATCCTCGTAAGCATCTAAGTGAACAAAACTCAAGGCTCCTCTTTTACTTGTAAGAATTAATTTCTTCCTAAAATAATTTTTTTATATACAAGTACTAATTTTTAGAAATTAAAACCACAAACAATAACTTTTTCAAATTACATCTATTTTCTTTTTAGGATATTTCTCGTCACACAGATATTAAAGCAGACCGTAATAAGACTCCCTCAATGACACTGAAAGGGCCAGACTTCAGAATGCCTCATTTAACTAGCTTCATATGGCCAATTGAGATTTTTGACCACAGTCCTTTAACATCCGAAAGAGTTAACCTGTTTGTAATGTATCTCCAAATTCAATAATAATACAACAACAACAACATAGCCTCAATCCCAAAATTAGTTCGGGTTGGCTATATGTTTCAAATTCTTCCATTGCACTCGATTTAGTGCAATGACAGTATTGCTTATAATTGACCTGACGAGTTAAATACAATTACAATCTAGCAAAGACATGCTTAGAAGTAAGGAAGGTTTTAGGGTTTTGCAATGGTTCGAGCATTCCAATTGTTTATTCTTTAATGATCGAAAAATGATTTTCACCAACCTTGCCATATCTGTTACTTTTCTTGTCAAAAATAGCAATAATATTATATGTTACAAAGCAGCGAAATTTCAACACACTCGGTCAACCATTTGGGCCACCCTTATATTAGAAAGGGTACAAATACAAAATATCACTATCACACAACAGAAAAAAGGACAAATTTAATATTAAGTTCAGATTCCAACAGTAAGACTCATAACTAATTTATGTTAATAGATAAATTTTATTATGGACAAATAAACTTCACATTTAACTACTTCATTTACGTCCTTTCAATAACAACAACAACAACGCATTTCTCCAGTTTTAGTGTGTGCGCCGACCTAGGGTCGGGTCACCTGACTCAAACTGCTACTTGAACCTGATACCTAAACTAGACCCAAATAACAGTCTGGCACGCTCTCAAATAAACCTATGGAATACACATTTGCTAAACAAAGGATAATGATTGCGGAATAAATATAAAGAGATATCCTTAAGCCAATAAATTTAAGTTCACAAGAACATCTATGAAACTATACATGGGTTCGTATTCATTTAAACTAAACGAGGTTTATTAAAACTCCCAAGTAGAACAACTACAGGTAAGTAGGTTTCAAACTACCCAAAGACTTATTTTAATTACAACCCAATTTTAATAGTTTCAAAATCGAATATAGATAATATATATCAACATAAGGCTCACATCAAGTGCAGTGTTCAAGCTTGCCTCTCCCTTGTCTCAATCTAGCATTGTCATGGATATCTGAGATGTAAGTGGGATGAGCTTAAAGAACCAATGGAGCTCAATAAGAGGAAAACCTTGATCAACTATCAAACATGCAAGTATTACCTATAAAGCAAAATAACTCTGCGCATGAAGTTGTAAATCAAAACGCAAAGCTTTTAATGAAAAGTACTGGAGACATGGTTCTTATTCGTAAAGGGGGGTGTAAGCAAGTTTTAAGTCAAACAAAACATGAAAAAGGGTAAGCAATCTACCATTGTTAAAGACTAAAGTGCCCTCTCATTTGGGCCTTAAGTCTAACTCTAATATGTTTTTGGGCCGTTTTCATTAGTTTACTTTATTAGCCTTTTGACCAGAAAAGTTTTCCATAAATCATTTCCTAATTAATGTTATCTCATGAATTTAGAGATCTTGTCCCTTTTGACCAGGAAAGTTCTCACAAAATCTTTCCCTAATTAATGAGATCTTACAAATTTGTATATTTCACCCCTTTTGACTAGAAAAGTTCCCACATTTATTTCCCTAGTTAATAGATCTCATAAATCTGGAGATCTCGCCTCTGACTATAACTTTCTTCATGTTTAAGAAAAGTTTTTGAGAACTTTTTCTCTTGTGACTTTCCTTAATGAGAACGAGAGTATATTATTAAATATCTTTAAACCAAATAAAATGCGCTTCTCAAGGTGTAGGATATTATACCATTTCACTCATAATCAAATTTAAAGAAAATTCAACACACATTTAATATTTAAATTACTAAATTGCCCCCAAGTCGGATCGGGGAAGATTTGGGTAGTTACATTTAGAGACACATTTTAACTACAAATCAATAAGTAATAGCTTAGTTTATGCATAATATGATACCATTATGTAGAGTTATGTATCTATTTTTTTAGTAGAAGTGATTTTATTTCCTATGCATGATTTTATTCTTTGTAACTTCTTTGTAGTATTCGTAGTTTGTATCATTAGAAATGCTTCAAACCATTAGATTAATATTTTTGAATGCTATAAATGCATAATTGTGCTTACTTTGACATCCCTAAATAGCAATTTGAATCTTTTCACCATCTAAGATAATGTTTCCCAAACTTCTCCAAATTGGCAAATTTTCACAAAAGTCCTCCATGTCGAATTCCATTTCTAGAATTATTACATTTTTCAAGAAAGCAAATTACAAGGAAAAATCAAATTTTTTATCCTGTCTCAATCATATGACTGGACATAAAACCCCTGAATTTCCTGTCCATCTACATGCACAAAGCACCAAATCAAGGTCGAAAGACTACTAGATTAGCCACTAATAGAAGAACCATAATCAATTATAATTAATAAGTAGGTTTAACAAATAATCATACAACAAAAGATGAATAAAATTACACTAGGACATAAAATTAAGAAATTATGAGGGAAAATAGGATGGAAAAGCATACCAGTAATTTGGACAACAACCAGTTGATGAGGCAAATTCAAGTTTGATAAAAAGATTAGACTTTAGATTAAAACCTAAAAAGTATTGTAGAGAGGAGATGAGTGTGCATATTTTTCAGTATTTTAAACATGGAATGGGCGGTAGTGGCAGAAACAAACATGTTTTAAATTGCTAAATTCTAAAAGATGAAAGTAATATACCATCGGCAAGCCTAAAAGACGCAAAGACGCAAATATGGATATATAGTTGCCAAGAATGTCAAAAAGACAAGATTGAAAAGAAAATTATAACAAAAAATGAAGAAGCCTTAGCAGTAGTAGTAACAACAAGCAAGGAAAAAAAATTTCAAAAGCGTCACACCCGTTGGTGCTGCCTTAACAGAAAAATAATGAGCAAGAAGATTGAAAAGAGTGAATAATATTAGTAAAGATTTTTGTTTAGTTTTTGCGAGGTGCCCCAAGACTTTTTTTATTTATTTTGAAAGGTGGCACGCCCCTTGATAAAGATAAGATTAATTTAATATCTAGAGCGAAGGGGACGGGAAAGGGGAAGGGGAAGGGGAAGGTGAGAGGAGGGAGGGGGAGTAGGCTGGAAGGAGAGAGGAGAGTGGAGAAGATGGAAGATAGGAGGAGAAGAGGAGATCGGGAGGAATGTGGAGTAGTGGGGATGGGTAGGGAGGAGGACCCTAGGGATTGTTTCTAGAATGTAGATATTAAATTAAACTTAGGTATGAGTTTGGAGGGTTCTCTAACCTCTTATTTTATACTAGTCTCATATCATACATATTTTTCATTTAGTGATATGGGACTAAAGAGAATTACATTTATTTTTGCGGAAAGTCACAATTGAGAAATTTATAGGTTCAAAATTTATTTTTATAACATTGTCAATTCTATGCAAGTGTTTGGACTAAATGATGAATGTCTAAATAAAATTTATAGGCGCATCTACCAGAAGGACACCAAACTATGCACCTTGAGATGTACATCACATTTGCATCAGACAATGCCAACATGGTAGGTGTGCATTTCTCGATGTCCAAAGAGGGTCAGCCAATCTTTTTCCATAGGAGAGACATCTAAATCAACAATATTATAGTATAAAATTTTTTTAAAAAAAATTATAATAACACAGAATGGAAAAAAAAAAAAAACCAAATTTTAGCATCTATTAATGAATTTTATTAAATAATGATAATTGTATCAACTATATATATGAAGCATTTTGATTTGTTGAGTATCTAACAAATGGATCATGTGCCTAGACTGAATACTGGATCAGGATCTCTAGCATATCATGTGGTTTTATTCCACCATTAACATTTTTTGTTGCTTCATGAACCCAAAATAAAGCTTCCTCGATTTTTTACCTTGTAAAAAAAATGGAACCTAAAATGAAACCCCTATGCATCAATTTACAGTATATTTTGTCTAATCACCCTTAATTAACCCTCCCACTCTTACAATTTTCCTCTCGTTGTCCTTCCATTTCATTGAAGACCCATTTATTTCTTTCAAAAGTCAATAAGTTAACTAATGTGTCCAACTCTATGGTTTTGCTCCATATATAGATATCTATCTATGCAACCCATCTGTCACAAAATTTGCCCTTCAGAGAGTGTAATTATCCAAAGATATATACAAGTAATTAATTGACAACTTATGTTAATATAGAAATGATTGTCAATGTACAGTGAAAGTAAATAGGAAAATTAACTTCTCTGCATCTCCACACTCGTGCAGAATTGTGATCTGCCCATTAATTATCACGCATGGATAGAGATGAGAAGTTTCCAAATCGATCAATTAGCCTTTGAACTTAATTAGGAGCATATCGTCCTCCACATCCAAAAAAGAAAAATAAAACTGACCAATATTATCAACCACCATATATATATATATATATATAAATAAAATAATGAAAACACTAAAAATTATCACAATTAGTCAAAATCAAATAATGATGGTGCGTCTTGCCATGAACGTACGTTGATGCAACTAATTGCATAAAATCATCACTACATGTCCAACCTCTTTGTTGTCAAACTGCAAATCTAGCAATAAATGTTAATCTCTATCCATGGATGATATGCAAAATCTTTAAAAAAATAAAAATAAATAAATGACAGAAATTGTGTTTGAATTTTTAACTTTGCAAACCGCAAGGGAGGAGAACGGTTGTGGAGAGATACGTGGATAGGAGAGAGAAATGGCGATAATTTAGGAAAAGTTAATAAAGGTTCGGTTAGAAAACTAACTAGAAGTGTGTTTGTTTTCCACAAATGCCCCCAATGATTATTAGTTAACTTCTTTTTAAACCAATAAGTAAAAAGAAATGATGGACAAATATAGAATAAGTATAAATTTAAAATTAATTGGATCTTTGGGAGGATTGACATTATATATAGTATAGATTTAACAAATGTTCTGCTCTAAAGGAAAACTATAACGTACTTATTATATAAGATCTTCATGTTTACATATTTTTAAAAACTATATATTCAACTTCAAAACAACATGACCACACGCAATGACAATGAAGTTTGAAATTGAACATTTGAAGTTATCTTTGGCAATAATAAGGTAGCAACCCTCACAAATTAATTACGAAATATATTGAGAGATATTTCAAAGGTGTGGTATAGTGGCAAAGAAATGAGAATTATTACTCTGACAAAAGAAAATTTCATGAATTATGTTCGGAGCATCTATGTTCTATTCTCATAGTTATCGAAAAAAATACTGATTAGGATCATGCATTCATGAATTTGCTACCTAAAGAATATTAATTTTTGGAAATTATATTAAATCACTTGGTAGAAACATATATGATAGAAAAAAAAATAGATTTAGAGACATTCTTGCTCTCTTAATAAAAAAAAAGATTTTGAAGGGAGAATTGACTTTTTTTATTAGGAGAATTGACTTATTCATATAAGCGAGTTAGCCACAAACATAGGCACATGCAAACATTAAATGTTTATACAACACAAAATGAGTAAAAATATGTTTTGAAATCGAAAAAAATTTGTGCGATATAACTAATAAATCAACGCCAGATTTTAAAGAAACATTTTGTATAAGCTGAGTTAAGTGTACAATGTTGATGCTTATATGTAATAGTATATTACAAAATATAGGAATTGTAGTGCAATGGTTATATAGTAATTTCTATATAGTTCGTTGAGGTTTAGTCACTATATAAAGATGTAATCAATGTTGATGTAGTTTACTTCTGTTTTCTTCCCAACTTTCCCCTTCTATGGAAAACGGTTCGACTCTATTAGCTAACGAAAAATTTTGTTATGATCTTCATATTGAAAACTAAACATAATAAATAAAACTTGAAGAAATTTGACAACATAAAGGCAGACTTAAGATAGCTTAGAATGCATTGAATCAAGAAGAATGGAATATTTAATATACATAGCCGCACCCGATTATTTTGGGATTGAGAATTTTGTTGTTGTAAACTTGTTATAAGAGCCAAAGAACTTTCACGCAACCCATTTTTATTTTATTTTATTTTATTGAATCCTAAATAGATAATTCCATATCTTATTCTATCCGTTTTACCTTCAAATGAGAGCTTACGTATTATGATGTTCAAAACATGATTGGATAGGGGTGTTGTGCATGAGCCACACCCCTAAAAATTTTTTTTTTGTGGGGAGTCGAACTCTCGACTTTCAAAAATCTTGCCTGCTATGCGTTGTAACACGTCAAATATAATTCCCGATTCCTATACTGAAAACTACAAAAGACTGTAGTAGTGGTAAGCTCGGGGTCGAACCACAAGGACTGGGTTACTGACTTAGGTTTCTAAGGGAGAAGAGAAAATAGGGGATTTTGTAAAACTTTTGGAAATGTTGAAAACTTTGGACTTGAAATAATGCAATGGAAGAAAATCTACGTATACAGCTTCACGGTCTTCGCGATACAACTTGGGATTGATTCCATTAATCCTTGGTTTATAAATGATATGAGACTAACCTATGATCCAGTGCAGCTATAGACCCGGCGATGCACTCAGTTCCTCACACTTCTTGATGTCGACAACTGAGGTACGACTGTTGATTACTTCCCTAACCAAACACGCAACCTCATCGTTAGTGCTCCAGATTTAACACGTTGGACGCATTACCTCAGTTTGTGAAGACACTACACCTAGATAACCAGATCGTTAGTGCTCCTGATTTAGCTTAGATCCCTAAGGTACTTGACCGGTTGGCCAACTGTCATAGGTTTGACTCTACCACGTGAGGACGGACGTTTCGACTTCAATTACTAAGGGTAGTCAACCTAATATGCATGCACTACGCTATACATACACCAGTTAGCCAACTGTCACAAGTTTGAGTCTGCCTGCTCAGCCTGCTCAAGTATAGTGTGATGCTCTCTACGAACTACCTTAGCCTCCCTAGGCTCGCTCTCAACAACTAATGATATGTCATTTACATGCGCCTTAGGGTTAGGGGTGGGTTGGGCATGCAATCTACCCTAGTCCGTAAGTTTACCTAGCTCTCTAGCTATTTGATTCACTTGAACTGCTAAGTCACGCACAGTAGCATCATTAGTTGCTTTGTACTGTGCCATGTCGACTATAAGCTTGTCCACCTTAGTGATGAGTGTCCTCATCGTATCCTCTAAGGGTCTAGAACTGTCAAAAAAGTCGCAAGTCTTGGCCCGAGCTTTCCCGAAAGTAAGGAAACGCTCCATGAGATCAGTGAGTTTGTCAATCTTCCTCTCAGTGTTGACCCACTTCCACTGAAGATGTGTCAAGAAGGATCCTCATCCTTATCGTTGTCAACATATTGACGAGACTGACTATCCATAGATTTAAACAACTTGAACATCTCATCAGTTGTTCTCTTCTTATAGGCTCCACCACAAGTGTTATCAATCATGAGCTTCTCAAGGAACCTAAGACCCTTATAGAGGAATCGGACAAGAAAGGTTTTACTCTAACCATGTTGGGGACACAGTATAATTAGTCTTTTGAATCTGCCCCAACAGTCATTGAAGGTCTCTACTTTTTTCATCTTGATATTACATATCTCTGAGATAAGCTGAGACGACCGAGATTTGGGAAAGTATTCCCTTAAGAATGTTAAAATCAAGTCATTCTAGCTAGTGATAGATCCCGGGGGAATGTAAAAAACCACTCTTGCGCTCTATCTTTAAGACAGAATGGGAAAGCCAATAATTTGACTTCATTTTTGTGTACTCTAGGTCGCTTCATCATTAAACATTTGGAGTCAAAATCTTTGATGAAAATCACCGGACCTTTACGATCCAAGCAATGGAAGGAGGGCAAAAGGTTTAGAAAACTGGACTTAAGTTCAAAGTCACCCCTATGTGCAGGATATGCAATGCAATGAGGCTGATGTGCAAAAAAAAATTGCATCTCCTAGTTTTCTATCTAAATGGTGATGCGGGGCTCATCATGTGCTGGTGCATGAGCAGGGTTTAACAAATTAGGTGCGTGTGGCTAAAACTGGGGAATTAGATGTCCCCTCAGTCCTAATGGTGCCCTATCCGAATTATCCCCTTGATTCTGATTGTTCCTCTCATCTCGGGGAGGATTGTGCTCGTTATCCTCCATTTCTAGAGTATATGAAACGTTAGGAGTAGCTTCAGAAGCTTGCTTCCATTGGCACGCTTCTCTCGCGTTCCGTTGGCATGTCTTCTCGATATCTGGATCAAAGGGTAGAGAAGATTCGGTGGAATGTGATCGACGAAGACTACTATGCATAAAAGAAAGAAAAGAAAAACCTAAATCAAGTAGGACCTAGTCTCCAGTAACGGCGCCAAAATTTGACGCGCATTGTAAAACATTAAATATAATTCCCGATTCCTAGACCAAAATCTACAAAAGACTGTAACAGTGGTAAGCTCGGGGTCGAACCTCAAGCACTAGGTTACTGACTTATGTTTCTGAAGGAGAAGAGAAAATAGGGGATTTTGTAAAACTTTTGGAAACTTTGAAAACTTTGGAATTGGAGTAATGCAATGGAAGAAAATCTAGGTATTCAGCTTCAAGGTCTTCGCGATACAACTTGGGATTAATTCCATTAATTCTTGGTTTATAAAAGATATGAAAATAACCTATGATCTTGTACAGCTATAAACCCAGTGACGCACTCAGTTCCTCGCACTTCCTAATGTCAACAGCTAAGGTGCGACCGTTGACTACTTCCCTAACCAAACAGGCAACCGGATCGCTAGTGCTCTATATTTAATGCGTTAGACGCATTATCTCGGTCTGTGAAGGCACTACACCTATACAATTGGATTGCTAGTTCTCCCGATTTAATCTAGATCCTTAAGGTACTTGACCGGTTGCCAACTGTTACAAGTTCGAGTCTACCACGTGAGGACGGACATTTTGACTTTAATGAGTAAGGATAGTCAACTTAATATGCATACACAACACTATACATACAATCAAATCTAACCCTATTATTAAAAACAATACCAAAGAGAATAAACCATAGAAAAGAATCAAGATAATTAAATATAAATAAACCTCATAACAGAATCCCATGTTGCAAAGATTGACCGGTCCACCTTTAACCTAGTGAGAGGAGGTTTGTTAGACAAAATCAAGCCAAAAATCTAGTTCTAATGCAAAACGGAAGTAAAAACAATAGTTCTTTTCGAATTAGACTCTATTAGTATTTATAGGAAGACCACAAAGTGGGTTGAAAACCTAAAAATCACGAAATAGGTAAAATTCCTGAAATTAAGAGTCTTCAGGTATCGATGCTTTGTCGGTGCCATAAGAATATGTGAAACATGGCGTCCTAACGACGTCCTTTTTTAGTTCTTTGTTTAACTCATAAGTGAGTCACGCGCCGTGAGAATTTGTTTATCATGGTGTCCTCATGATGTGTTTTTATTCTTTGCTTTTCAACGCGATTTTGTAACACTTAGAGGCCGAATCTAAAAGGTCTTATGACATATGAAAATGTTCATCTTGGAGTCTACTTTCAAAGACGGAAAGAGAAAGGCATTTGGATTTGAGATGAGAATGTTATGGCCATTATACTAAAAAGGGATCATTAAGGAACTTAGCCAAACTTTTCCAACTGTTTGTGTTCTTTTGAGACACTTTAAATCCATATCTCATGATGCTTATGAGGACTAAAAATGTTTGCCTCGAAGTCTTCTTTCCAACAAGACTAACGGCGAGTCGTTCTGACTTCGGATGTGAAAGTTATGCCCTCTGAACTGAACATCGTCAATTAAGCTCAACAAAGGCCTTCGGTCCCAAAACTGCCAAATAAATATAAAATCCCTGAAACACATAAAACAAGCCTTTATCACTCTATAACAAGATAACTATAGTCCATTAACTTCTAATACCCTATACTAAATCATGCCTAAATGAACACTCATCATTAACTTTTGCAAGTGACACGCCTATCATCTCACCAAAGATGTTTTTGTCGATTTTTTAATTACTACTTTTTTGTTGAGGTTTAGTTTTTTTTCAACAAGTTGATTTTATTGCTAAACTACTAATACTCAAATACACATTGCTAGGTTAAATATCACTATTTTAGAAGTTTTTAATCTGGCCAAAGGAATGAGTTTTTTCAACTTTCTTTAATTTCTAGCCTCGCACCCTCTGCCCCTTTTTAACTCCACAGATGAAAAAGAGATTCTTACACATTTCACCATCAATCTCAGGTCTAGAGAAAGGAAGGGGAAAAAATCTTTAAATAGTTTTTAAAGTACAATGACGGTATATAAGGTGAAAATAAAGTAATTTTGATGAAAGCATGCCAAGAGTGGCAAAAAAGTTATGCCTAAGCCCCCAAAATGCCAGGTTCGACCCTGGGAATCAACTTTTATGTATCACACTTCTATGCATAATGGTAAATAAGATTATACGTCTTATTATATGTTATGAATTTATAGGGGCATTAAGAAAAATTTAAGTATAATCTATTAAGTTGTAGTTTCATGTAGTTTTTTGAATGAAATTAAGGCTAAAAAGTATCAAATCATTAAGGGACTTAAAACTTTCAAAAGTCACAAAAAGATGTTGAAGTTGTTTATGCAACATCTTATATATGTTATAAACAAAAATATTAAGCTAGCTCAACAAACAAATGAGATGAATGTACATTCCTCACAAAATATAATTTGATTCATGTAAACACAGTTTGGACTGAGTGCAAATTGTTTATAAAATCACATAATATTTCTTAATCTTGTCTCGGGTATATAAAATCCCATAATTTTCACCGCAAACACAGTTTATAAAAGCACATAATATAATTTGATTCATGCATTCAACTTATTTCTTAATCTTGTCTCGGGTATATAAAGTTTTCAAACTCTCATAATATTCACTGCAAACACAGTTTGGACTAAGTGTAAACTGTAACGACTCTAAAATCTAACTCATGTCACGTGTCAGTTTAGGTCGTGCGTGGACCCACTTGTCAAAAATTCCTTTTACTCCAAAATCATGAGACCAACTAAGTAATCCAAAGTTGTACCCCTTTGCAGTACCATTGCTCGAAAACGAGACCTAGAACAATGCTTTCATTATTTTTTCGCCGAATACTAATTTTTGAGGCCTCACCTTAACATCCAAATCGACACCGGAGATCACCCTACAGTTCTTCTAACCGATCGAATAAATCGGCATGATTGAAGACTCCTAATGGAGATGGAAGGGTAGTTGATGTTGAATATGTGATCCTCAAAGGAATTCTTTGGACATGTAAATTTGGGGGCATGCGACCAATTGTATAACTTTCGATATGTATCCGTAGTAACATAGGAAATAGAGATAGTCCTTTCGTGTGGTCTCATACACTAGTCCACAATTAGTGGCTCTAAGTGGACTAACTTCTCCTACTCCTACTTCAAGTGGACTTGCAGGATTGTATTTGTTGTTTGTGATTGGCTTCCCTAGATTGTTAGACATGGTTGCTGCAATGATAAGCAATTGCAAAAGCTACTACTTGTGCTATATGAAGTTCAATAAGAATTGATTCTAAGAAAAATGATGAATGAATACGTACCTGTGGTCATAAGGGTAGATTTGATCGTTGAAGGACTCCAATTGTGATAAAACGATTTGAGAACTGCAGCTATACCTGTGATGTGAAGGCAAGCAATTGACGTTCCAGATTTGATTGCAAAGTCTGATGGTTTCTTCCCAAAAGGAATTCTTTCTTTTCCTTTCGAGGCCATTAATGCCAATATGCCTACGCCTGGAACTATTACATCGATTTGAATGGTGGTATTTTTTATTAGAAGCGAAGCAAATGGAAGAGAGATTCTTAACGACAAAGTAGAATGCGCAAACCTTAAGAATGGTATCTGTAAGTTGTCCAAGGCCTCAAGATGAAAAGGAAGCAACGATAGGGGCTAGTTTGAACCTTTTTACGCCCATTGTTGGAAGAATGGTTGTCATAGGATTCCTAAAAAGAAACATATAATGTTCAAATCTAGAAGAATAGAGTTGTCTTGAAATGAGAGAAAAGTAATTTGTTAAAGGATCAATAATAACAACTGCAATGCATACTTGGTGGAATTGATTTACTTGAGTAGTTGTATTCTTTCAATGATGTAATTCACCGGTATCGAATGCAACTTGTTAACTGATATAATTTACATTAAACAACAATCAATCGCCTTGGTATGATAAAGGTTGATAACGTTAAATAAGCTAATGCTACAGCTTCATCACCACCTTGATCTTCATCACTTCCTCCCATGTATACAACATAATGCTAAAAGACACAAACTAAAAGGTTGGAACATATAAGCAATTCGCTAGTTAGAAAACTTGACAGAATAAAAATTAAAGCAATTCGATACAAAATAGGATAGCCTAAAATAATTAAGAATGCATAGGTGAAAAAAGATTTAAAGGGTTTTGAATGCATGCCACAAACAGCATTAAATCATGTGAAGCGAAAAATTTAGTTTTATTCATGTCGACTCATTTGAGATTGAGGTTTTGCTGTTGTTGTTGTTGTTTGTTCATTTGCACTTGTTAACTTTGGTGATGGCTAAGTTGCGACAGAGCTATTAAAGATAAGGAGACTTAAGAGAATGAAGAGAGAATGCAATTGCATGGTTGAAGAGGCCATGGCTCTTATGAAACTAAAGATGTAGATATGGAAGATATGGTGATGACGAAGTAGGAGATGTGATGAAGTCCAAGAATTAGCTTGTAAATTCTTGGAAAAATATGATGGAAGGATATGACAAGATGGCATTTTAGTAATTTCTGCAAATGGCGAAGTTTGGGCGTTTGATTTTTGGCGTTCCGGGGGCATGGGTTTATTGGAAACGGTATGGAGATCACAACTCACCGCTATGCCGTGACTACGACGTTTTTCGGTGAAAGACCATCGTTTCACCCTCCGAAACGTCAATTTTGCTCTTTTAAGAAAGTTTTGTTTCGCTTATAACTTTCATTAGGAATTTTCGTTTTTATTGCCATTTGCGGCATTTGTTTCTATTTTTCGTCTAGTTTTTAGTTTTTCGCTTTTTGGTATTTTTACTATTTTTGGCAAATTTTAGGGTTTTGCTATTTAAGTGATCTATTGGGTGTAATTCGTAGTTTTGGCTGAAATAAAAGAATATATTTTCGAACTTTGGCTTAAGTTTTGACCTAGATCGATTGTTTGTGGATTCGTTCAACTGGTTTAGAAGATCTTAGACTGGCTGGCATCAGTTGAAGAAGTTCTAGAATTCAAAGGTGTGCCCGAAGACAAGCGTGTGCAACTGGTTGCGACCAGATACGCAACAGGGCCACAGCTTAGTGGCAACAACAAAATTTGATGTTGAATAGGAATGGAAAGGCGAAGATCACCTCGTGGGAGAAGATAAAAAAATACTTACGGGCTGAGTTCTTGCCTTACAATTTCCAACGCCTTATGTATCAGAGGTTGCAGAATCTGAGACTAGGGGCAAAGTCAGTAGATGATTACACTACTAAGTTTTATCAGTTAGTCGCTAGAAACGAATTGCAGGAGACTAACGACCAATTAGTGGCGCGGTATATTGCTGGACTGAGTGTGCAGATCCAAGATGTCGTCAACATGTTTGATCCGGCTTCCTTATCTGCAGCGCACACCATGAGCATTGTTAGTGGAGAAACAACAGCATCGGGGTATAAGTAATGCTTCCAGTAATGTTAGTGTTGGGACAGCCAATACTGGAGGCAATATCGCTGCAATTAACCCTGCTAGTCACACAAATAGACCTGACACTACTGGGATTAAATGCTTCGATTATGGTGAATTTGGTCACAGGAAGTCAGAATGTAGAGGGAAGAAGGCTCTCTTTATTGAGAACGAAGAGGAAGACGAAGGGGAAGAGGCTAACATCACTGCAGAATCAGTGTTTGATACTTCTGACAACGCAGAAGAGGAGGTCGTAACTGGAGATGTGGGTATTGCCTTAGTTGTAAGGCGTTCGTGTATGACTCCTAGAGCTGTCGCTAATGATAAGTGGCTGCGGAATAACATCTTTCAATCCAAGTGTACCATGTTAGGCAAGGTGTGCAGGTTCATGATTGATGTAGCCAGCTACGAGAATATCATCTCAGTTGAAGCGGTTCAGAAGTTGGGCCTTGCACCTGAACAACACCCCAAACCCTACAAGCTAGCTTGGCTGAAGAAGGGTGGTGAGGTGAAGGTGTCAAAGCGCGCCTTGGTGACTTTTTCTATTAGTGCTAACTATAAGGATTCAGTCTGGTGTGATGTTGTGGCTATGGATGCTTGCCACTTATTACTAGGACGTCCTTGGCAGTTTGATAGGGGAGTTTTGCATGATGGCAGAACCAATAAATACACCCTTATGTTCAAGGGAGTGAAGATTGTGCTAGTACCCGCCAAGGACCCGGAGGAAGTTAAGCCTACTAAAGAATCTTGCAGTTTGCTGTCTTTGGCAAGATTTGAAGATGAATTACAGGACTCTGAGGTTGTTTACGTCTTGATAGGAAACGAGGTAGATAGAGATGTTGATGTTCCTAAAGCTGGAATTCCTATTGTGAAGGAGTTTTGTGATGTTTTCCCTAATGAGATGCTAGAAGGACTGCAACCATTGCGTGATATTCAACATCAGATTGACCTTGAACCTGGTGTGTCACTACCTAATAGACCACACTACCGAATGAGTCCCAGTGAACATGATGAGTTGCACAGACAGGTTGAAGAGTTATTGGCAAAAGGATTCATCCGTGAAAGTCTGAGTCCGTGTACAGTGCCAGCCCTCCTTACACCAAAGAAAGATAGTTCCTGGCGGATGTGTGTGGACAGTAGAGCAATCAAAAAGATTACTGTTAGGTATCGCTTTCCTATCCCTCGCTTGGATGATTTACTTGACCAATTGAGAGGAGCAAGAATTTTTACAAAACTGGATTTGAAGAGTGGGTACCACTAGATTTGCATTAGAGTTGGGGATGAGTGGAAGACTGCTTTTAAAACTAGGGAGGGGCGGTATGAGTGGTTAGTCATGTCGTTTAGGCTGTCAAACGCACCTAGCACCTTCATGAGAGTCATGAATCAGAGCTTGAGACCTTTGATAGGCAAGTGTGTTGTGGTATATTTTGATGATATATTGATATACAGTACTAACGAGGAGGAACACCTCCAGCACGTGCGAGATGTTCTGACTATCTTGCGTAGGGAGAAGTTCTATGCTTTGATAAAGAAGTGCTCATTTTTTACACCGAAGGTCCTTTTTTTAGGCAATGTCATTTCTGGAGAAGGGCTGCAGGTTGATGAGTCTAATGTAGAAGCCATCCGCACTTGGCCTAGACCCACCACAGTCACGGAGGTTCTTAGCTTTCATGGGTTGGCTTCATTCTACAGGCGGTTCATTCCACACTTCAACAGCATCATGGCCCCAATTACAGACTGTATCACGGCCGTGATGTTTGGGTGGAGCAACGAGGCAGATGAAGCATTCCAAGTGATCAAGGTACGTTAACCATTGCACCCATTCTGGTGTTTCCAAATTTTTACCTACCATTTGAGTTACATAGTGATGCATCCAAGGTAGGCATTGGAGCTGTCTTGAGTCAGAATAATAGGCCTGTTGCCTATTTTAGTTAGAAGCTGTCTGGGGCGAAGTTAAGGTATAGCACATATGATGTGGAGTTCTATGCAGTGGTACAAGCCATGAAGCATTGGCGGCATTATCTTTTTTACAGAGAGTTCGTGCTGTTTACAGACTATTAGGCATTGCGACACTTACATGGGCAGAACAAGGTCTCGGCCAGACATGCTTCCTGGGTGGCCTATTTGGAGCGCTTTACTTTTGTGGTGAAACACAAGTCTGGTGTGACCAATAGAGTTGTCGATGCCCTGAGCAGACAAAAAGTTTGTTGAGCCGCATGACCATTGAGGTACCTGTGTTTTCCTACTTCTCTGATTTGTTTACTACTTATCCTTTCTTTGCTACTATTATGGAGAAAGTGCAGAGTGGGGAGCGTACTGATTACACACTCCATGAGGGTTTCTTATTTCGAGGCAACCAGCTTGGAATTCCTAATTGCAGCTTCAGATTACTAATTATTATAGAGTTGCATGGGGAGGGACATGTTGGGCGTGATCGCACTTTGCAACTAATGCAGGCCTCTTACTTTTTCCTACCATTCGCAAGGAAGTGGACAGATATGTACAGCGATGCCGGACTTGCCAGCTTTCGAAGGGTACCGCAACTAATGTCAGTCTATATATGCCTTTGCGCATTCCAAAATAGCCATGGGTTGATATTAGCATGGATTTCGTGCTGGGGTTGCCTAGAACACAGCGGGGTAATGACTCTATTTTTGTGATGGTTGACCGTTTTTTCAAGATGGTTCACTTCATCCCATGTAAGAAGACCACAGATATTGTAAAGGTGGCTCAGCTGTTCTTTCGGGAGGTGTATAGATTGCATGGCCTTCCTACTTTGAATGTTTCAGATCGGGACACCAGATTCCTCAACCATTTTTGCTCAGTTTGTGGGCTACGGTGAACACGTAGCTGAAATTTAGCAGTGCTTATCATCCGCAAACAGATGGGCAAACTGAAGTTGTTAACCATGCGTTAGGCAATCTTTTGAGGTGCTTGGTGGGTGAGAATGTTAGGAGTTGGGACTTCAAGTTGAGCCAGCCAGAGTTTGCACACAACCATGTTGTTAATCGAAGTACTGGGTTTAGTCCTTTTCAAGTTGTGTATTTAGTACTACCTCGAGGTCCTCTTGATCTGTTACCAATGCCAAATAAGACTAGATGGCATGGCAAGGCAGAAGACTTTATTAGTGGGCTGCAAAAGATTCATCAATCTGTCAAAGATAACTTGCATAAGGCTACTGACAAGTACAAACAATATGCAGATCGGAAGAAGCGTCACATGGAGTTTGAGGTGGGTGACTTTGTGTGGGCTATTCTCACTAAAGACCGGTTCTCTGTGGGTGATTACAACAAATTGTCAGTTCGAAAGATTGGTACTGTGGAGGTTCTTGAGAAAATTAATCCTAATGCTTACAGATTGAAGTTGCTAAGTCACATTCAAACGACTGATGTATTTAATGTCAAGCATCTTGTTCCCTATTATGGAGATACGTCCGATAATGAAAATTCGAGGGTGAATTCTGTCCACCATGGGGAGAATGATGAAGTCCAAGAATTAGCTTGAAAATTCTTGGAAAAATATGATGGAAAGATATGACAGAATGGCATTTTAGTAATTTTTGCAAATGGCGAAGTTTGGGTGCTTGATTTTTGGTGTTTCGGGGCATGGGTTTATTAGAAATGGCGTGGAGATCAAAACTCACTATCATGCCGTGACTATGACATTTTTTGGCGAAATTCCATCGTTTCGCCCTCCGAAACGGCAATTTTGCTATTTTAGAAAAGTTTTGTTTCGCTTATAACTTTCATTAGGAATTTCTGTTTTTATTGCCGTTTGCGGCATTTGTTTCTATTTTTCGTCTAGTTTTCAGTTTAGGGTTTTTTGGACTTTTTACTATTTTTGGCAAATTTTAGGGTTTCGCTATTTAAGCGATCTATTGGGTGTAATTCTTAGTTTTTGGCTGAAATAAAAGAATTTTTGAACTTTGGCTTAAGTTCTGACCTAGATCGAATTGTTTATGGATTCATTCAACTGGTTTAGAAGATCTCCACTACGTCAAGATGTGAGAGGAGTTATAAAGAAAATTGTGGAAGAAAAGCATTTAATTCTCCAATCACCATTTCTATGAAGGAACAAGGAAGTGTAAAGACAAACAAGGAAAAGATCTTGTATATATAATTATACATCTTCTCTAGCTAACTACTTTCATGAAACTAAATATATAAGAAGTATACATGTATGATCATAATTAATATAAATTTAATTGCATAAAATAATTACATTATCCTAAAGCACCCCTGTTAATAATTATTAAACTAAAAAAAAGTTGGATTATATTATTATAAAATAGTAAAGATTTTATCTCCAAGGATTGTGGTGCAGCGACGAGCACCATATATCTGATGGAGACATCATAGTGGTTATATTATATCTTATTGGTTTCTCTGCATTATGGGCTAGGGGTGCCCGATTACCCCCATAACATTAATCGAACGGAAGTAAGATGGAGCGAAAAAGGTTCAAAATCTACATTTATCAAAAACGATTTAGTATATCTAGTATTTATTTTACTTAAAAGAATCTATAGTATGCATCAAAGAATCTAGTATTTTTTTGATTAGTTGTAATGAATGGATTTATTTGTCTTGATCAATGAAACAATTCAAAATTTTTCGTAGCCATGAATAACAGGTTGTTCATTCCACTCTTAAAAAGAGAAACTAGTATTAGCAATTGTCTCGCCCTCATTGGTGTGTTGAGTTTTTGTCTCGCGCTTGTTGCATGTTGTCAACACTGTTTGTTTTGATCTTTATGCTATTCTTTGCTCACTCAAATGGCTATGGCAGGATCATCGACTAAGGGGAGCCTCCAACTCCCATACAAGGATCTAACTTTGGGGCAAGAGGATGAGCAGGGTTTGATCTTCGAGGAAGACAAGACCTTGAAGGATGTCGTGGATTGTTCAAAAATCATTGTTGGTCATTTTCTCTGGGAGAGTGGTTCATTTCGACTCCATGAGGGATACATTAGCATCTATATGGAAACCAGTGAAGGGAGTACATGCAAGGAAAATGAAGTGATTATGTCCATACGTCTTCACCTTTTTCCTTGACGGAGATTTGTTTTGTGTTATGGATGACAACCTTTGGACTTTTAACCAGCAAGCTCTATTGCTCAAACAAATGGAGCCATCAGATTAGTTAGGAACAAACTCCCTATGGGATTCATGAATGAGAAGGTTGTTGAATGGATAGTCAATGGAATGGGAAAGTATGTGAAGACGGACTTGTGGAGTATTGAGAACATGTGGCTTAAATATTTATGAGTCAAGGTACGAATTGATTTTTGAAAATCACTTCATGTATAAATGAAGATGAAGAGAACAAGTGGAGAGTGGTTTTGGGTGAAGATTGCCTATAAAAGAGTGCCAACATTCTATTTCTACTACGGATGGATTGGTCAGTCAGATAAGTTTTGTGTGAACCTCTCTTTGACTGTGAGGAGCCTAGTGAGGAACGGATATACGGGAGCTTTCTGATCTCCACGGTTAACCGACAAAACAATGCATCAACAAATCGATGGCTGCGAGGGATAGGCAGGGGTGGGGGAGGTGACAACATTGCGGATAGGTCGTGTTTCCATAACAGTGGCACCAATCAAGGATATGTTACAATTATTGTTGGGTTTTGGGGTTCATACGCAGCGGAGATTACAAAATAATTTTGAGAAAAACCCTAACAGGATCCAAATCTGATTCTATTAAAACACGTTTAAACTATGAAAACTTAATCATACCTCAATCGCAATGTACCATTCTGAAGATTAATCAATCCCTAAGACGCTGCCAACGACGAACGCTCTCTATCAGCAGTCCACATTCGAACGGTGGCCGAGATTTGAAGTGCTAGCTTCGAGAGAATACCAAACCTTTTTGTTTCTCTCCAAAACGATCCAGAGCATACCAAAAACCTCTAAGTCATTTCTTAAAGTGAAAATAGAGTTTCAGCCCTTTTTAAATCTTTTGTACTTGTATTCTAACTCAAAGCGTCTTTTTATACAACCCTTGTATATAGACGGTTAAGTAAATTATACATATACCCTTATTTAAAGAAGTATAAGTGTAATACACTACAAGGACGTTTCTGTCATGAATTTTATCATATAAAATTCATTTTTTTTGAACCATCTTAAAATCTCGCAAAACCATTCTCAGTGTGTGACCCAATAGGCTCATACAATGTTAGCAGTGTACCAAAACACATTTTGGTATACAAGTCATAAGCGGCCTCTAGCAAGACATTATGACTACCCAAGTTGTAGGAATATCAAATCGATAAAACCTAATCAATAGTGTATATAACATCCTTTTGTCACACGATATCCTTTTGATCAAACATAAGGCATGGAATTATCATCCAACATATTCAATCGTACTAGTCTCGATTTCTAGGTAGACTGAAAACATCTAAGTGACATTGATCAATATCAATTCACTTAGACTAGGCCTTTTAACAGTTTAACACATCGAGGGATCCACTGGATATCTCTCTTTATATGAGAGGGACAAATTATATCTCGATTACACAACTTCACCACATTATTCACACAGTAACCAATCACAACCTTTATAATCATCCGGTTAAAGACAACGTTTGATTGCGTCAAATCACTTTATTCCCAATGTTGAAGTCTCTGGTAATCTCAAGTCAGAGGACTGAAAAATATACCAATCATGAGAAACAACTATGACTTAATCCATGTGATGTTCTCATAGCGGGTCGGTCCAGTACTTTGTTCCCTAACAAATACTCATGATCTTGATTTGTATTCCTATACGTATGATCATCATATGATCATCAATCAAGACTGACACTAGTTTTAATTCATTATAGTTCCCAATATAATAATCGACTAGGGACATTTAGGATATTTCTGTAAATACCCATGGATCTTGTTATAATGTAAACATGCAAATTAATTATAAATTGTGATTATATAGTTTCCTACGAAATGGGCAAAAAATATACTACCATTTCGTAATAAACACTCACCACATGGATTTTAAGCGTCATTAGTTAATTTTTGCTAAAATAAGCCTTAAAAGTCAATATTGTAAATATACTGATATTTAGCTAGTTAAATTTTAGAATTTCGATGCTTTAGTTCATGCAAAATGGGTAAAAAATCATTACCATCAAGTTTCACAGTACTTTGTTGTGAAATTGGAAAAAATTCATCTCCATTTAGTTTCGTACGTTCCGTACAACGATTTTAGGCACAATTCGTTGAAGTTTTGCTGAAATAAGCCTTGAATGTAATTATTGTAAATATAATGATTTTTGCTTGGTTGAATTTTTGAATTCTTTTGATGTAGTTTGAAGCTAAATGGGGCAAAAACTTATTACCATCGAATTACACACGTTCCCTGAGTGGATTTTAGGCGCAATTTGTCAAACTTTTGTTATAATAAGCCTTAAAGCGCAACATTGTAAATATTATAATTGTCGACCAGTTAAATTTTAGAGTTCTGACGATATAGTTTGGTGAAAAATTAGTAAAAACTCATTATCGCCTAGTTTCGCATGTTCCCTATGTGGATTTTCAGTGAAACTCGTCATTTTCTTGCTAAAATAAACTTAGAAGGTCATTATTAAATATGTTGATTTTCAGCTAGTTGAATTTTAGAATTCTAACGATGCAGTTTAATGCGAAATAGGCAAACAATTTTTAACATCCAGTTACACACGTTCCCTATGAGCATTTTAGGAAAAATTCATCAAAATTTTAATATAAAAGTCTTGATGGTCAATATTATAAATAGGTTGATGTTCGCCAGTAGAATTTAAGAATTTTGACGATGTCATTTTATGGGAAATAAACAAACACTCATTACCGTAAGGTTACGCACGTTCCGTCAGTGCATTTTAGGCAAAATTTGTCAAATTTTTAATAGAATAAGTCTTAAAGATCAATGTTGCAAATAGGCTAATATTCAATTGTTGAATTTCAAAATTCTGATGTAGTAGTTTGATGCAAAACGGACAAAAATTTATTATCCTCAATTTTTGTTGTAGTTTGCTGTGAAATTGGCAAAAACTCACTACCGTCAAGTTTTGCTCGTTCCCTACATGGATTTTAGGCCCAATTCGTCAATTTTGTGCTAAAATAGCATAAAAGGTCAATATTGTCAATAGGCTGATTTTTGGCATTTTGAATTTCAAAATTCTTACAATGTACTTTGATGTGAAATAGGCAAAAACTCCTTACCGTCCATTTTTGAACGTTCCCTACTGAGATTTTAAGCACAATTTGTCGAATTTTTGCTGAAATAAGCCTTGAAGGTCAATATTGTAAATATTATGATTTTTGACTGAATGAATTTTACAATTATGACGCTTAATTTGATGTGAAATGGACAAAAATTTATTACCATCCAGTTTCACATGTTCCCTACGTTGTTTTTAGGCACAATTCGTCGATTTATTACTATAATAAGTCCAGTATGGCAATATTTTAAATATGTTAATTTTCAGCCAGCTGAATTTCAGAATTCTAGCGATTTTGTTTGATGTGAATTGGAAAAAAACTCATTACTGTTAGTTTCACTATAGTTTGAAGTGAAATGGCAAAAACTCATAACTGTCAAGTTCGCACATTCCCCGCTTCGAGTTTAGGTACAATTCGTCAATTTTTTTTGCTACAATAAGAATTGAATGTCAATATTGTAAATATGTTGATTTCTACCTATTCATTTTACAATTCTAACGATGTAGTTTGATGTGAAATTGGCAAAAATTCATTACCGTATAGTTTCGCACGTTCCCTACATGGATTTAAGTAACAATTCGTTGACTTTTTGTTAAAATAAGCCTTAAAGTTCATTATTAAAAATATGTTTATTTTTTACTAGTTGAATTTTAGAACTCTGATGTTTTAGTTTGATGAGAAATTGGCAATAACTAATTACCGTCCAGTTACAACCATTCCTTATATGGATTTTAGGCCCAATTTATCAATTTTTTGGTATAATAAGCCATGAAGATCAATATTGTAAGCATGCTAATTTTCGACCGGTTGAATTTCAGAATTCTAATGACGTAGTTTGATGTGAAATAGGCACAAACTTATTACCATCAAATTTCGATGTAGTTTGATGTGCAATTGGCAAAAACTCATTAACGTCTAGTTTCTTATGTTCCCTATGTAGATTTTGGCACAATTCATCGAATTTTCGCTAAAATAAGCCTTAAATGTCATTATTGTAAATTTGTTGATTTTTGCCTAGTTAAATTTCAAAATACTGACAATGCAGTTTAATGCAAAATGGGTAAAAACTCATTACCGTCCAGTTACACATGTTCCATATGTGGATTTTAGGCATAATTTGTCAAAGTTTTGCTATAATAAACCTTGAAGTTCAATATTGTAATTATTTTGATTTTCGACCGGTCAAATTTAAGAAATCTGTCGATGTTGTTAAGTAAGAATTTGTAAAAGCTCATTACTGTGTAGTTTCGTATGCTCCTTACATGGGTTTTTGGCACAATTCATCAATCTTTTGCTAAAATAAGACTTGAAGGTCATTATTGTAAATATGTTGATTTTTGGCTAGTTGAATTTCAAAATTCTGACGATATAGTTTGATGTGAAATGATATGAAACTCATTACTGTGAAGTTTCGTCGTAATTTATGTGAAATCAACAGAAGCTCATCACCGTCAAGTTTCGCACGTTTCTTACGTAAATTTTTGGCACACTTCTTCGATTTTTTGCTAAAATAAGCTTTAAAGGTCAATATTGTCAATAGGCTAATTTTGGGCAGGTTGAATTTTAGAATTCTTACAATGTAGATTGGTGCAAAATAGGTAAAAACTCTTTACCATCCACTTTTGTACATTCCTATCTTGTTTTTAGGCACAATTTGTAAAATTTTTGCTAAAATAGACGGGGAAGGTCAATATTGTAAATATATTGATTTTCGACTAGTTTAATTTTACTATTCTCATGATGTAGTTTGACGTGAAATTGGCAAAAACTCATTACCCTATAGTTTCGCACGTTCTTTATGTTGATTTTAGGCACAATTCGTCAATTTTTTGCTAAAATAAGTCTTAAATTTCAGTATTGTAAATATGCTGATTTTTTGCTAGTTGAATTTCAAAATTCTGATGTTGTAGCTTGATGCGAAATGGATAGAAACATAGTACTATCAAGTTAAGCTCATTTCCTATGTGGATTTTAGGTACGATTTGTTAAAATTTTGCTATAATAAGCCTTGAAGGTCAATATTGTAAATCTACTAATTTGGCTCGTTTGAATTTCAGAATTCTGACTATTTAATTTGATGCGAAATGGGCAAAAACTCATTAATAATAAGTTTCACTGTAGTTTGATGTGAAATAGACAAAAACTCATTACCGTCCAATTGTACACTTTCCCCACGTGGATTTTAGGCACAATTTGTGAACGTTTTACTTCAATAAGCCTTAAAGGTCAATATTGTAAATATTTTAATTTTCGGTGAGTTGAATTTCAGAATTTAAAAGATGTAGTTAGGTGACAAATTAATAAAAACTCATTACCGCTTAGTTTCACAAGTTCCCAACGTGAATTTTAGTCACAATTCGTCAATTTTTTTTAAAAATATGCCATGAATGTCATTATTGTAAATATGTTGTTTTTTGTCTGGTTGAGTTTCGAAATTTTGACGATGTAGTTTGATGCGAAATGTCTATAAACTCTTTTCCATCTAGTAAAGTACATTCCCAACGTGCATTTTAGGCACAATTCGTCAAATTTTTGCTATGATAAGTCTTGAAGGTCAATATTATAAATATGTTGATTTTTGTTGGTTGAATCTCAAAATTATGACGATGTAGTTTGATGTGAAATGGGCAAAAATTCATTACTGTCAAGTTTTTCCACAGTTTAATGTGATATTGGCAGTAACCCGTTATCGTCTAGTTCTACTTTTTCCCTACATGGATTTTAGATACAATTTATCAATTTTTGCTAAAATAAGCCTTAAAGGATAATATTGTAAATAGGCTGATTTTTGGCAAGTTGAATTTTATAATTCTTACAATGCTGTTTGTTGCAAAATAGGCAAAAACTGTTTACCGTCCAATTTTGAACATTCATTGCCTAGATTATGGTACAATTTGTTGATTTTTTGCTAAAATGAGCCTTAAAGATCAATATTGAAAATATGTTGATTGGTTGAGTTTTACAATTCTGACAATGCAGTTTGATATGAAATGGACAAAATCTCAATTGCCTTCCAGTTTCGCACGTTCCTTACGTGAATTTTAGGTACAATTAGTCAAATTTTTTGCTATAATAAGCTTTTGTATGGCAATATTGTAACGGAAAATGATAAAATGACCCACTTTCAACGCACACTTTGTGCGTACACTATTGTCTTTTAACCATTTATGGCTCTTTCTTGTCTGACCAGGCGTGGGCTCCACGTCTGACAAAATACCATAAACAACTAAAAGAAAAGGGTGTGCGCGTAAAGTGTGTGTTGAGAGCGTGTTAGATTATCATTTTCCTATTATAAATATGTTGACTTTTGGCCAGTTGAATTTTATAATTCTGGCGATGTACTTTGAAGTGAAATGGCAAAAACTCATTACCATTTAGTTTTATTGTATTTGATTTGAAATGGACAAAATCTCATTAACGTCAACTTTCACACATTCCCTACTTGAATTTTTGACATCAATTTTTTTGCTAAAAGAAGCCTTGAAGGTCTATAATGTGAATATGTTGATTTTCGAGCTGTTTAATTTCACAATTTTGACAATGTAGTTTGATGTGAAATTGATAAAAACTAATTACCGTCTAGTTTCGCACATTCCCTACATAGATTTGAAGCACAATTCATCGATTTTTTGCTAAAGTAGCCTTGAAGGTCATTATTATAAATATGCTAATTTTTTGCTAGTTAAATTTTAGAATTCAGACTATGTAGTTTGATGCGAATTGGGCAAAAACTCATTATTGCCGAGTTACATATGTTCCCTACTTGGATTGTAAGCACAATTCATCAATTTTTGCAATAGTAAGGCTTGAAAGTGAATATTGAAAATACGTTGAATTTTAGCAGGTTAAATTTCAGAATACTGATGCTGTAGTTTAATGCGAAATAGGCAAAAACTCATTACTATCAAGTTTCACTGTAGTTTGATGTGAAATTGGGAAAAATTCAAAACTGTCTAGTTTTGCCCGTTCCCTACAACTATTTTAGGCACAAGTCGTTGAATTTTTTCTAAAGTAAGCCTTTAAGATCAATATTATAAGTATGTTGATTTTCTCCTGGTTAATTTCAGAATTTTTGCTATGAAGTTTGATGTTACATGGGCAAAAATTCATTACCGTCCAATTACACACATTCTACAAATTTTTGCTATAATAACCCTTGAAGGTAATAGTTTAAATATTCTGATTTTCAGCTAGTTGAATTTCAGAATTTTGACGATGTAGTTAGCTAAGAAATTGGTAAAAACTTATTACCACTAGTTTCACCGTTACTTATGTGAATTTTATGCACAATTTGTCTATTTTTTTACAAATAAGCCTTGAATGTCATTATTGTAAATTTGTTGTTTTTTGGCTACTTGAATATCATAATTTTGATGACATTGTATGACGCGAAATGGATAAACACTCATTACCGTCCAGTTACGCAAGTTCCCAACGTGCTGATTTTTTGCAGTTGAATTTCATAATTCTAACGATGTAGTTTGATGCGAAATGGCCAAAAACTCATTACCATCAAGTTTCGCTATAGTTTGATGTAAAATTGGCAAAAAATCATTACCATCTAGTTTCGCAGGTTTCTTACATTGATTTTAGTCACAATTCGTCGATTTTTTTCTAAAATAAGCCTTAAAGATCAATATTGTAAATAGGCTGATTTTTGGCGTGTTGAATTTTAGAATTCTTACAACGTAGCCATATGCGAAATAGGCAAATACTATTTACCATCCAATTGCACATTCCTTATCTAGATTTTAGTCACAATTTGTCGAATTCTTACTAAAATAAGCCTTAAAGTCAAATATTGTAAATATGTTGATTTTCACCAAGTTGAATTTTACAATTTTGACGATATAGTTTGATGCCAAATAGGCAAAAACACATTATCATCCAGTTTCGCACGTTCCCTATGTGTATTTTTTGCACAATTCATTGATTTTTTGCTATAATAAAAAAGCCCAGTATGGCAATATTGTAAAAATGCTGATTTTTAATCAGTTGAATTTCAGAATTTTGACGATGTAGTTTGATATGAAATGGGAAAAAACTCATTACCATCGAATTTCGCTGTAGTTTATGTGAAATTAGAAAAAAACTCATTAGCCTTAAGTTTTGCACATTCCCTACTTGAATTTTAGACACAATTCAATAAATTTTTTGCTAAAATAAGCCTTGAAGGTCAATATTATAAATATTTTCATTTTCGACCGGTTGAATTTCAAAATTCTAAAGATTTAATTAGGTGACAACTTATTAAAAACTCATTTCCGCCTAGTTTTGCACGTTCCCTATGTAGATTTTAGGCACAATTCGTCAATTTTTTGAAGTATAAGTCTTGTACGTCACTATCATAAATATGCTATTTTTGGGCTGGTTGAAATTCATCATTTTGACGATGTAGTTTGATGTTAAATGGGCAAAAACACATTACCGTCAAATAAAGCACATTCCCTACATGCATTTTAGGCACAATTTGTCAAATTTTTGTTATAATAATCTGGAACATCAATATTGTAAATATGTTAATTTTTTGCCAGTTGAATTTTAAAATTCTGTAGATGTTATTTGATGCGAAATGGGCAAAAACTCATTTCCATGAACTTTTGCCACAGTTTAATGTGATATTGGCAAAAACTTATTACCGTCTAGTTTCGCTTGTTCCGTACGTAGACTTTAGACACAATTTGTAGATTTTTTTCTAAAACAAGCCCTAAAGGAGAATATTGTAAATAGGCTGATTTTTGGCAGGTTGAATTTCATAATTCTTACAATCTTGTTGAGCAAAATAGGCAAAACAATTTACCGTCCAATCTTGAAAGTTCTCTACCTAAATTTTAGGAAAAATTTGTCGAATTTTCACTAAAATATGCCTTGAAGGTCAATATTTTAAATATGTTGATTTTCGAGTGGTTGAATTTTACAATTCTTACAATATTGTTTGATGCGAAACTGGCAAAAACTCATTACCTTCCAATTTTGCACGTTCCTTACATGGATTTTAGGTACTCATTACCTTTCACTTTCTCATGATGTAGTTTGACGTGAAATTGGCAAAAACTCATTACCCTATAGTTTCGCACGTTCTTTACGTTGATTTTAGGCACAATTCGTCAATTTTTTGCAAAAATAAGTCTTAAATTTCATTATAGTAAATATGTTGATTTTTTGCTAGTTGAATTTAAAAATTTTGAAATTGTAGCTTGATGCGAAATGGATAGAAACGCTGTACTATCAAATTAAGCTCATTTCCTATGTGGATTTTTGGTACAATTTGTTAAAATTTTGCTACAATAAGTCTTGAAGGTCAATATCGTAAATCTACTAATTTGGCTCGTTTGAATTTCAGAATTCTGACTATTTAATTTGATGCAAAATGGGCAAAAACTCATAACCAATTAGTTTCACTGTAGTTTGATGTGAAATAGACAAAAACTCATTACCGTCCAATAAGAAGTTAAGGCTTAAACCAATGATTTTTATTCAAAATAAGCGTTTGTAGATAAAATATGTCTATGCTCGGCTTGTTAAACTTTAAAACTCTTAGAATTATGATTTTATACAAAATCGTTGAAACTTCATTATCGTCCTATTTCCCACGATCCCTACGAAAAGTTAAGGCTCAAAACAACGATTTCTAGTCCCAATTAGCTTTGTGACAACACAATGATTATAATCGGCTTGTTTACTTTCAAAACTCTTAGTTTGATTATTTGTATCAAAATAGGTAAAACTTCATTATATTTCGATTTTACACATTCCCAGTGTGAAGTTATGGCTTAAAACAACGATTTCTATTCAAAATAAGCGTTTGTAGATAAAATATATTTATGCTCAGCTTGTTAAATTTTAAAACTCTTAAAATTATGATTTTATACAAAATTGTTGAAACTTCTTTATCGTCGTATTTCCCACGTTCCCTACGTGAACTTAAGACTCAAAACAATGATTTCTAGTCACAATAAGCATTGTGACAGCACAATGATTATACTCAGCTTGTTTACTTTCAAAACTGTTACTTTGATTATTTGTATAAAAATGGGAAAAACTACATTATAATTCGATTTCCGACGTTCCCAATGTGAAGTTAAGGCTTAAAACAACGATTTCTACTCAAAATAAGCGTTTGTAGATAAAATATGTTTATGCTCGGCTTATTAAATTTTAAAACTTATAGAATTATGATTTTACACAAAATTGTTGAAACTTCGTTATAGTCCTATTTCCTATATTACCTACGTGAAGTTAAGGCTCAAAACAACGATTTCTAGTCATAATAAGCTTTGTGACAAAGCACAATGATTATACTCGGCTTGTTTACTTTCAAATCTCTTAGTTTGATTATTTGTATCAAAATGCGTAAAAGTTCATTATAGTTCGATTTCACACGTTCCCAATGTGAAGTTAAGGCTTAAAACAACGATTTCCATTCAAAATAAGAGTTTGTAGATAAAATATGTCTATGCCCGGCTTGTTAAATTTTAAAACTTTTAGAATTATGATTTTATACAAAATCGTTGAAACTTCATTATTGTCCTATTTCCCACGATCCCTACGATAAGTTAAGGCTCAAAACAATGATTTCTAGTCACAATTAGCTTTGTGACAGCACAATGATTCTACTTGGCTTGTTTACTTTCAAAACTCTTAGTTTGATTATTTGTATCAAAATAGGTAAAACTTCATTATATTTCGATTTTACACGTTCCCAGTGTGAAGTTAAGGCTTAAAACAACGATTTCTATTCAAAATAAGCGTTTGTAGTAAAAAGTTATTTATGCTCAGCTTGTTAAATTTTAAAACTTTTAAAATTATGATTTTATACAAAATTGTTGAAACTTCTTTATCGTCCTATTTCCCACGTTCCCTACGTGAAGTTAAGGCTCAAAACAACGATTTCTAGTCATAATAAGCTTTGTGACAGCACAATGATTATACTCGACTTGTTTACTTTCAAATCTCTTAGTTTGATTATTTGTATCAAAATTGGTAAAACTTCATTATAGTTCAATTTCACACGTTCCCAATGTGAAGTTAAGGCTTAAAACAACGATTTCCATTCAAAATAAGTGTTTGTTGATAAAATATGTCTATGCTCGGCTTGTTAAATTTTAAAACTTTTAGAATTATGATTTTATACAAAATCTTTGAAACTTCATTATTGTCCTATTTCCCACAATCCCTACGAGAAGTTAAGGCTCAAAACTACGATTTCTAGTCACAATTAGCTTTGTGGCAGCACAATGATTCTACTCGTCTTGTTTACTTTCAAAACTCTTAGTTTGATTATTTGTATCAAAATAGGTAAAACTTCATTATATTTCGATTTTACACGTTCCCAGTGTGAAGTTAAGGCTTAAAACAACGATTTCTATTCAAAATAAGCGTTTGTAGAAAAAATATATTTATGCTCAGATGGTTAAATTTTAAAACTCTTAAAATTATGATTTTATACAAAATTGTTGAAACTTCTTTATCGTCCTATTTCCACGTTCCCAACGTGAAGTTAAGACTCAAAACAATGATTTCTAGTCACAAAAAGCTTTGTGACATCACAATGATTATAGTCAGCTTGTTTACTTTCAAAACTCTTGGTTTGATTATTTGTATCAAAATGGGTAAAACTTCATTATAGTTCGATTTCCCACGTTCCCAATAAGAAGTTAATGCTTAAAACCACGATTTCTATTCAAAATAAGCGTTTATGGATAAAATATATTTATTCTTGGCTTGTTAAATTTTAAAACTCTTAGAATTATGATTTTATAAAAAATCGTTCAAACTTCATTAAAGTCCTATTCCCCACGATCCCTACGAGAAGTTAAGGCTCAAAACAACGATTTCTAGTCACAATTAGCTTTGTAACAGCACAATGATTATAATCTGCTTGTTTACTTTCAAAACTTTTAGATTGATTACATGTATCAAAATGTGTAGAACTTCATTATAGTTCGATTTCCCACGTTCTCAATGTGAAGTTAATGCTTAAAACAAAGATTTCTATTCAAAATAAGCGTTTGCAGATAAAATATATTTATGCTCGGCTTGTTAAATTTTAAAACTCCTAGAATTATGACTTTATAGAAAATCATTGAAACTTCATTATCGTCCTATTTCTCATGATCCCTACGTGAAGTTAAGGCTCAAAACAACGATTTCTAGTCATAATTAGCTTTGTGATGATTATACTCGGCTTGTTTACTTTCAAAACTTTTAAATTGATTACTTGTATCAAAATGGGTAAAACTTCATTATAGTTCGATTTCACACGTTCCCAATGTGATGTTAAGGCTTAAAACAATGATTTCTATTCAAAATAAGCGTTTGCAGATAAAATATATTTATGCTCGACTTGTTAAATTTTAAAACTCCTAGAATTATGATTTTATACAAAATCGTTGAAACTTCATTATCGTCCTATTTCTCATGATCCCTACGTGAAGTTAAAGCTCAAAACAAAGATTTCTAGTCATAATTAGCTTTGTGATAGCACAATGATTATACTCGGCTTGTTTACTTTCAAAACTTTTAGTTTGATTACTTGTATCAAAATGGGTAAAACTTCATTATAGTTCGATTTCACACATTCCCAATGTGATGTTAAGGCTTAAAACAACGATTTCTAATCAACATAAGCGTTTGCAGATAAAATATATTTATGCTCGACTTGTTAAATTTTAAAACTTAGAATTATGATTTTATACAAAATCATTGAAACTTCATTATCGTCCTATTTCCCACGTTCCCTACGTAAAGTTAAAGCGGAAAACAACGATTTCTAGCCACAATAAGCTTTGTGACAACTTAGTGATTATACTCGGCTTGTTTACTTTCAAAACTATTAATTTGATTATTTATATCAAAATGGGTAAAACTTCATTATAGTTCGATTTCCCACATTCCCAATGTGAAGTTAATGCTTAAAACTAAGATTTCTATTCAAAATAAGCGTTTGCAGATAAAATATATTCATGCACGGCTTGTTAAATTTTAAAACTCATAGAATTTTGATTTTGTACAAAATCGTTGAAACTTCATTATCGTTCTATTTCTCATGATCCCTACGTGAAGTTAAGACTCAAAACAACGATTTCTAGTCATAATTAGCTTTATGACATCACAATTATTATACTCGGCTTGTTTACTTTCAAAACTTTTAGATTAAGTACTTGTTTCAAAATGGGTAAAACTTCATTATAGTTTGATTTCACACGTTCCCAATGTGAAGGTAAGGCTTAAAACAACGATTTCTATTCAAAATAAGCGTTTGTAGATAAAATACGTCTATGCTTGGCTTGTTAAGTTCTAAAACTCTTTGAATTATGATTTTATACAAAATCGTTGAAACTTCATTATCGTTCTATTTCTCATGATCCCTACGTGAAGTTAAGGCTCAAAACAAGGATTTCTAGTCATAATTAGCTTTGTGACAGCACAATAATTATACTTGGCTTGTTTACTTTCAAAACTTTTAGATTGATCACTTGTATCAAAATGGGTAAATCTTCATTATATTTTGATTTCACACGTTCCCAATGTGATGTTAAGGCTTAGAACAATGATTTCTATTCAACATAAGCGTTTGCAGATAAAATATATTTATGCTCCGCTTGTTAAATTTTAAAACACTTAGAATTATGATTTTGTTCAAAATTGTTCAAACTTCATTGTCGTCCTATTTCCCACGTTCCCTACGTGAATTTAAGGCTTAAAACAACGATTTCTAGTCACAATAAGCTTTGTGACAACTTAATGATTATGCTCGGCTTGTTTACTTTCAAAACTCTTAATTTGATTATTTGTATAAAAATGAGTAAAACTTCATTATAGTTGATTTCTCATGTTCCCAACGTGAAGTTAATGCTTAAATCTAAGATTTCCATTCAAAATAAGCGTTTGCAGATAAAATATATTTATTCTCGGCTTGTTAAATTTTAAAACTCTTAGAATTATGATTTTATACAAAATCGTTGAAACTTCATTATCGTTCTATTTCTCATGATCCCTACATGAAGTTAAGGCTCCAAACAACGATTTCTAGTAATAATTAGCTTTGTGACTGCACAATGACTATACTCGGCTTGTTTACTTTCAAAACTCTTAGTTTGATTATTGGTATCAAAATAGGTAAAACTTCATTATATTTCGATTTTGCACGTTCCCATTGTGAAGTTAAGGCTTAAAGCAACGATTTCTGTTCAAAATAAGCGTTTGTAGATAAAATATATTTATGCTCAACTTGTTAAATTTTAAAACTCTTAAAACTATGATTTTATAGAAAATCGTTGTAACTTCTTTATCGTCCTATTTCCCACGTTCCCTACGTGAAGTTAAGACTTAAAACAATGATTTCTAGTCACAAAAAGCTTTGTGACAGCACAATGATTATACTCAGCTTGTTTACTTTCAAAACTCTTAGTTTGATTATTTGTATCAAAATTGGTAAAACTTAATTATTGTTCGATTTCCCACATTCCTTATCTGAAGTTAAGGGCTTAAAACAACGATTTCTATTCAAAATGAGCGTTTGTAGATAAAATATGTTTATGCTCGGCTTGTTAAATTTTTAAACTTATAGAATTATGATTTTACACAAAATTGTTGAAACTTCGTTATAGTCCTATTTCCTATATTACCTACGTGAAGTTAAGGCTTAAAACAACGATTTCTAGTCATAATAAGCTTTGTGACAGCAGAATGATTATACTCGGCTTGTTTACTTTCAAATCTCTTAGTTTGATTATTTGTATCAAAATGGGTAAAAGTTCATTATAGTTCGATTTCACACGTTCCCAATGTGAAGTTAAGGCTTAAAACAACGATTTCCATTCAAAATAAGAGTTTGTAGATAAAATATGTCTATACCCGGCTTGTTAAATTTTAAAACTTTTAGAATTATGATTTTATACAAAATCGTTGAAACTTCATTATTGTCCTATTTCCAACGATCCCTACGATAAGTTAAGGCTTAAAACAACGATTTCTAGTCACAATTAGCTTTGTGACAGCACAATGATTCTACTCGGCTTGTTTACTTTCAAAACTCTTAGTTTGATTATTTGTATCAAAATAGGTAGAACTTCATTATATTTCGATTTTACACGTTCCCAGTGTGAAGTTAAGGCTTAAAACAATGATTTCTATTCAAAATAAGCGTTTGTAGAAAAAATTTATTTATGCTCAGCTTGTTAAATTTTAAAACTTTTAAAATTATGATTTTATTCAAAATTGTTGAAACTTCTTTATCGTCCTATTTCCCACGTTCCCTACGTGAAGTTAAGGCTCAAAACAACGATTTCTAGTCATAATAAGCTTTGTGACAGCACAATGATTATACTCGACTTGTTTACTTTCAAATCTCTTAGTTTGATTATTTGTATCAAAATGGGTAAAACTTCATTATAGTTCGATTTCACACGTTCCCAATGTGAAGTTAAGGCTTAAAACAACGATTTCCATTCAAAATAAGTGTTTGTAGATAAAATATGTCTATGCTCGGCTTGTTAAATTTTAAAAATTTTAGAATTATGATTTTATACAAAATCTTTGAAACTTCATTATTGTCCTATTTCCCACAATCCCTACGAGAAGTTAAGGCTCAAAACTGCGATTTCTAGTCACAATTAGCTTTGTGGCAGCGCAATGATTCTACTCGTCTTTTTTCCTTTCAAAACTCTTAGTTTGATTATTTGTATCAAAATAGGTAAAACTTCATTATATTTCGATTTTACACGTTCCCAGTGTGAAGTTAAGGCTTAAAACAATGATTTCTATTCAAAATAAGCGTTTGTAGAAAAAATATATTTATGCTCAGCTTGTTAAATTTTAAAACTCTTAAAATTATGATTTTATACAAAATTGTTTAAACTTCCTTATCGTCCTATTTCCACGTTCCCAACGTGGAGTTAAGACTCAAAACAATGATTTCTAGTCACAAAAACTTTGTGACATCACAATGATTATAGTCAGCTTGTTTACTTTCAAAACTCTTGGTTTGATTATTTGTATCAAAATGGGTAAAACTTCATTATAGTTCGATTTCCCACGTTCCCAATAAGAAGTTAATGCTTAAAACCACGATTTCTATTCAAAATAAGCGTTTATGGATAAGATATATTAATTCTCGGCTTGTTAAATTTTAAAACTCTTAGAATTATGATTTTATAAAAAATCGTTCAAACTTCATTAAAGTCCTATTCCCCACGATCCCTACGAGAAGTTAAGGCTCAAAACAACGATTTCTAGTCACAATTAGCTTTGTAACAGCACAATGATTATAATCGGCTTGTTTACTTTCGAAGCTTTTAGATTGATTACTTGTATCAAAATGTGTAGAACTTCATTATAGTTCGATTTCCCACGTTCTCAATGTGAAGTTAATGCTTAAAACAAAGATTTCTATTCAAAATAAGCGTTTGCAGATAAAATATATTTATGCTCGGCTTGTTAAATTTTAAAACTCCTAGAATTATGACTTTATACAAAATCGTTGAAACTTCATTATCGTCCTATTTCTCATGATCCCTACGTGAAGTTAAGGCTCAAAACAACGATTTCTAGTCATAATTAGCTTTGTAATAGCACAATGATTATACTCGGCTTGTTTACTTTCAAAACTTTTAGATTGATTACTTGTATCAAAATGGGTAAAACTTCATTATAGTTCGATTTCACACGTTCCCAATGTCATGTTAAGGCTTAAAACAACGATTTCTAATCAACATAAGCGTTTGCAGATAAAATATATTTATGCCCGACTTGTTAAATTTTAAAACTCTTAGAATTATGATTTTATACAAAATCATTGAAACTTCATTATCGTCCTATTTCCCACGTTCCCTACGTGAAGTTAAAGGTGAATACAACGATTTCTAGCCACAATAAGCTTTGTGACAACTTAATGATTATACTCGGCTTGTTTACTTTCAAAACTATTAATTTGATTATTTATATCAAAATGGGTAAAACTTCATTATAGTTCGATTTCCCACGTTCCCAATGTGAAGTTAATGCTTAAAACTAAGATTTATATTCAAAATAAGCGTTTGCAGATAAAATATATTCATGCACGGCTTGTTAAATTTTAAAACTTATAGAATTATGATTTTGTACAAAATCATTGAAACTTCATTGTCGTTCTATTTCTCATGATCCTTACGTGAAGTTAAGGCTCAAAACAACGATTTCTAGTCATAATTAGCTTTATGACATCTCAATTATAATACTCGGCTTGTTTACTTTCAAAACTTTTAGATTGAGTACTTGTATCAAAATGGGTAAAACTTCATTATAGTTCGATTTCACACGTTCCCAATGTGAAGTTAAGGCTTAAAACAATGATTTCTATTCAAAATAAGCGTTTGTAGATAAAATACGTCTATGCTCGGCTTGTTAAATTCTAAAACTCTTTGAATTATGATTTTATACAAAATCGTTGAAACTTCATTATCGTTCTATTTCTCATGATCCCTACGTGAAGTTAAGGCTCAAAACAAGGATTTCTAGTCATAATTAGCTTTGTGACAGCACAATAATTATACTCGGCTTGTTTACTTTCAAAACTTTTAGATTGATCACTTGTATCAAAATGGGTAAATCTTCATTATAGTTTGATTTCACACGTTCCCAATGTGATGTTAAGGCTTAAAACAATGATTTATATTCAACACAAGCGTTTGCAGATAAAATATATTTATGCTCCGCTTGTTAAATTTTAAAACACTTAGAATTATGATTTTGTACAAAATTGTTCAAACTTCATTATCGTCCTATTTCCCACGTTCCCTACGTGAATTTAAGGCTGAAAACAACGATTTCTAGTCACAATAAGCTTTGTGACAACTTAGTGATTATGCTCGGCTTGTTTACTTTCAAAACTCTTAATTTGATTATTTGTATCAAAATGGGTAAAAATTCATTATAGTTGATTTCCCACGTTCCCAACGTGAAGTTAATGCTTAAATCTAAGATTTCCATTCAAAATAAGCGTTTGCAGATAAAATATATTTATTCTCGGCTTGTTAAATTTTAAAAACTCTTAAAATTTTGATTTTATACAAAATCGTTGAAACTTCATTATCGTTCTATTTCTCATGATCCCTGCATGAAGTTAAGGCTCCAAACAACGATTTCTAGTAATAATTAGCTTTGTGACTGCACAATGACTATACTCGGCTTGTTTACTTTCAAAACTCTTAGTTTGGTGATTGGTATCAAAATAGGTAAAACTTCATTATATTTCGATTTTACACGTTCCCATTGTGAAGTTAAGGCTTAAAGCAACGATTTCTGTTCAAAATAAGTGTTTGTAGATAAAATATATTTATGCTCAGCTTGTTAAATTTTAAAACTCTTAAAACTATGATTTTATACAAAATCGTTGTAACTTCTTTATCGTCCTATTTCCCACGTTCCCTACATGAAGTTAAGACTCAAAACAATGATTTCTAGTCACAAAAAGCTTTGTGACAGCACAATGATTATACTCAGCTTGTTTACTTTCAAAACTCTTAGTTTGATTATTTGTATCAAAATTGGTAAAACTTCATTATAGTTCGATTTTCCACATTCCTTATCTGAAGTTAAGGCTTAAAACAACGATTTCTATTCAAAATGAGCGTTTGTAGATAAAATATGTTTATGCTCGGCTTGTTAAATTTTAAAACTTATAGAATTATGATTTTACACAAAATTGTTGAAACTTCGTTATAGTCCTATTTCCTATATTACCTACGTGAAGTTAAGGCTCAAAACAACGATTTCTAGTCATAATAAGCTTTGTGACAACAGAATGATTATACTCGGCTTGTTTACTTTCAAATCTCTTAGTTTGATTATTTGTATCAAAATGGGTAAAAGTTCATTATAGTTTGATTTCACACGTTCCCAATGTGAAGTTAAGGCTTAAAACAACGATTTCCATTCAAAATAAGAGTTTGTAGATAAAATATGTCTATGTCCGGCTTGTTAAATTTTAAAACTTTTAGAATTATGATTTTATACAAAATCGTTGAAACTTCATTATTGTCCTATTTCCCACGATCCCTACGATAAGTTAAGGCTCAAAACAACGATTTCTAGTGACAATTTGCTTTGTGACAGCACAATGATTCTACTCGGCTTGTTTACTTTCAAAACTCTTAGTTTGATTATTTGTATCAAAATAGGTAGAACTTCTTTATATTTCGATTTTAGACGTTCCCAGTGTGAAGTTAAGGCTTAAAACAACGATTTCTATTCAAAATAAGCGTTTGTAGAAAAAATTTATTCATGCTCAGCTTGTTAAATTTTAAAACTTTTAAAATTATGATTTTATACAAAATTGTTGAAACTTCTTTATCGTCCTATTTCCCACGTTCCCTACGTGAAGTTAAGGCTCAAAACAACGATTTCTAGTCATAATAAGCTTTGTGACAGCACAATGATTATACTCGACTTGTTTACTTTTAAATCTCTTAGTTTGATTATTTGTATCAAAATGGGTAAAACTTCATTATAGTTCGATTTCACACGTTCCCAATGTGAAGTTAAGGCTTAAAACAACGATTTCCATTCAAAATAAGTGTTTGTAGATAAAATATGTCTATGCTCGGCTTGTTAAATTTTAAAAATTTTAGAATTATGATTTTATACAAAATCTTTGAAACTTCATTATTGTCCTATTTCCCACAATCCCTACGAGAAGTTAAGGCTCAAAACTACGATTTCTAGTCACAATTAGCTTTGTGGCAGCACAATGATTCTACTCGTCTTGTTTACTTTCAAAACTCTTAGTTTGATTATATGTATCAAAATAGGTAAAACGTCATTATATTTCGATTTCACACGTTCCCAGCGTGAAGTTAAGGCTTCAAACAACGATTTCTATTCAAAATAAGCGTTTGTAGAAAAAATATATTTATGCTCAGCTTGTTAAATTTTAAAACTCTTAAAATTATGATTTTGTACAAAATTGTTGAAACTTCTTTATCGTCCTATTTCCACGTTCCCAACGTGAAGTTAAGACTCAAAATAATGATTTCTAGTCACAAAAAGCTTTGTGACATCACAATGATTATAGTCAGCTTGTTTACTTTCAAAACTCTTGGTTTGATTATTTGTATCAAAATGGGTAAAAGTTCATTATAGTTCGATTTCTCACGTTCCCAATAAGAAGTTAATGCTTAAAACCACGATTTCTATTCAAAATAAGCGTTTATGGATAAAATATATTTATTCTCGGCTTGTTAAATTTTAAAACTCTTAGAATTATGATTTTATAAGAAATCGTTCAAACTTCATTAAAGTCCTATTCCCCACGATCCCTACGAGAAGTTAAGGCTCAAAACAACGTTTTCTAGTCACAATTAGCTTTGTAATAGCACAATGATTATAATCGGCTTGTTTGATTTCAAAACTTTTAGATTGATTACTTGTATCAAAATGTGTAGAACTTCATTATAGTTCGATTTCCCACGTTCTCAATGTGAAGTTAATGCTTAAAACAAAGATTTCTATTCAAAATAAGCGTTTGCAGATAAAATATATTTATGCTCGGCTTGTTAAATTTTAAAACTCCTAGAATTATGACTTTATACAAAATCGTTGAAACTTCATTATCGTCCTATTTCTCATGATCCCTATGTGAAGTTAAGGCTTAAAACAACGATTTCTAGTCATAATTAGCTTTGTGATAGCACAATGATTATACTCGGCTTGTTTACTTTCAAAACTTTTAGATTGATTATTTGTATCAAAATGGGTAAAACTTCATTATAGTTCGATTTCACACGTTCCCAATGTGATGTTAAGGCTTAAAACAACGATTTCTAATCAACATAAGCGTTTGCAGATAAAATATATTTATGCTCGGCTTGTTAAATTTTAAAACTCTTAGAATTATGATTTTATACAAAATCATTGAAACTTCATTATCGTCCAATTTCCCACGTTCCCTACGTGAAGTTAAAGCTGAAAACAACGATTTCTAGCCACAATAAGCTTTGTGACAACTTAATGATTATACTCGGCTTGTTTACTTTCAAAACTATTAATTTGATTATTTATATCAAAATGGGTAAAACTTCATTATAGTTCGATTTTCCACGTTCCCAATGTGAAGTTAATGCTTAAAACTAAGATTTCTATTCAAAATAAGCGTTTGCAGATAAAATATATTCATGCACGGCTTGTTAAATTTTTAAACTCATAGAACTATGATTTTGTACAAAATCGTTGAAACTTCATTATCGTTCTATTTCTCATGATCCCTACGTGAAGTTAAGGCTCAAAACAACGATTTCTAGTCATAATTAGCTTTATGACATCACAATTATTATACTCGGCTTGTTTACTTTCAAAACTTTTAGATTGAGTACTTGTTTCAAAATGGGTAAAACTTCATTATAGTTCGATTTCACACGTTCCCAATGTGAAGGTAAGGCTTAAAACAACGATTTCTATTCAAAATAAGCGTTTGTAGATAAAATACGTCTACGCTCGGCTTGTTAAATTCTAAAACTCTTTGAATTATGATTTTATACAAAATCGTTGAAACTTTATTATCGTTCTATTTCTCATGATCCCTACGTGAAGTTAAGGCTCAAAACAAGGATTTCTAGTCAAAATTAGCCTTGTGACAGCACAATAATTATACTCGGCTTGTTTACTTTCAAAACTTTTAGATAGATCACTTGTATGAAAATGGGTAAATGTTCATTATAGTTTGATTTAACACGTTCCCAATGTGAAGTTAAGGCTTAAAACAACGATTTATATTCAAAATAAGCGTTTGTAGATAAAATACGTCTATGCTCGGCTTGTTAAATTCTAAAACTCTTTGAATTATGATTTTATACAAAATCGTTGAAACTTTCTTATCGTTCTATTTCTCATGATCCCTACGTGAAGTTAAGGCTCAAAACAAGGATTTCTAGTCATAATTAGATTTGTGACAGCACAATGATTATACTCGGCTTATTTACTTTCCAAACATTAAGATTGATTACTTGTATCAAAATGGGTAAAACTTCATTATAGTTCGATTTCACACGTTCCCAATGTCATGTTAAGGCTTAAAACAACGATTTCTAATCAACATAAGCGTTTGCAGATAAAATATATTTATGCTCGGCTTGTTAAATTTTAAAACTCTTAGAATTATGATTTTATACAAAATCATTGAAACTTCATTATCGTCCTATTTCCCACGTTCCCTACGTGAAGTTAAAGCTGAATACAACGATTTCTAGCCACAATAAGCTTTTTGACAACTTAATGATTATACTCGGCTTGTTTACTTTCCAAACTATTAATTTGATTATTTATATCAAAATGGGTAAAACTTCATTATAGTTCGATTTCCCACGTTCCCAATGTGAAGTTAATGCTTAAAACTAAGATTTCTATTCAAAATAAGCGTTTGCAGATAAAATATATTCATGCACGGCTTGTTAAATTCTAAAACTCATAGAATTATGATTTTGTACAAAATCGTTGAAACTTCATTGTCATTCTATTTCTCATGATCCCTACGTGAAGTTAAGGCTCAAAACAACGATTTCTAGTCATAATTAGCTTTATGACATCTCAATTATTATACTCGCCTTGTTTACTTTCAAAACTTTTAGATTGAGTACTTGTATCAAAATGGGTAAAACTTCGTTATAGTTCGATTTCACACGTTCTCAATGTGAAGTTAAGGCTTAAAACAACGATTTATATTCAAAATAAGCGTTTGTAGATAAAATACGTCTATGCTCTGCTTGTTAAATTCTAAAACTCTTTGAATTATGATTTTATACAAAATCGTTGAAACTTCCTTATCGTTCTATTTCTCATGATCCCTACGTGAAGTTAAGGCTCAAAACAAGGATTTCTAGTCATAATTAGATTTGTGACAGCACAATAATTATACTCGGCCTGTTTACTTTCAAAACTTTTAGATTGATCACTTGTATCAAAATGGGTAAATCTTCATTATAGATTGACTTCACACGTTCCCAATGTGATGTTAAGGCTTAAAACAATGATTTCTATTCAACATAAGCGTTTGCAGATAAAATATATTTATGCTCCGCTTGTTAAATTTTAAAACACTTAGAAATATGATTTTGTACAAAATTGTTCAACCTTCATTATCATCCTATTTCTCAAGTTCCCTACGTGAATTTAAGGCTGAAAAAAACGATTTCTAGTCACAATAAGCTTTGTGACAACTTAATGATTATGCTCGGCTTGTTTACTTTCAAAACTCTTAATTTGATCATTTGTATCAAAATGGGTAAAACTTCATTATAGTTGATTTCCCACGTTCCCAACGTGAAGTTAATGCTTAAATCTAAGATTTCCATTCAAAATAAGCGTTTGCAGATAAAATATATTTATTCTCGGCTTGTTAAATTTTAAAACTCTTAGAATTATGATTTTATACAAAATCGTTGAATCTTCATTATCGTTCTATTTCCCACGTTCCCTACGTGAAGTTAAAGGTGAATACAACGATTTCTAGCCACAATAAGCTTTGTGACAACTTAATGATTATACTCGGCTTGTTTACTTTCAAAACTATTAATTTGATTATTTATATCAAAATGGGTAAAACTTCATTATAGTTCGATTTCCCACGTTCCCAATTTGAAGTTAATGCTTAAAACTAAGATTTATATTCAAAATAAGCGTTTGCAGATAAAATATATTCATGCACGGCTTGTTAAATTTTAAAACTTATAGAATTATGATTTTGTACAAAATCATTGAAACTTCATTGTCGTTCTATTTCTCATGATCCCTACGTGAAGTTAAGGCTCAAAACAACGATTTCTAGTCATAATTAGCTTTATGACATCTCAATTATAATACTCGGCTTGTTTACTTTCAAAACTTTTAGATTGAGTACTTGTATCAAAATGGGTAAAACTTCATTATAGTTCGATTTCACACGTTCCCAATGTGAAGTTAAGGCTTAAAACAATGATTTCTATTCAAAATAAGCGTTTGTAGATAAAATACGTCTATGCTCGGCTTGTTAAATTCTAAAACTCTTTGAATTATGATTTTATACAAAATCGTTGAAACTTCATTATCGTTCTATTTCTCATGATCCCTACGTGAAGTTAAGGCTCAAAACAAGGATTTCTAGTCATAATTAGCTTTGTGACAGCACAATAATTATACTCGGCTTGTTTACTTTCAAAACTTTTAGATTGATCACTTGTATCAAAATGGGTAAATCTTCATTATAGTTTGATTTCACACGTTCCCAATGTGATGTTAAGGCTTAAAACAATGATTTATATTCAACACAAGCGTTTGCAGATAAAATATATTTATGCTCCGCTTGTTAAATTTTAAAACACTTAGAATTATGATTTTGTACAAAATTGTTCAAACTTCATTATCGTCCTATTTCCCACGTTCCCTACGTGAATTTAAGGCTGAAAACAACGATTTCTAGTCACAATAAGCTTTGTGACAACTTAGTAATTATGCTCGGCTTGTTTACTTTCAAAACTCTTAATTTGATTATTTGTATCAAAATGGGTAAAAATTCATTATAGTTGATTTCCCACGTTCCCAACGTGAAGTTAATGCTTAAATCTAAGATTTCCATTCAAAATAAGCGTTTGCAGATAAAATATATTTATTCTCGGCTTGTTAAATTTTAAAAACTCTTAAAATTTTGATTTTATACAAAATCGTTGAAACTTCATTATCGTTCTATTTCTCATGATCCCTACATGAAGTTAAGGCTCCAAACAACGATTTCTAGTAATAATTAGCTTTGTGACTGCACAATGACTATACTCGGCTTGTTTACTTTCAAAACTCTTAGTTTGATGATTGGTATCAAAATAGGTAAAACTTCATTATATTTCGATTTTACACGTTCCCATTGTGAAGTTAAGGCTTAAAGCAACGATTTCTGTTCAAAATAAGTGTTTGTAGATAAAATATATTTATGCTCAGCTTGTTAAATTTTAAAACTCTTAAAACTATGATTTTATACAAAATCGTTGTAACTTCTTTATCGTCCTATTTCCAACGTTCCCTACATGAAGTTAAGACTCAAAACAATGATTTCTAGTGACAAAAAGCTTTGTGACAGCACAATGATTATACTCAGCTTGTTTACTTTCAAAACTCTTAGTTTGATTACTTGTATCAAAATTGGTAAAACTTCATTATAGTTCGATTTTCCACATTCCTTATCTGAAGTTAAGGCTTAAAACAACGATTTCTATTCAAAATGAGCGTTTGTAGATAAAATATGTTTATGCTCGGCTTGTTAAATTTTAAAACTTATAGAATTATGATTTTACACAAAATTGTTGAAACTTCGTTATAGTCCTATTTCCTATATTACCTACGTGAAGTTAAGGCTCAAAACAACGATTTCTAGTCATAATAAGCTTTGTGACAATGAGAATGATTATACTCGGCTTGTTTACTTTCAAATCTCTTAGTTTGATTATTTGTATCAAAATGGGTAAAAGTTCATTATAGTTTGATTTCACACGTTCCCAATGTGAAGTTAAGGCTGAAAACAACGATTTCCATTCAAAATAAGAGTTTGTAGATAAAATATGTCTATGCCCGGCTTGTTAAATTTTAAAACTTTTAGAATTATGATTTTATACAAAATCGTTGAAACTTCATTATTGTCCTATTTCCCACGATCCCTACGATAAGTTAAGGCTCAAAACAACGATTTCTAGTGACAATTAGCTTTGTGACAGCACAATGATTCTACTCGGCTTGTTTATTTTCAAAACTCTTAGTTTGATTATTTGTATCAAAATAGGTAGAACTTCTTTATATTTCGATTTTAGACGTTCCCAGTGTGAAGTTAAGGCTTAAAACAACGATTTCTATTCAAAATAAGCGTTTGTAGAAAAAATTTATTCATGCTCAGCTTGTTAAATTTTAAAACTTTTAAAATTATGATTTTATACAAAATTGTTGAAACTTCTTTATCGTCCTATTTCCCACGTTCCCTACGTGAAGTTAAGGCTCAAAACAACGATTTCTAGTCATAATAAGCTTTGTGACAGCACAATGATTATACTCGACTTGTTTACTTTTAAATCTCTTAGTTTGATTATTTGTATCAAAATGGGTAAAACTTCATTATAGTTCGATTTCACACGTTCCCAATGTGAAGTTAAGGCTTAAAACAACGATTTCCATTCAAAATAAGTGTTTGTAGATAAAATATGTCTATGCTCGGCTTGTTAAATTTTAAAACTTTTAGAATTATGATTTTATACAAAATCTTTGAAACTTCATTATTGTCCTATTTCCCACAATCCCTACGAGAAGTTAAGGCTCAAAACTACGATTTCTAGTCACAATTAGCTTTGTGGCAGCACAATGATTCTACTCGTCTTGTTTACTTTCAAAACTCTTAGTTTGATTATTTGTATCAAAATAGGTAAAACGTCATTATATTTCGATTTCACACGTTCCCAGCGTGAAGTTAAGGCTTCAAACAACGATTTCTATTCAAAATAAGCGTTTGTAGAAAAAATATATTTATGCTCAGCTTGTTAAATTTTAAAACTCTTAAAATTATGATTTTGTACAAAATTGTTGAAACTTCTTTATCGTCCTATTTCCACGTTCCCAACGTGAAGTTAAGACTCAAAATAATGATTTCTAGTCACAAAAAGCTTTGTGACATCACAATGATTATAGTCAGCTTGTTTACTTTCAAAACTCTTGGTTTGATTATTTGTATCAAAATGGGTAAAACTTCATTATAGTTCGATTTCTCACGTTCCCAATAAGAAGTTAATGCTTAAAACCACGATTTCTATTCAAAATAAGCGTTTATGGATAAAATATATTTATTCTCGGCTTGTTAAATTTTAAAACTCTTAGAATTATGATTTTATAAGAAATCGTTCAAACTTCATTAAAGTCCTATTCCCCACGATCCCTACGAGAAGTTAAGGCTCAAAACAACGATTTCTAGTCACAATTAGCTTTGTAATAGCACAATGATTATAATCGGCTTGTTTACTTTCAAAACTTTTAGATTGATTACTTGTATCAAAATGTGTAGAACTTCATTATAGTTCGATTTCCCACGTTCTCAATGTGAAGTTAATGCTTAAAACAAAGATTTCTATTCAAAATAAGCGTTTGCAGATAAAATATATTTATGCTCGGCTTGTTAAATTTTAAAACTCCTAGAATTATGACTTTATACAAAATCGTTGAAACTTCATTATCGTCCTATTTCTCATGATCCCTATGTGAAGTTAAGGCTTAAAACAACGATTTCTAGTCATAATTAGCTTTGTGATAGCACAATGATTATACTCGGCTTGTTTACTTTCAAAACTTTTAGATTGATTATTTGTATCAAAATGGGTAAAACTTCATTATAGTTCGATTTCACACGTTCCCAATGTGATGTTAAGGCTTAAAACAACGATTTCTAATCAACATAAGCGTTTGCAGATAAAATATATTTATGCTCGGCTTGTTAAATTTTAAAACTCTTAGAATTATGATTTTATACAAAATCATTGAAACTTCATTATCGTCCAATTTCCCACGTTCCCTACGTGAAGTTAAAGCTGAAAACAACGATTTCTAGCCACAATAAGCTTTGTGACAACTTAATGATTATACTCGGCTTGTTTACTTTCAAAACTATTAATTTGATTATTTATATCAAAATGGGTAAAACTTCATTATAGTTCGATTTTCCACGTTCCCAATGTGAAGTTAATGCTTAAAACTAAGATTTCTATTCAAAATAAGCGTTTGCGAGATAAAATATATTCATGCACGGCTTGTTAAATTTTTAAACTCATAGAATTATGATTTTGTACAAAATCGTTGAAACTTCATTATCGTTCTATTTCTCATGATCCCTACGTGAAGTTAAGGCTCAAAACAACGATTTCTAGTCATAATTAGCTTTATGACATCACAATTATTATACTCGGCTTGTTTACTTTCAAAACTTTTAGATTGAGTACTTGTTTCAAAATGGGTAAAACTTCATTATAGTTCGATTTCACACGTTCCCAATGTGAAGGTAAGGCTTAAAACAACGATTTCTATTCAAAATAAGCGTTTGTAGATAAAATACGTCTACGCTCGGCTTGTTAAATTCAAAAACTCTTTGAATTATGATTTTATACAAAATCGTTGAAACTTTATTATCGTTCTATTTCTCATGATCCCTACGTGAAGTTAAGGCTCAAAACAAGGATTTCTAGTCAAAATTAGCCTTGTGACAAAGACAATAATTATACTCGGCTTGTTTACTTTCAAAACTTTTAGATAGATCACTTGTATGAAAATGGGTAAATGTTCATTATAGTTTGATTTAACACGTTCCCAATGTGAAGTTAAGGCTTAAAACAACGATTTATATTCAAAATAAGCGTTTGTAGATAAAATACGTCTATGCTCGGCTTGTTAAATTCTAAAACTCTTTGAATTATGATTTTATACAAAATCGTTGAAACTTTCTTATCGTTCTATTTCTCATGATCCCTACGTGAAGTTAAGGCTCAAAACAAGGATTTCTAGTCATAATTAGATTTGTGACAAAGACAATGATTATACTCGGCTTATTTACTTTCCAAACTTTAAGATTGATTACTTGTATCAAAATGGGTAAAACTTCATTATAGTTCGATTTCACACGTTCCCAATGTCATGTTAAGGCTTAAAACAACGATTTCTAATCAACATAAGCGTTTGCGAGATAAAATATATTTATGCTCTACTTGTTAAATTTTAAAACTCTTAGAATTATGATTTTATACAAAATCATGGAAACTTCATTATCGTCCTATTTCCCACGTTCCCTACGTGAAGTTAAAGTGAATACACACGATTTCTAACCACAATAAGCTTTTTGACAACTTAATGATTATACTCGGCTTGTTTACTTTCCAAACTATTAATTTGATTATTTATATCAAAATGGGTAAAACTTCATTATAGTTCGATTTCCCACGTTCCCAATGTGAAGTTAATGCTTAAAACTAAGATTTCTATTCAAAATAAGCGTTTGCAGATAAAATATATTCATGCACGGCTTGTTAAATTCTAAAACTCATAGAATTATGATTTTGTACAAAATCATTGAAACTTCATTGTCATTCTATTTCTCATGATCCCTACGTGAAGTTAAGGCTCAAAACAACGATTTCTAGTCATAATTAGCTTTATGACATCTCAATTATTATACTCGGCTTGTTTACTTTCAAAACTTTTAGATTGAGTACTTGTATCAAAATGGGTAAAACTTCGTTATAGTTCGATTTCACACGTTCTCAATGTGAAGTTAAGGCTTAAAACAACGATTTATATTCAAAATAAGCGTTTGTAGATAAAATACGTCTATGCTCGGCTTGTTAAATTCTAAAACTCTTTGAATTATGATTTTATACAAAATCGTTGAAACTTCCTTATCGTTCTATTTCTCATGATCCCTACGTGAAGTTAAGGCTCAAAACAAGGATTTCTAGTCATAATTAGATTTGTGACAGCACAATAATTATACTCGGCCTGTTTACTTTCAAAACTTTTAGATTGATCACTTGTATCAAAATGGGTAAATCTTCATTATAGATTGACTTCACACGTTCCCAATGTGATGTTAAGGCCTAAAACAATGATTTCTATTCAACATAAGCGTTTGCAGATAAAATATATTTATGCTCCGCTTGTTAAATTTTAAAACACTTAGAAATATGATTTTGTACAAAATTGTTCAACCTTCATTATCATCCTATTTCTCAAGTTCCCTACGTGAATTTAAGGCTGAAAACAACGATTTCTAGTCACAATAAGCTTTGTGACAACTTAATGATTATGCTCGGCTTGTTTACTTTCAAAACTCTTAATTTGATTATTTGTATCAAAATGGGTAAAACTTCATTATAGTTGATTTCCCACGTTCCCAACGTGAAGTTAATGCTTAAATCTAAGATTTCCATTCAAAATAAGCGTTTGCAGATAAAATATATTTATTCTCGGCTTGTTAAATTTTAAAACTCTTAGAATTATGATTTTATACAAAATCGTTGAATCTTCATTATCGTTCTATTTCTCATGATCCCTACATGAAGTTAAGGCTCCAAACAACGATTTCTAGTAATAATTTGCTTTGTGACTGCACAATGACTATACTCTGCTTGTTTACTTTCAAAACTCTTAGTTTGATTATTGGTATCAAAATAGGTAAAACTTCATTATATTTCGATTTTACAAGTTCCCATTGTGAAGTTAAGGCTTAAAGCAACGATTTCTGTTCAAAATAAGCGTTTGTAGATAAAATATATTTATGCTCAGCTTGTTAAATTTTAAAACTCTTAAAACTATGATTTTATACAAAATCGTTGTAACTTCTTTATCGTCCAATTTCCCTTGTACCCTACGTGAAGTTAAGACTCAAAACAATGATTTCTAGTCACAAAAAGCTTTGTGACAGCACAATGATTATACTCAGCTTGTTTACTTTCAAAACTCTTAGTTTGATTATTTGCATCAAAATTGGTAAAACTTCATTATAGTTCGATTTCCCACATTCCTTATCTAAAGTTAAGGCTTAAAACAATGATTTCTATTCAAAATGAGCGTTTGTAGATAAAATATGTTTATGCTCGGCTTGTTAAATTTTAAAACTTATAGAATTATGATTTTACACAAAATTGTTGAAACTTCGTTATAGTCCTATTTCCTATATTACCTACGTGAAGTTAAGGCTCAAAACAACGATTTCTAGTCATAATAAGCTTTGTGACAATGAGAATGATTATACTCGGCTTGTTTACTTTCAAATCTCTTAGTTTGATTATTTGTATCGAAATGGGTAAAAGTTCATTATAGTTCGATTTCACACGTTCCCAATGTGAAGTTAAGGCTTAAAACAACAATTTCCATTCAAAATAAGAGTTTGTGGATAAAATATGTCTATACTCGGCTTGTTAAATTTTAAAACTTTTAGAATTATGATTTTATACAAAATCGTTGAAACTTCATTATTGTCCTATTTCCCACGATCCCTACGAGAAGTTAAGGCTCAAAACAACGATTTCTAGTCACAATTAGCTTTGTGACAGCACAATGATTCTACTCGGCTTGTTTACTTTGAAAACTCTTAGTTTGATTATTAGTATCAAAATAGGTAAAACTTCATTATATTTCGATTTTACACGTTCCCAGTGTGAAGTTAAGGCTTAAAACAACGATTTCTATTCAAAATAAGCGCGTTGTGAAAAAAATATAGTTATGCTCAGCTTGTTAAATTTTAAAACTTTTAAAATTATGATTTTATACAAAATTGTTGAAACTTCTTTATCGTCCTATTTCCCACGTTCCGTACGTGAAGTTAAGACTCAAAACAATGATTTCTAGTCACAAAAAGCTTTGTGACATCACAATGATTATAGTCAGCTTGTTTACTTTCAAAACTCTTGGTTTGATTATTTGTATCAAAATGGGTAAAACTTCATTATAGTTCGATTTCCCACGTTTCCAATAAGAAGTTAATGCTTAAAACCACGATTTCTATTCAAAATAAGCGTTTATGGATAAAATATATTTATTCTCGGCTTGTTAAATTTTAACACTCTTAGAATTATGATTTTATAAAAAATCGTTCAAACTTCATTAAAGTCCTATTTCCCACGATCCCTACGAGAAGTTAAGGCTCAAAATAACGATTTCTAGTCACAATTAGCTTTGTAACAGCACAATGATTATAATCGGCTTGTTTACTTTCAAAACTTTTAGATTGATTACTTGTATCAAAATGTGTAGAACTTCATTATAGTTCGATTTTCCACGTTCTCAATGTGAAGTTAATGCTTAAAACAAAGATTTCTATTCAAAATAAGCGTTTGCAGATAAAATATATTTATGCTCGGCTTGTTAAATTTTAAAACTCCTAGAATTATGATTTTATACAAAATCGTTGAAACTTCATTATCGTCCTATTTCTCATGATCCCTACGTGAAGTTAAGGCTTAAAACAACGATTTCTAGTCATAATTAGCTTTGTGATAGCACAATGATTATACTCGGCTTGTTTACTTTCAAAACTTTTAGATTGATTATTTGTATCAAAATGGGTAAAACTTCATTATAGTTCGATTTCACACGTTCCCAATGTGATGTTAAGGCTTAAAACAACGATTTCTAATCAACATAAGCGTTTGCAGATAAAATATATTTATGCTCGGCTTGTTAAATTTTAAAACTCTTAGAATTATGATTTTGTACAAAATCATTGAAACTTCATTATCGTCCTATTTCCCACGTTCCCTACTTAAAGTTAAAGCTGAAAACAACGATTTCTAGCCACAATAAGCTTTGTGACAACTTAATGATTATACTCGGCTTGTTTACTTTCAAAACTATTAATTTGATTATTTATATCAAAATGGGTAAAACTTCATTATAGTTCGATTTCCCACGTTCCCAATGTGAAGTTAATGCTTAAAACTAAGATTTCTATTCAAAATAAGCGTTTGCAGATAAAATATATTCATGCACGGCTTGTTAAATTTTAAAACTCATAGAATTATGATTTTGTACAAAATCGTTGAAACTTCATTATCGTTCTATTTCTCATGATCCCTACGTGAAGTTAAGGCTCAAAACAACGATTTCTAGTCATAATTAGCTTTATGACATCACAATTATTATACTCGGCTTGTTTACTTTCAAAACTTTTAGATTGAGTACTTGTTTCAAAATGGGTAAAACTTCATTATAGTTCGATTTCACACGTTCCCAATGTGAAGGTAAGGCTTAAAACAACGATTTCTATTCAAAATAAGCGTTTGGAGATAAACTACGTCTTTGCTTGGCTTGTTAAATTCTAAAACTCATTGAATTATGATTTTATACAAAATCGTTGAAACTTCATTATCGTTCTATTTCTCATGATCCCTACGTGAAGTTAAGGCTCAAAACAAGGATTTCTAGTCATAATTAGCTTTGTGACAGCACAATAATTATACTTGGCTTGTTTACTTTCAAAACTTTTAGATTGATCACTTGTATCAAAATGGGTAAATCTTCATTATATTTTGATTTCACACGTTCCCAATGTGATGTTAAGGCTTAGAACAATGATTTCTATTCAACATAAGCGTTTGCAGATAAAATATATTTATACTCCGCTTGTTAAATTTTAAAACACTTAGAATTATGATTTTGTACAAAATTGTTCAAACTTCATTGTCGTCCTATTTCCCACGTTCCCTACGTGAATTTAAGGCTGAAAACAACGATTTCTAGTCACAATAAGCTTTGTGACAACTTAATGATTATGCTCGGCTTGTTTACTTTCAAAACTCTTAATTTGATTATTTGTATAAAAATGGGTAAAACTTCATTATAGTTGATTTCTCATGTTCCCAACGTGAAGTTAATGCTTAAATCTAAGATTTCCATTCAAAATAAGCGTTTGCAGATAAAATATATTTATTCTCGGCTTGTTAAATTTTAAAACTCTTAGAATTATGATTTTTTACAAAATCGTTGAAACTTCATTATCGTTCTATTTCTCATGATCCCTACATGAAGTTAAGGCTCCAAACAACGATTTCTAGTAATAATTAGCTTTGTGACTGCACAATGACTATACTCGGCTTGTTTACTTTCAAAACTCTTAGTTTGATTATTGGTATCAAAATAGGTAAAACTTCATTATATTTCGATTTTGCACGTTCCCATTGTGAAGTTAAGGCTTAAAGCAACAATTTCTGTTCAAAATAAGCGTTTGTAGATAAAATATATTTATGCTCAGCTTGTTAAATTTTAAAACTCTTAAAACTATGATTTTATAGAAAATCGTTGTAACTTCTTTATCGTCCTATTTCCCACGTTCCCTACGTGAAGTTAAGACTCAAAACAATGATTTCTAGTCACAAAAAGCTTTGTGACAGCACAATGATTATACTCAGCTTGTTTACTTTCAAAACTCTTAGTTTGATTATTTGTATCAAAATTGGTAAAACTTAATTATTGTTCGATTTCCCACATTCCTTATCCGAAGTTAAGGGCTTAAAACAACGATTTCTATTCAAAATGAGCGTTTGTAGATAAAATATGTTTATGCTCGGCTTGTTAAATTTTTAAACTTATAGAATTATGATTTTACACAAAATTGTTGAAACTTCATTATAGTCCTATTTCCTATATTACCTACGTGAAGTTAAGGCTTAAAACCACGATTTCTAGTCATAATAAGCTTTGTGACAGCAGAATGATTATACTCGGCTTGTTTACTTTCAAATCTCTTAGTTTGATTATTTGTATCAAAATGGGTAAAAGTTCATTATAGTTCGATTTCACACGTTCCCAATGTGAAGTTAAGGCTTAAAACAACGATTTCCATTCAAAATAAGAGTTTGTAGATAAAATATGTCTATGCCCGGCTTGTTAAATTTTAAAACTTTTAGAATTATGATTTTATACAAAATCGTTGAAACTTCATTATTGTCCTATTTCCCACGATCCCTACGATAAGTTAAGGCTTAAAACAACGATTTCTAGTCACAATTAGCTTTGTGACAGCACAATGATTCTACTCGGCTTGTTTACTTTCAAAACTATTAATTTGATTATTTATATCAAAATGGGTAAAACTTCATTATAGTTCGATTTCCCACGTTCCCAATGTGAAGTTAATGCTTAAAACTAAGATTTCTATTCAAAATAAGCGTTTGCAGATAAAATATATTCATGCACGGCTTGTTAAATTTTAAAACTCATAGAATTATGATTTTGTACAAAATCGTTGAAACTTCATTATCGTTCTATTTCTCATGATCCCTACGTGAAGTTAAGGCTCAAAACAACGATTTCTAGTCATAATTAGCTTTATGACATCACAATTATTATACTCGGCTTGTTTACTTTCAAATCTCTTAGTTTGATTATTTGTATCAAAATAGGTAAAACTTCATTATATTTCGATTTTACACGTTCCCAGTGTGAAGTTAAGGCTTAAAACAACGATTTCTATTCAAAATAAGCGTTTGTAGAAAAAATATATTTATGCTCAGCTTGTTAAATTTTAAAACTCTTAAAATTATGATTTTATACAAAATTGTTTAAACTTCTTTATCGTCCTATTTCCACGTTCCCAACGTGAAGTTAAGACTCAAAATAATGATTTCTAGTCACAAAAAGCTTTGTGACATCACAATGATTATAGTCAGCTTGTTTACTTTCAAAACTCTTGGTTTGATTATTTGTATCAAAATGGGTAAAACTTCATTATAGTTCGATTTCCCACATTCCCAATAAGAAGTTAATGCTTAAAACCACGATTTCTATTCAAAATAAGCGTTTATGGATAAAATATATTTATTCTCGGCTTGTTAAATTTTAAAACTCTTAGAATTATGATTTTATAAAAAATAGTTCAAACTTCATTAAAGTCCTATTCCCCACGATCCCTACGAGAAGTTAAGGCTCAAAACAACGATTTCTAGTCACAATTAGCATTGTAACAAAGACAATGATTATAATCGGCTTGTTTACTTTCAAAACTTTTAGATTGATTACTTGTATCAAAATGTGTAGAACTTCATTATAGTTCGATTTCCCACGTTCTCAATGTGAAATTAATGCTTAAAACAAAGATTTCTATTCAAAATAAGCGTTTGCAGATAAAATATATTTATGCTCGGCTTGTTAAATTTTAAAACTCCTAGAATTATGACTTTATACAAAATCGTTGAAACTTCATTATCGTCCTATTTCTCATGATCCCTACGTGAAGTTAAGGCTCAAAACAACGATTTCTAGTCATAATTAGCTTTGTAATAGCACAATGATTATACTCGGCTTGTTTACTTTCAAAACTTTTAGATTGATTACTTGTATCAAAATGGGTAAAACTTCATTATAGTTCGATTTCACACGTTCCCAATGTCATGTTAAGGCTTAAAACAACGATTTCTAATGAACATAAGCGTTTGCAGATAAAATATATTTATGCTCGGCTTGTTAAATTTTAAAACTCTTAGAATTATCATTTTATACAAAATCATTGAAACTTCATTATCGTCCTATTTCCCACGTTCCCTACGTGAAGTTAAAGGTGAATACAACGATTTCTAGCCACAATAAGCTTTGTGACAACTTAGTGATTATACTCGGCTTGTTTACTTTCAAAACTATTAATTTGATTATTTATATCAAAATGGGTAAAACTTCATTATAGTTCGATTTTCCACGTTCCCTATGTGAAGTTAATGCTTAAAACTAAGATTTATATTCAAAATAAGCGTTTGCAGATAAAATATATTCATGCACGGCTTGTTAAATTTTAAAACTTATAGAAATATGATTTTGTACAAAATCATTGAAACTTCATTGTCGTTCTATTTCTCATGATCCCTACGTGAAGTTAAGGCTCAAAACAACGATTTCTAGTCATAATTAGCTTTATGACATCTCAATTATTATACTCGGCTTGTTTACTTTCAAAACTTTTAGATTGAGTACTTGTATCAAAATGGGTAAAACTTCATTATAGTTCGATTTCACACGTTCCCAATGTGAAGTTAAGGCTTAAAACAATGATTTCTATTCAAAATAAGCGTTTGTAGATAAAATACGTCTATGCACGGCTTGTTAAATTCTAAAACTCTTTGAATTATGATTTTATACAAAATGGTTGAAACTTCATTATCGTTCTATTTCTCATGATCCCTACGTGAAGTTAAGACTCAAAACAAGGATTTCTAGTCATAATTAGCTTTGTGACAGCACAATAATTATACTCGGCTTGTTTACTTTCAAAACTTTTAGATTGATCACTTGTATCAAAATGGATAAATCTTCATTATAGTTTGATTTCACACGTTCCCAATGTGATGTTAAGGCTTAAAACAATGATTTATATTCAACATAAGCGTTTGCAGATAAAATATATTTATGCTCCGCTTGTTAAATTTTAAAACACTTAGAATTATGATTTTGTACAAAATTGTTCAAACTTCATTATCGTCCTATTTCCCACGTTCCCTACGTGAATTTAAGGCTGAAAAAAACGATTTCTAGTCACAATAAGCTTTGTGACAACTTAGTGATTATGCTCGGCTTGTTTACTTTCAAAACTCTTAATTTGATTATTTGTATCAAAATGGGTAAAAATTCATTATAGTTCATTTCCCACGTTCCCAACGTGAAGTTAATGCTTAAATCTAAGATTTCCATTCAAAATAAGCGTTTGCAGATAAAATATATTTATTCTCGGCTTGTTAAATTTTAAAAACTCTTAGAATTATGATTTTATACAAAATCGTTGAAACTTCATTATCGTTCTATTTCTCATGATCCCTACATGAAGTTAAGGCTCCAAACAACGATTTCTAGTAATAATTAGCTTTGTGACTGCACAATGACTATACTCGGCTTGTTTACTTTCAAAACTCTTAGTTTGATTATTGGTATCAAAATAGGTAAAACTTCATTATATTTCGATTTTACAAGTTCCCATTGTGAAGTTAAGGCTTAAAGCAACGATTTCTATTCAAAATAAGCATTTGTAGATAAATTATATTTATGCTCAGCATGTTAAATTTTAAAAGTCTTAAAACTATGATTTTATACAAAATCGTTGTAACTTCTTTATCGTCCTATTTCCCTTGTTCCCTACGTGAAGTTAAGACTCAAAACAATGATTTCTAGTCACAAAAAGCTTTGTGACAGCACAATGATTATACTCAGCTTGTTTACTTTCAAAACTCTTAGTTTGATTATTTGCATCAAAATTGGTAAAACTTCATTATAGTTCGATTTCCCACATTCCTTATCTAAAGTTAAGGCTTAAAACAACGATTTCTATTCAAAATGAGCATTTGTAGATAAAATATGTTTATGCTCGGCTTGTTAAATTTTAAAACTTATAGAATTATGATTTTACACAAAATTGTTGAAACTTCGTTATAGTCCTATTTCCTATATTACCTACGTGAAGTTAAGGCTCAAAACAACGATTTCTAGTCATAATAAGCTTTGTGACAGCAGAATGATTATACTCGGCTTGTTTACTTTCAAATCTCTTAGTTTGATTATTTGTATCAAAATGGGTAAAAGTTCATTATAGTTCGATTTCACACGTTCCCAATGTGAAGTTAAGGCTTAAAACAACAATTTCCATTCAAAATAAGAGTTTGTGGATAAAATATGTCTATGCTCGGCTTGTTAAATTTTAAAACTTTTAGAATTATGATTTTATACAAAATCGTTGAAACTTCATTATTGTCCTATTTCCCACGATCCCTACGAGAAGTTAAGGCTCAAAACAACGATTTCCAGTCACAATTAGCTTTGTGACAGCACAATGATTCTACTCGGCTTGTTTACTTTCAAAACTCTTAGTTTGATTATTTGTATCAAAATAGGTAAAACTTCATTATATTTCGATTTTACACGTTCCCAGTGTGAAGTTAAGGCTTAAAACAACGATTTCTATTCAAAATAAGCGTTTGTAGAAAAAATATATTTATGCTCAGCTTGTTAAATTTTAAAACTTTTAAAATTATGATTTTATACAAAATTGTTGAAACTTCTTTATCGTCCTATTTCCCACGTTCCCCACGTGAAGTTAAGACTCAAAACAATGATTTCTAGTCACAAAAAGCTTTGTGACATCACAATGATTACAGTCAGCTTGTTTACTTTCAAAACTCTTGGTTTAATTATTTGTATCAAAATGGGTAAAACTTCATTATAGTTCGATTTCCCACGTTCCCAACAAGAAGTTAATGCTTAAAACCACGATTTCTATTCAAAATAAGCGTTTATGGATAAAATATATTTATTCTCGGCTTGTTAAATTTTAAAACTCTTAGAATTATGATTTTATAAAAAATCGTTCAAACTTCATTAAATTCCTATTTCCCACGATCCCTACGAGAAGTTAAGGCCCAAAACAACGATTTTTAGTCACAATTAGCTTTGTAACAGCACAATGATTATAATCGGCTTGTTTACTTTCAAAACTTTTAGATTGATTACTTGTATCAAAATGGGTAAAACTTCATTATAGTTCGATTTCACACATTCCCAATGTGATGTTAAGGCTTAAAACAACGATTTCTAATCAACATAAGCGTTTGCAGATAAAATATATTTATGCTCGACTTGTTAAATTTTAAAACTTAGAATTATGATTTTGTACAAAATCATTGAAACTTCATTATCGTCCTATTTCCCACGTTCCCTACTTAAAGTTAAAGCTGAAAACAACGATTTCTAGCCACAATAAGCTTTATGACAACTTAATGATTATACTCGGCTTGTTTACTTTCAAAACTATTAATTTGATTATTTATATCAAAATGGGTAAAACTTCATTATAGTTCGATTTCCCACGTTCCCAATGTGAAGTTAATGCTTAAAACTAAGATTTCTATTCAAAATAAGCGTTTGCAGATAAAATATATTCATGCACGGCTTGTTAAATTTTAAAACTCATAGAATTATGATTTTGTACAAAATCGTTGAAACTTCATTATCGTTCTATTTCTCATGATCCCTACGTGAAGTTAAGGCTCAAAACAACGATTTCTAGTCATAATTAGCTTTATGACATCACAATTATTATACTCGGCTTGTTTACTTTCAAAACTTTTAGATTGAGTACTTGTTTCAAAATGGGTAAAACTTCATTATAGTTCGATTTCACACGTTCCCAATGTGAAGGTAAGGCTTAAAACAACGATTTCTATTCAAAATAAGCGTTTGGAGATAAACTACGTCTATGCTTGGCTTGTTAAATTCTAAAACTCATTGAATTATGATTTTATACAAAATCATTGAAACTTCATTATCGTTCTATTTCTCATTATCCCTACGTGAAGTTAAGGCTCAAAACAAGGATTTCTAGTCATAATTAGCTTTGTGACAGCACAATAATTATACTTGGCTTGTTTACTTTCAAAACTTTTAGATTGATCACTTGTATCAAAATGGGTAAATCTTCATTATATTTTGATTTCACACGTTCCCAATGTGATGTTAAGGCTTAGAACAATGATTTCTATTCAACATAAGCGTTTGCAGATAAAATATATTTATGCTCCGCTTGTTAAATTTTAAAACACTTAGAATTATGATTTTGTACAAAATTGTTCAAACTTCATTGTCGTCCTATTTCCCACGTTCCCTACGTGAATTTAAGGCTGAAAACAACGATTTCTAGTCACAATAAGCTTTGTGACAACTTAATGATTATGCTCGGCTTGTTTACTTTCAAAACTCTTAATTTGATTATTTGTATAAAAATGGGTAAAACTTCATTATAGTTGATTTCTCATGTTCCCAACGTGAAGTTAATGCTTAAATCTAAGATTTCCATTCAAAATAAGCGTTTGCAGATAAAATATATTTATTCTCGGCTTGTTAAATTTTAAAACTCTTAGAATTATGATTTTTTACAAAATCGTTGAAACTTCATTATCGTTCTATTTCTCATGATCCCTACATGAAGTTAAGGCTCCAAACAACGATTTCTAGTAATAATTAGCTTTGTGACTGCACAATGACTATACTCGGCTTGTTTACTTTCAAAACTCTTAGTTTGATTATTGGTATCAAAATAGGTAAAACTTCATTATATTTCGATTTTGCACGTTCCCATTGTGAAGTTAAGGCTTAAAGCAACAATTTCTGTTCAAAATAAGCGTTTGTAGATAAAATATATTTATGCTCACTTGTTAAATTTTAAAACTCTTAAAACTATGATTTTATAGAAAATCGTTGTAACTTCTTTATCGTCCTATTTCCCACGTTCCCTACGTGAAGTTAAGACTCAAAACAATGATTTCTAGTCACAAAAAGCTTTGTGACAGCACAATGATTATACTCAGCTTGTTTACTTTCAAAACTCTTAGTTTGATTATTTGTATCAAAATTGGTAAAACTTAATTATTGTTCGATTTCCCACATTCCTTATCCGAAGTTAAGGGCTTAAAACAACGATTTCTATTCAAAATGAGCGTTTGTAGATAAAATATGTTTATGCTCGGCTTGTTAAATTTTTAAACTTATAGAATTATGATTTTACACAAAATTGTTGAAACTTCATTATAGTCCTATTTCCTATATTACCTACGTGAAGTTAAGGCTTAAAACCACGATTTCTAGTCATAATAAGCTTTGTGACAGCAGAATGATTATACTCGGCTTGTTTACTTTCAAATCTCTTAGTTTGATTATTTGTATCAAAATGGGTAAAAGTTCATTATAGTTCGATTTCACACGTTCCCAATGTGAAGTTAAGGCTTAAAACAACGATTTCCATTCAAAATAAGAGTTTGTAGATAAAATATGTCTATGCCCGGCTTGTTAAATTTTAAAACTTTTAGAATTATGATTTTATACAAAATCGTTGAAACTTCATTATTGTCCTATTTCCCACGATCCCTACGATAAGTTAAGGCTTAAAACAACGATTTCTAGTCACAATTAGCTTTGTGACAAAGACAATGATTCTACTCGGCTTGTTTACTTTCAAAACTATTAATTTGATTATTTATATCAAAATGGGTAAAACTTCATTATAGTTCGATTTCCAACGTTCCCAATGTGAAGTTAATGCTTAAAACTAAGATTTCTATTCAAAATAAGCGTTTGCAGATAAAATATATTCATGCACGGCTTGTTAAATTTTAAAACTCATAGAATTATGATTTTGTACAAAATCGTTGAAACTTCATTATCGTTCTATTTCTCATGATCCCTACGTGAAGTTAAGGCTCAAAACAACGATTTCTAGTCATAATTAGCTTTATGACATCACAATTATTATACTCGGCTTGTTTACTTTCAAATCTCTTAGTTTGATTATTTGTATCAAAATAGGTAAAACTTCATTATATTTCGATTTTACACGTTCCCGGTGTGAAGTTAAGGCTTAAAACAACGATTTCTATTCAAAATAAGCGTTTGTAGAAAAAATATATTTATGCTCAGCTTGTTAAATTTTAAAACTCTTAAAATTATGATTTTATACAAAATTGTTTAAACTTCTTTATCGTCCTATTTCCACGTTCCCAACGTGAAGTTAAGACTCAAAATAATGATTTCTAGTCACAAAAAGCTTTGTGACATCACAATGATTATAGTCAGCTTGTTTACTTTCAAAACTCTTGGTTTGATTATTTGTATCAAAATGGGTAAAACTTCATTATAGTTCGATTTCCCACATTCCCAATAAGAAGTTAATGCTTAAAACCACGATTTCTATTCAAAATAAGCGTTTATGGATAAAATATATTTATTCTCGGCTTGTTAAATTTTAAAACTCTTAGAATTATGATTTTATAAAAAATAGTTCAAACTTCATTAAAGTCCTATTCCCCACGATCCCTACGAGAAGTTAAGGCTCAAAACAACGATTTCTAGTCACAATTAGCTTTGTAACAGCACAATGATTATAATCGGCTTGTTTACTTTCAAAACTTTTAGATTGATTACTTGTATCAAAATGTGTAGAACTTCATTATAGTTCGATTTCCCACGTTCTCAATGTGAAATTAATGCTTAAAACAAAGATTTCTATTCAAAATAAGCGTTTGCAGATAAAATATATTTATGCTCGGCTTGTTAAATTTTAAAACTCCTAGAATTATGACTTTATACAAAATCGTTGAAACTTCATTATCGTCCTATTTCTCATGATCCCTACGTGAAGTTAAGGCTCAAAACAACGATTTCTAGTCATAATTAGCTTTGTAATAGCACAATGATTATACTCGGCTTGTTTACTTTCAAAACTTTTAGATTGATTACTTGTATCAAAATGGGTAAAACTTCATTATAGTTCGATTTCACACGTTCCCAATGTCATGTTAAGGCTTAAAACAACGATTTCTAATGAAGATAAGCGTTTGCAGATAAAATATATTAATGCTCGGCTTGTTAAATTTTAAAACTCTTAGAATTATCATTTTATACAAAATCATTGAAACTTCATTATCGTCCTATTTCCCACGTTCCCTACGTGAAGTTAAAGGTGAATACAACGATTTCTAGCCACAATAAGCTTTGTGACAACTTAATGATTATACTCGGCTTGTTTACTTTCAAAACTATTAATTTGATTATTTATATCAAAATGGGTAAAACTTCATTATAGTTCGATTTTCCACGTTCCCTATGTGAAGTTAATGCTTAAAACTAAGATTTATATTCAAAATAAGCGTTTGCAGATAAAATATATTCATGCACGGCTTGTTAAATTTTAAAACTTATAGAATTATGATTTTGTACAAAATCATTGAAACTTCATTGTCGTTCTATTTCTCATGATCCCTACGTGAAGTTAAGGCTCAAAACAACGATTTCTAGTCATAATTAGCTTTATGACATCTCAATTATTATACTCGGCTTGTTTACTTTCAAAACTTTTAGATTGAGTACTTGTATCAAAATGGGTAAAACTTCATTATAGTTCGATTTCACACGTTCCCAATGTGAAGTTAAGGCTTAAAACAATGATTTCTATTCAAAATAAGCGTTTGTAGATAAAATACGTCTATGCTCGGCTTGTTAAATTCTAAAACTCTTTGAATTATGATTTTATACAAAATGGTTGAAACTTCATTATCGTTCTATTTCTCATGATCCCTACGTGAAGTTAAGACTCAAAACAAGGATTTCTAGTCATAATTAGCTTTGTGACAGCACAATAATTATACTCGGCTTGTTTACTTTCAAAACTTTTAGATTGATCACTTGTATCAAAATGGATAAATCTTCATTATAGTTTGATTTCACACGTTCCCAATGTGATGTTAAGGCTTAAAACAATGATTTATATTCAACATAAGCGTTTGCAGATAAAATATATTTATGCTCCGCTTGTTAAATTTTAAAACACTTAGAATTATGATTTTGTACAAAATTGTTCAAACTTCATTATCGTCCTATTTCCCACGTTCCCTACGTGAATTTAAGGCTGAAAAAAACGATTTCTAGTCACAATAAGCTTTGTGACAACTTAGTGATTATGCTCGGCTTGTTTACTTTCAAAACTCTTAATTTGATTATTTGTATCAAAATGGGTAAAAATTCATTATAGTTCATTTCCCACGTTCCCAACGTGAAGTTAATGCTTAAATCTAAGATTTCCATTCAAAATAAGCGTTTGCAGATAAAATATATTTATTCTCGGCTTGTTAAATTTTAAAAACTCTTAGAATTATGATTTTATACAAAATCGTTGAAACTTCATTATCGTTCTATTTCTCATGATCCCTACATGAAGTTAAGGCTCCAAACAACGATTTCTAGTAATAATTAGCTTTGTGACTGCACAATGACTATACTCGGCTTGTTTACTTTCAAAACTCTTAGTTTGATGATTGGTATCAAAATAGGTAAAACTTCATTATATTTCGATTTTACACGTTCCCATTGTGAAGTTAAGGCTTAAAGCAACGATTTCTGTTCAAAATAAGTGTTTGTAGATAAAATATATTTATGCTCAGCTTGTTAAATTTTAAAACTCTTAAAACTATGATTTTATACAAAATCGTTGTAACTTCTTTATCGTCCTATTTCCCACGTTCCCTACATGAAGTTAAGACTCAAAACAATGATTTCTAGTCACAAAAAGCTTTGTGACAGCACAATGATTATACTCAGCTTGTTTACTTTCAAAACTCTTAGTTTCATTATTTGTATCAAAATTGGTAAAACTTCATTATAGTTCGATTTTCCACATTCCTTATCTGAAGTTAAGGCTTAAAACAACGATTTCTAATCAAAATGAGCGTTTGTAGATAAAATATGTTTATGCTCGGCTTGTTAAATTTTAAAACTTATAGAATTATGATTTTACACAAAATTGTTGAAACTTCGTTATAGTCCTATTTCCTATATTACCTACGTGAAGTTAAGGCTCAAAACAACGATTTCTAGTCACAATAAGCTTTGTGACAGCAGAATGATTATACTCGGCTTGTTTACTTTCAAATCTCTTAGTTTGATTATTTGTATCAAAATGGGTAAAAGTTCATTATAGTTTGATTTCACACGTTCCCAATGTGAAGTTAAGGCTTAAAACAACGATTTCCATTCAAAATAAGAGTTTGTTGATAAAATATGTCTATGCCCGGCTTGTTAAATTTTAAAACTTTTAGAATTATGATTTTATAAAAAATCGTTGAAACTTCATTATTGTCCTATTTCCCACGATCCCTACGATAAGTTAAGGCTCAAAACAACGATTTCTAGTGACAATTAGCTTTGTGACAGCACAATGATTCTACTCGGCTTGTTTACTTTCAAAACTCTTAGTTTGATTATTTGTATCAAAATAGGTAGAACTTCCTTATATTTCGATTTTAGACGTTCCCAGTGTGAAGTTAAGGCTTAAAACAACGATTTCTATTCAAAATAAGCGTTTGTAGAAAAAATTTATTCATGCTCAGCTTGTTAAATTTTAAAAATTTTAAAATTATGATTTTATACAAAATTGTTGAAACTTCTTTATCGTCCTATTTCCCACGTTCCCTACGTGAAGTTAAGGCTCAAAACAACGATTTCTAGTCATAATAAGCTTTGTGACAGCACAAGATTATACTCGACTTGTTTACTTTCAAATCTCTTAGTTTGATTATTTGTATCAAAATGGGTAAAACTTCATTATAGTTCGATTTCACACGTTCCCAATGTGAAGTTAAGGCTTAAAACAACGATTTCCATTCAAAATAAGTGTTTGGAGATAAAATATGTCTATGCTCGGCTTGTTAAATTTTAAAACTTTTAGAATTATGATTTTATACAAAATCTTTGAAACTTCATTATTGTCCAATTTCCCACAATCCCTACGAGAAGTTAAGGCTCAAAACTACGATTTCTAGTCACAATTAGCTTTGTGGCAGCACAATGATTCTACTCGTCTTGTTTACTTTCAAAACTCTTAGTTTGATTATTTGTATCAAAATAGGTAAAACGTCATTATATTTCGATTTTACACGTTCCCAGTGGGAAGTTAAGGCTTAAAACAACGATTTCTATTCAAAATAAGCGTTTGTAGAAAAAATATATTTATGCTCAGCTTGTTAAATTTTAAAACTCTTAAAATTATGATTTTATACAAAATTGTTGAAACTTCTTTATCGTCCTATTTCCACGTTCCCAACGTGAAGTTAAGACTCAAAATAATGATTTCTAGTCACAAAAAGCTTTGTGACATCACAATGACTATAGTCAGCTTGTTTACTTTCAAAACTCTTGGTTTAATTATTTGTATCAAAATGGATAAAACTTCATTATAGTTCGATTTCCCACGTTCCCAATAAGAAGTTAATGCCTAAAACCACGATTTCTATTCAAAATAAGCGTTTATGGTTAAAATATATTTATTATCGGTTTGTTAAATTTTAAAACTCTTAGAATTATGATTTTATAAGAAATCGTTCAAACTTCATTAAAGTCCTATTCCCCACGATCCCTACGAGAAGTTAAGGCTCAAAACAACGATTTCTAGTCACAATTAGCTTTGTAATAGCACAATGATTATAATCGGCTTGTTTACTTTCAAAACTTTTAGATTGATTACTTGTATCAAAATGTGTAGAACTTCATTATAGTTCGATTTCCCACGTTCTCAATGTGAAGTTAATGCTTAAAACAAAGATTTCTATTGAAAATAAGTGTTTGCAGATAAAATATATTTATGCTCGGCTTGTTAAATTTTAAAACTCCTAGAATTATGACTTTATACAAGATCGTTGAAACTTCATTATCGTCCTATTTCTCATGATCCCTACGTGAAGTTAAGGCTCAAAACAACGATTTCTAGTTATAATTAGCTTTGTGATAGCACAATGATTATACTCGGCTTATTTACTTTCCAAACTTTTAGATTGATTACTTGTATCAAAATGGGTAAAACTTCATTATAGTTCGATTTCACACGTTCCCAATGTCATGTTAAGGCTTAAAACAACGATTTCTAATCAACATAAGCGTTTGCAGATAAAATATATTTTTGCTCGGCTTGTTAAATTTTAAAACTCTTAGAATTATGATTTTATACAAAATCATTGAAACTTCATTATCGTCCTATTTCCCACGTTCCCTACGTGAAGTTAAAGCTGAATACAACGATTTCTAGCCACAATAAGCTTTGAGACAACTTAATGATTATACTCGGCTTGTTTACTTTCCAAACTATTAATTTGATTATTTATATCAAAATGAGTAAAACTTCATTATAGTTCGATTTCCCACGTTCCCAATGTGAAGTTAATGCTTAAAACTAAGATTTCTATTCAAAATAAGCGTTTGCAGATAAAATATATTCATGCACGGCTTGTTAAATTTTAAAACTCATAGAATTATGATTTTGTACAAAATCGTTGAAACTTCATTGTCGTTCTATTTCTCATGATCCCTACATGAAGTTAAGGCTTAAAACAACGATTTCCAGTCATAATTAGCTTTATGACATCTCAATTAATATACTCGGCTTGTTTACTTTCAAAACTTTTAGATTGAGTACTTGTATCAAAATGGGTAAAACTTCGTTATAGTTCGATTTCACACGTTCCCAATGTGAAGTTAAGGCTTAAAACAACGATTTATATTCAAAATAAGCGTTTGTAGATAAAATACGTCTATGCTCGGCTTGTTAAATTCTAAAACTCTTTGAATTATGATTTTATACAAAATCGTTGAAACTTCATTATCGTTCTATTTCTCATGATCCCTACGTGAAATTAAGCCTCAAAACAAGGATTTCTAGTCATAATTAGATTTGTGGCAGCACAATAATTATACTCGGCCTGTTTACTTTCAAAACTTTTAGATTGATCACTTGTATCAAAATGGGTAAATCTTCATTATAGTTTGACTTCACACGTTCCCAATGTGATGTTAAGGCTTAAAACAATGATTTCTATTCAACATAAGCGTTTGCAGATAAAATATATTTATGCTCCGCTTGTTAAATTTTAAAACACTTAGAATTATGATTTTGTACAAAATTGTTCAACCTTCATTATCATGCTATTTCTCAAGTTCCCTACGTGAATTTAAGGCTGAAAACAACGATTTCTAGTCACAATAAGCTTTGTGACAACTTAATGATTATGCTCTTTCATTGTTTACTTTCAAAACTCTTAATTTGATTATTTGTATCAAAATGGGTAAAACTTCATTATAGTTGATTTCCCACGTTCCCAACGTGAAGTTAATGCTTAAATCTAAGATTTCCATTCAAAATAAGCGTTTGCAGATAAAACATATTTATTCTCGGCTTGTTAAATTTTAAAACTCTTAGAATTATGATTTTATACAAAATCGTTGAATCTTCATTATCGTTCTATTTTTCATGATCCCTACATGAAGTTAAGGCTCCAAACAACGATTTCTTGTAATAATTTGCTTCGTGACTGCACAATGACTATACTCTGCTTGTTTACTTTCAAAACTCTTAGTTTGATTATTGGTATCAAAATAGGTAAAACTTCATTATATTTCGATTTTACAAGTTCCCATTGTGAAGTTAAGGCTTAAAGCAACGATTTCTGTTCAAAATAAGCGTTTGTAGATAAAATATATTTATGCTCAGCTTGTTAAATTTTAAAAGTCTTAAAACTATGATTTTATGCAAAATCGTTGTAACTTTTTTATCGTCCAATTTCCTTGTACCCTACGTGAAGTTAAGACTCAAAACAATGATTTCTAGTCACAAAAAGCTTTGTGACAGCACAATGATTATACTCAGCTTGTTTACTTTCAAAACTCTTAGTTTGATTATTTGCATCAAAATTGGTAAAACTTCATTATAGTTCGATTTCCCACATTCCTTACCTAAAGTTAAGGCTTAAAACAACGATTTCTATTCAAAATGAGCGTTTGTAGATAAAATATGTTTATGCTCGGCTTGTTAAATTTTAAAACTTATAGAATTATGATTTTACACAAAATTGTTGAAACTTCGTTATAGTCCTATTTCCTATATTACCTACGTGAAGTTAAGGCTCAAAACAACGATTTCTAGTCATAATAAGCTTTGTGACAGCAGAATGATTATACTCGGCTTGTTTACTTTCAAATCTCTTAGTTTGATTATTTGTATCAAAATGGGTAAAAGTTCATTATAGTTGATTTCACACGTTCCCAATGTGAAGTTAAGGCTTAAAACAACAATTTCCATTCAAAATAAGAGTTTGTGGATAAAATATGTCTATCCTCGGCTTGTTAAATTTTAAAACTTTTAGAATTATGATTTTATACAAAATCGTTGAAACTTCATTATTGTCCTATTTCCCACGATCCCTACGAGAAGTTAAGGCTCAAAACAACGATTTCTAGTCACAATTAGCTTTGTGACAGCACAATGATTCTACTCGGCTTGTTTACTTTCAAAACTCTTAGTTGGATTATTTGTATCAAAATAGGTAAAACTTCATTATATTTCGATTTTACACGTTCCCAGTGTGAAGTTAAGGCTTAAAACAACGATTTCTATTCAAAATAAGCGTTTGTAGAAAAAATATAGTTATGCTCAGCTTGTTAAATTTTAAAACTTTTAAAATTATGATTTTATACAAAATTGTTGAAACTTCTTTATCGTCCTATTTCCCACGTTCCCTACGTGAAGTTAAGACTCAAAACAATGATTTCTAGTCACAAAAAGCTTTGTGACATCACAATGATTATAGTCAGCTTGTTTACTTTCAAAACTCTTGGTTTGATTATTTGTATCAAAATGGGTAAAACTTCATTATAGTTCGATTTCCCACGTTCCCAATAAGAAGTTAATGCTTAAAACCACGATTTCTATTCAAAATAAGCGTTTATGGATAAAATATATTTATTCTCGGCTTGTTAAATTTTAAAACTCTTAGAATTATGATTTTATAAAAAATCGTTCAAACTTCATTAAAGTCCTATTTCCCATGATCCCTACGAGAAGTTAAGGCTCAAAACAACGATTTCTAGTCACAATTAGCTTTGTAACAGCACAATGATTATAATCGGCTTGTTTACTTTCAAAACTTTTAGATTGATTACTTGTATCAAAATGTGTAGAACTTCATTATAGTTCGATTTTCCACGTTCTCAATGTGAAGTTAATGCTTAAAACAAAGATTTCTATTCAAAATAAGCGTTTGCAGATAAAATATATTTATGCTCGGCTTGTTAAATTTTAAAACTCCTAGAATTATGATTTTATACAAAATTGTTGAAACTTCATTATCGTCCTATTTCTCATGATCCCTACGTGAAGTTAAGGCTTAAAACAACGATTTCTAGTCATAATTAGCTTTGTGATAGCACAATGATTATACTCGGCTTGTTTACTTTCAAAACTTTTAGATTGATTATTTGTATCAAAATGGGTAAAACTTCATTATAGTTCGATTTCACGCGTTCGCAATGTGATGTTAAGGCTTAAAACAACGATTTCTAATCAACATAAGCGTTTGCAGATAAAATATATTTATGCTCGGCTTGTTAAATTTTAAAACTCTTAGAATTATGATTTTATACAAAATCATTGAAACTTCATTATCGTCCAATTTCCCACGTTCCCTACGTGAAGTTAAAGCTGAAAACAACGATTTCTAGCCACAATAAGCTTTGTGACAACTTAATGATTATACTCGGCTTGTTTACTTTCAAAACTATTAATTTGATTATTTATATCAAAATGGGTAAAACTTCATTATAGTTCGATTTCCCACGTTCCCAATGTGAAGTTAATGCTTAAAACTAAGATTTCTATTCAAAATAAGCGTTTGCAGATAAAATATATTCATGCACGGCTTGTTAAATTTTAAAACTCATAGAATTATGATTTTGTACAAAATCGTTGAAACTTCATTATAACAAAATCGTTGAAACTTCATTATCGTTCTATTTCTCATGATCCCTACGTGAAGTTAAGGCTCAAAACAACGATTTCTAGTCATAATTAGCTTTATGACATCACAATTATTATACTCGGCTTGTTTACTTTCAAAACTTTTAGATTGAGTACTTGTTTCAAAATGGGTAAAACTTCATTATAGTTCGATTTCACACGTTCCCAATGTGAAGGTAAGGCTTACAACAACGATTTCTATTCAAAATAAGCGTTTGTACATAAAATACGTCTACGCTCGGCTTGTTAAATTCTAAAACTCTTTGAATTATGATTTTATACAAAATCGTTGAAACTTTATTATCGTTCTATTTCTCATGATCCCTACATGAAGTTAAGGCTCAAAACAAGGATTTCTAGTCAAAATTAGCCTTGTGACAGCACAATAATTATACTCGGCTTGTTTACTTTCAAAACTTTTAGATAGATCACTTGTATGAAAATGGGTAAATGTTCATTATAGTTTGATTTAACACGTTCTCAATGTGAAGTTAAGGCTTAAAACAACGATTTATATTCAAAATAAGCGTTTGTAGATAAAATACGTCTATGCTCGGCTTGTTAAATTCTAAAACTCTTTGAATTATGATTTTATACAAAATCGTTGAAACTTCATTATCGTTCTATTTCTCATGATCCCTACGTGAAGTTAAGGCTCAAAACAAGGATTTCTAGTCATAATTAGATTTGTGACAGCACAATAATTATACTCGGCCTGTTTACTTTCAAAACTTTTAGATTGATCACTTGTATCAAAATGGGTAAATCTTCATTATAGTTTGACTTCACACGTTCCCAATGTGATGTTAAGGCTTAAAACAATGATTTCTATTCAACATAAGCGTTTGCAGATAAAATATATTGATGCTCCGCTTGTTAAATTTTAAAACACTTAGAATTATGATTTTGTACAAAATTGTTCAACCTTCATGATCATCCTATTTCTCAAGTTCCCTACGTGAATTTAAGGCTGAAAACAACGATTTCTAGTCACAATAAGCTTTGTGACAACTTAATGATTATGCTCGGCTTGTTTACTTTCAAAACTCTTAATTTGATTATTTGTATCAAAATGGGTAAAACTTCATTATAGTTGATTTCCCACGTTCCCAACGTGAAGTTAATGCTTAAATCTAAGATTTCCATTCAAAATAAGCGTTTGCAGATAAAATATATTTATTCTCGGCTTGTTAAATTTTAAAACTCTTAGAATTATGATTTTATACAAAATCGTTGAAACTTCATTATCGTTCTATTTCTCATGATCCCTACATGAAGTTAAGGCTCCAAACAACGATTTCTAGTAATAATTAGCTTTGTGACTGCACAATGACTATACTCGGCTTGTTTACTTTCAAAACTCTTAGTTTGATTATTGGTATCAAAATAGGTAAAACTTCATTATATTTCGATTTTGCAAGTTCCCATTGTGAAGTTAAGGCTTAAAGCAACGATTTCTGTTCAAAATAAGCATTTGTAGATAAAATATATTTATGCTCAGCTTCTTAAATTTTAAAAGTCTTAAAACTATGATTTTATACAAAATCGTTGTAACTTCTTTATCGTCCTATTTCCCTTGTTCCCTACGTGAAGTTAAGACTCAAAACAATGATTTCTAGTCACAAAAAGCTTTGTGACAGCACAATGATTATACTCAGCTTGTTTACTTTCAAAATTCTTAGTTTGATTTTTTGCATCAAAATTGGTAAAACTTTATTATAGTTCGATTTCCCACATTCCTTATCTAAAGTTAAGGCTTAAAACAACGATTTCTATTCAAAATGAGCGATTGTAGATAAAATATGTTTATGCTCGGCTTGTTAAATTTTAAAACTTATAGAATTATGATTTTACACAAAATTGTTGAAACTTCGTTATAGTCCTATTTCCTATATTACCTACGTGAAGTTAAGGCTCAAAACAACGATTTCTAGTCATAATAAGCTTTGTGACAGCAGAATGATTATACTCGGCTTGTTTACTTTCAAATCTCTTAGTTTGATTATTTGTATCAAAATGGGTAAAAGTTCATTATAGTTCGATTTCACACGTTCCCAGTGTGAAGTTAAGGCTTAAAACAACGATTTCTATTCAAAATAAGCGTTAGTAGAAAAAATATATTTATTCTCTGCTTGTTAAATTTTAAAACTTTTAAAATTATGATTTTATACAAAATTGTTGAAACTTCTTTATCGTCCTATTTCCCACATTCCCCACGTGAAGTTAAGACTCAAAACAATGATTTCTAGTCACAAAAAGAAGTTAATGCTTAAAACCACGATTATAGTTCGATTACTCACGTTCCCAACAAGAAGTTAATGCTTAAAACCACGATTTCTATTCAAAATAAGCGTTTATGGATAAAATATATTTATTCTCGGCTTGTTAAATTTTAAAACTCTTAGAATTATGATTTTATAAAAAATCGTTCAAACTTCATTAAAGTCCAATTTCCCACGATCCCTACGAGAAGTTAAGGCTCAAAACAACGATTTTTAGTCACAATTAGCTTTGTAACAGCACAATGATTATAATCGGCTTGTTTACTTTCAAAACTTTTAGATTGATTACTTGTATCAAAATGTGTAGAACTTCATTATAGTTCGATTTCCCACGTTCTCAATGTGAAGTTAATGCTTAAAACAAAGATTTCTATTCAAAATAAGCGTTTGCAGATAAAATATATTTATGCTCGGCTTGTTAAATTTTAAAACTACTAGAATTATGATTTTATACAAAAAATGTTGAAACTTCATTATCGTCCTATTTCTCATGATCCCTACGTGAAGTTAAGGCTCAAAACAACGATTTCTAGTCATAATTAGCTTTGTGATAGCACAATGATTATACTCGGCTTGTTTACTTTCAAAACTTTTAGATTGATTACATTTATCCAAATGGGTAAAACTTCATTATAATTGGATTTCACACGTTCCCAATGTGATGTTAAGGCTTAAAACAACGATTTCTAATCAACATAAGCGTTTGCAGATAAAATATATTTATGCTCGGCTTGTTAAATTTTAAAACTCTTAGAATTATGATTTTATACAAAATCATTGAAACTTCATTATCGTCCTATTTCCCACGTTCCCTACGTGAAGTTAAAGCTGAAAACAACGATTTCTAGCCACAATACGCTTTGTGACAACTTAATGATTATACTCGGCTTGTTTACTTTCAAAACTATTAATTTGACTATTTATATCAAAATGAGTTAAACTTCATTATAGTTCGATTTCCCACGTTCCCAATGTGAAGTTAATGCTTAATACTAAGATTTCTATTCAAAATAAGCGTTTGCAGATAAAATATATTTATGCACGGCTTGTTAAATTTTAAAACTCATAGAATTATGATTTTGTACAAAATCGTTGAAACTTCATTATCGTTCTATTTCTCATGATCCCTACGTGAAGTTAAGGCTCAAAACAACGATTTCTAGTCATAATTAGCTTTATGACATCACAATTATTATACTCGGCTTGTTTACTTTCAAAACTTTTAGATTGAGTACTTGTTTCAAAATGGGTAAAACTTCATTATAGTTCGATTTCACACGTTCCCAATGTGAAGGTAAGGCTTAAAACAACGATTTCTATTCAAAATAAGCGTTTGTAGATAAAATACGTCTATGCTCGACTTGTTAAATTCTAAAACTCTTTGAATTATGATTTTATACAAAATCGTTGAAACTTCATTATCGTTCTATTTCTCATGATCCCTACGTGAAGTTAAGGCTCAAAACAAGTATTTCTAGTCATAATTAGCTTTGTGACAGCACAATAATTATACTCGGCTTGTTTACTTTCAAAACTTTTAGATTGATCACTTGTATCAAAATGGGTAAATCTTCATTATAGTTTGATTTCACACGTTCCCAATGTGATGTTAAGGCTTAAAACAATATGTCTATGCTCGGCTTGTTAAATTTTAAAACTTTTAGAATTATGATTTTATACAAAATCGTTGAAACTTCATTATTGTCCTATTTCCCACGATCCCTACGAGAAGTTAAGGCTCAAAACAATGATTTCTAGTCACAATTAGCTTTGTGACAGCAGAATGATTCTACTCGGCTTGTTTACTTTCAAAACTCTTAGTTTGATTATTTGTATCAAAATAGGTAAAACTTCATTATATTTCGATTTTACACGTTCCCAGTGTGAAGTTAAGGCTTAAAACAACGATTTCTATTCAAAATAAGCGTTTGTAGAAAAAATATATTTATGCTCAGCCTGTTAAATTTTAAAACTTTTAAAATTATGATTTTATACAAAATTGTTGAAACTTCGTGATAGTCCAATTTCCTATATTACCTGCGTCAAGTTAAGGCTCAGAACAACGATTTCTAGTCATAATATGCTTTGTGACAGCAGAATGATTATACTCGGCTTGTTTACTTTCAAATCTCTTAGTTTGATTATTTGTATCAAAATGGGTAAAAGTTCATTATAGTTCGATTTCGCACGTTCCCAATGTGAAGTTAAGGCTTAAAACAACGATTTCCATTCAAAATAAGCGTTTGCAGATAAAATATATTTATGCACGGCTTGTTAAATTTTAAAACTCATAGAATTATGATTTTGTACAAAATCGTTGAAACTTCATTATCGTTCTATTTCTCATGATCCCTACGTGAAGTTAAGGCTCAAAACAACGATTTCTAGTCATAATTAGCTTTATGACATCACAATTATTATACTCGGCTTGTTTACTTTCAAAACTTTTAGATTGAGTACTTGTTTCAAAATGGGTAAAACTTCATTATAGTTCGATTTCACACGTTCCCAATGTGAAGGTAAGGCTTAAAACAACGATTTCTATTCAAAATAAGCGTTTGTAGATAAAATACGTCTATGCTCGACTTGTTAAATTCTAAAACTCTTTGAATTATGATTTTATACAAAATCGTTGAAACTTCATTATCGTTCTATTTCTCATGATCCCTACGTGAAGTTAAGGCTCAAAACAAGTATTTCTAGTCATAATTAGCTTTGTGACAGCACAATAATTATACTCGGCTTGTTTACTTTCAAAACTTTTAGATTGATCACTTGTATCAAAATGGGTAAATCTTCATTATAGTTTGATTTCACACGTTCCCAATGTGATGTTAAGGCTTAAAACAATGATTTCTATTCAACATAAGCGTTTGCAGATAAAATATATTTATGCTGCGCTTGTTAAATTTTAAAACACTTAGAATTATGATTTTGTACAAAATTGTTCAAACTTCATTATCGTCCTATTTCCCACGTTCCCTACGTGAATTTAAGGCTGAAAACAACGATTTCTAGTCACAATAAGCTTTGTGACAACTTAATGATTATGCTCGGCTTGTTTACTTTCAAAACTCTTAATTTGATTATTTGTATCAAAATGGGTAAAACTTCATTATAGTTGATTTCCCACGTTCCCAACGTGAAGTTAATGCTTAAATCTAAGATTTCCATTCAAAATAAGCGTTTGCAGATAAAATATATTTATTCTCGGCTTGTTAAATTTTAAAACTCTTAGAATTATGATTTTATACAAAATCGTTGAAACTTCATTATCATTCTATTTCTCATGATCCCTACATGAAGTTAAGGCTCCAAAAAACGATTTCTAGTAATAATCAGCTTTGTGACAGCACAATGACTATACTCGGCTTGTTTACTTTCAAAACTCTTAGTGTGATTATATGTATCAAAATAGGTAAAACTTCATTATATTTCGATTTTACACGTTCCCATTGTGAAGTTAAGGCTTAAAGCAACGATTTCTGTTCAAAATAAGCGTTTGTAGATAAAATGTATTTATGCTCAGCTTGTTAAATTTTAAAAGTCTTAAAACTATGATTTTATACAAAATCGTTGTAACTTCTTTATCGTCCTATTTCCCACGTTCCCTACGTGAAGTTAAGACTCAAAACAATGATTTCTAGTCACAAAAAACATTGTGACAGCACAATGATTATACTCAGCTTGTTTACTTCAAAACTCTTAGTTTGATTATTTGTATCAAAATTGGTAAAACTTCATTATAGTTCGATTTCCCACATTCCTTATCTGAAGTTAAGGCTTAAAACAACGATTTCTATTCAAAATGAGCGTTTGTAGATAAAATATGTTTATGCTCGGCTTGTTAAATTTTAAAACTTATAGAATTATGATTTTACACAAAATTGTTGAAACTTCGTTATAGTCCTATTTTCTATATTACCGACGTGAAGTTAAGGCTCAAAACAATGATTTCTAGTCATAATAACCTTTGTGACAGCAGAATGATTATACTCGGCTTGTTTACTTTCAAATCTCTTAGTTTGATTATTTGTATCAAAATGGGTAAAAGTTCATTATAGTTCGATTTCACACGTTCCCAATGTGAAGTTAAGGCTTAAAACAACGATTTCCATTCAAAATAAGCGTTTGTAGATAAAATATGTCTATGCCCGGCTTGTTAAATTTTAAAACTTTTAGAATTATAATTTTATACCAAATCGTTGAAACTTCATTATTGTCCTATTTCCCACGATCCCTACGATAAGTTAAGGCTCAAAACAACGATTTCTAGTCACAATTAGCTTTGTGACAGCACAATGATTCTACTCGGCTCGTTTACTTTCAAAACTCTTAGTTTGATTATTTGTATCAAAATATGTAGAACTTCATTATATTTCAATTATACACGTTCCCAGTGTGAAGTTAAGGCTTAAAACAACGATTTCTATTCAAAATAAGCGTTTGTAGAAAAAATTTATTTATGCTCAGCTTGTTAAATTTTAAAACTTTTAAAATTATGATTTTATACAAAATTGTTGAAACTTCTTTATCGTCCTATTTTCCATGTTCCCTACGTGAAGTTAAGGCTCAAAACAACGATTTCTAGTCATAATAAGCATTGTGACAGCACAATGATTATACTCGACTTGTTTACTTTCAAATCTCTTAGTTTGATTATTTGTATCAAAATGGGTAAAACTTCATTATAGTTCGATTTCCCACGTTCCCAATGTGAAGTTAATGCTTAAAACTAAGATTTCTATTCAAAATAAGCGTTTGCAGATAAAATATATTCATGCACGGCTTGTTAAATTTTAAAACTCATAGAATTATGATTTTGTACAAAATCGTTGAAACTTCATTATCGTTCTATTTCTCATGATCCCTACGTGAAGTTAAGGCTCAAAACAACGATTTCTAGTCATAATTAGCTTTATGACATCTCAATTATTATACTCGGCTTGTATACTTTCAAAACTTTTAGATTGAGTACTTGTATCAAAATGGGTAAAAATTCATTATAGTTCGATTTCACACGTTCCCAATGTGAAGTTAAGGCTTAAAGCAATGATTTCTGTTCAAAATAAGCGTTTGTAGATAAAATATATTTATGCTCAGCTTGTTAAATTTTAAAAGTCTTAAAACTATGATTTTATACAAAATCGTCGTAACTTCTTTATCGTCATATTTCCCACGTTCCCTACGTGAAGTTAAGACTCAAAACAATGATTTCTAGTCACAAAAAACTTTGTGACAGCACAATGATTATACTCAGCTTGTTTACTTTCAAAACTCTTAGTTTGATTATTTGTATCAAAATTGGTAAAACTTCATTATAGTTCGATTTCCCACATTCCTTATCTGAAGTTAAGTCTTAAAACAACGATTTCTATTCAAAATGAGCGTTTGTAGATAAAATATGTTTATGCTCAGCTTGTTAAATTTTAAAACTTATAGAATTATGATTTTACACAAAATTGTTGAAACTTCGTGATAGTCCAATTTCCTATATTACCTGCGTCAAGTTAAGGCTCAGAACAACGATTTCTAGTCATAATATGCTTTGTGACAGCAGAATGATTATACTCGGCTTGTTTACTTTCAAATCGCTTAGTTTGATTATTTGTATCAAAATGGGTAAAAGTTCATTATAGTTCGATTTCGCACGTTCCCAATGTGAAGTTAAGGCTTAAAACAACGATTTCCATTCAAAATAAGAGTTTGTAGATAAAATATGTCTATGCTCGGCTTGTTAAATTTTAAAACTTTTAGAATTATGATTTTATACAAAATCGTTGAAACTTCATTATTGTCCTATTTCCCACGATCCCTACGAGAAGTTAAGGCTCAAAACAATGATTTCTAGTCACAATTAGCTTTGTGACAGCACAATGATTCTACTCGGCTTGTTTACTTTCAAAACTCTTAGTTTGATTATTTGTATCAAAATAGGTAAAACTTCATTATATTTCGATTTTACACGTTCCCAGTGTGAAGTTAAGGCTTAAAACAACGATTTCTATTCAAAATAAGCGTTTGTAGAAAAAATATATTTATGCTCAGCCTGTTAAATTTTAAAACTTTTAAAATTATGATTTTATACAAAATTGTTGAAACTTCTTTATCGTCCTATTTCCCACGTTCCCTACGTGAAGTTAAGACTCAAAACAATGATTTCTAGTCACAAAAAGCTTTGTGACATCACAATGATTATAGTCAGCTTGTTTACTTTCAAAACTCTTGGTTTGATTATTTGTATCAAAATTGGTAAAACTTCATTATAGTTCGATTTCCCACGTTCCCAATAAGAAGTTAATGCTTAAAACCACGATTTCTATTCAAAATAAGCGTTTATGGATAAAATATATTTATTCTCGGCTTGTTAAATTTTAAAACTCTTAGAATTATGATTTTATAAAAAATCGTTCAAACTTCATTAAAGTCCTATTTCCCACGATCCCTACGAGAAGTTAAGGCTCAAAACAACGATTTCTAGTCACAATTAGCTTTGTAACAGCACAATGATTATAATCGGCTTGTTTACTTTCAAAACTTTTAGATTGATTACTTGTATCAAAATGTGTAGAACTTCATTATAGTTCGATTTCCCACGTTCTCAATGTGAAGTTAATGCTTAAAACAAAGATTTCTATTCAAAATAAGCGTTTGCAGATAAAATATATTTATGCTCGGCTTGTTAAATTTTAAAACTACTAGAATTATGATTTTATACAAAAAATGTTGAAACTTCATTATCGTCCTATTTCTCATGATCCCTACGTGAAGTTAAGGCTCAAAACAACGATTTCTAGTCATAATTAGCTTTGTGATAGCACAATAATTATACTCGGCTTGTTTACTTTCAAAACTTTTAGATTGATTACTTGTATCAAAATGGGTAAAACTTCATTATAGTTCGATTTCACATGTTCCCAATGTGATGTTAAGGCTTAAAACAACGATTTCTAATCAACATAAGCGTTTGCAGATAAAATATATTTATGCTCGGCTTGTTAAATTTTAAAACTCTTAGAATTATGATTTTATACAAAATCATTGAAACTACATTATCGTCCAATTTCCCATGTTCCCTATGTGAAGTTAAAGCTGAAAACAACGATTTCTAGCCACAATAAGCTTTGTGACAACTTAATGATTATACTCGGCTTGTTTACTTTCAAAACTATTAATTTGATTATTTATATCAAAATGGGTAAAACTTCATTATAGTTCGATTTCCCACGTTCCCAATGTGAAGTTAATGCTTAAAACTAAGATTTCTATTCAAAATAAGCGTTTGCAGATAAAATATATTCATGCACGGCTTGTTAAATTTTAAAACTCATAGAATTATGATTTTGTACAAAGTCGTTGAAACTTCATTATCGTTCTATTTCTCATGATCCCTACGTGAAGTTAAGGCTCAAAACAACGATTTCTAGTCATAATTAGCTTTATGACATCTCAATTATTATACTCGGCTTGTTTACTTTCAAAACTTTTAGATTGAGTACTTGTATCAAAATAGGTATAACTTCATTATAGTTCGATTTCACACGTTCCCAATGTGAAGTTAAGGCTTAAAACAACGATTTCTATTCAAAATAAGCGTTTGTAGATAAAATACGTCTATGCTCGGCTTGTTAAATTCTAAAACTCCTTGAATTATGATTTTATACAAAATCGTTGAAACTTCATTATCGTTCTATTTCTCATGATCCCTACGTGAAGTTAAGGCTCAAAACAAGGATTTCTAGTCATAATTAGCTTTGTGACAGCACAATAATTATACTCGGCTTGTTTACTTCCAAAACTTTTAGATTGATCACTTGTATCAAAATGGGTAAATCTTCATTATAGTTTGATTTCACACGTTCCCAATGTGATGTTAAGGCTTAAAACAATGTTTTGTATTCAACATAAGCGTTTGAAGATAAAATATATTTATGCTCCGCTTGTTAAATTTTAAAACACTTAGAATTATGATTTTGTAGAAAATTGTTCAACCTTCATTATCCTCCTATTTCCCACGTTCCCTACGTGAATTTAAGGCTGAAAACAACGATTTCTAGTCACAATAAGCTTTGTGACAACTTAATGATTATGCTCGGCTTGTTTACTTTCAAAACTCTTAATTTGATTATTTGTATCAAAACGGGTAAAACTTCATTATAGTTGATTTCTCACGTTCCCAACGTGAAGTTAATGCTTAAATCTAAGATTTCCATTCAAAATAAGCGTTTGCAGATAAAATATATTTATTCTCGGCTTGTTAAATTTTAAAACTCTTAGAATTATGATTTTATACAAAATCGTTGAAACTTCATTATCATTTTAATTTTCATGATCCCTACATGAAGTTAAGGCTCCAAAAAACGATTTCTAGTAATAATCAGCTTTGTGACAGCACAATGACTATACTCGGCTTGTTTACTTTCAAAACTCTTAGTGTGATTATTGGTATCAAAATAGGTAAAACTTCATTATATTTCTATTTTACACGTTCCCATTGTGAAGTTAAAGCTTAAAGCAACGATTTCTGTTCAAAATAAGCGTTTGTAGATAAAATGTATTTATGCTCAGCTTGTTAAATTTTAAAAGTCTTAAAACTATGATTTTATACAAAATCATTGTAACTTCTTTATCGTCCTATTTCCCACGTTCCCTACGTGAAGTTAAGACTCAAAACAATGATTTCTAGTCACAAAAAACATTGTGACAGCACAATGATTATACTCAGCTTGTTTACTTTCAAAACTCTTAGTTTGATTATTTGTATCAAAATTGGTAAAACTTCATTATAGTTCGATTTCCCACATTCCTTATCTGAAGTTAAGGCTTAAAACAACGATTTCTATTCAAAATGAGCGTTTGTAGATAAAATATATTTATGCTCGGCTTGTTAAATTTTAAAACTTATAGAATTATGATTTTACACAAAATTGTTGAAACTTCGTTATAGTCCTATTTTCTATATTACCGACGTGAAGTTAAGGCTCAAAACAATGATTTCTAGTCATAATAACCTTTGTGACAATGAGAATGATTATACTCGGCTTTTACTTTCAAATCTCTTAGTTTGATTATTTGTATCAAAATGGGTAAAAGTTCATTATAGTTCGATTTCACACGTTCCCAATGTGAAGTTAAGGCTTAAAACAACGATTTCCATTCAAAATAAGCGTGTGTAGATAAAATATGTCTATACCCGGCTTGTTAAATTTTAAAACTTTTAGAATTATGATTTTATACAAAATCGTTGAAACTTCATTATTGTCCTATTTCCCACGATCCCTACGATAAGTTAAGGCTCAAAACAACGATTTCTAGTCACAATTAGCTTTGTGATAGCACAATGATTCTACTCGGCTCGTTTACTTTCAAAACTCTTAGTTTGATTATTTGTATCAAAATAGGTAGAACTTCATTATATTTCGATTATACACGTTCCCAGTGTGAAGTTAAGGCTTAAAACAATGATTTCTATTCAAAATAAGTGTTTGTAGAAAAAATTTATTTATGCTCAGCTTGTTAAATTTTAAAACTTTTAAAATTATGATTTTATACAAAATTGTTGAAACTTCTTTATCGTCCTATTTTCCATGTTCCCTACGTGAAGTTAAGGCTCAAAACAACGATTTCTAGTCATAATAAGCTTTGTGACAGCACAATGATTATACTCGACTTGTTTACTTTCAAATCTCTTAGTTTGATTATTTGTATCAAAATGGGTAAAACTTCATTATAGTTCGATTTCCCACGTTCCCAATGTGAAGTTAATGCTTAAAACTAAGATTTCTATTCAAAATAAGCGTTTGCAGATAAAATATATTCATGCACGGCTTGTTAAATTTTAAAACTCATAGAATTATGATTTTGTACAAAATCGTTGAAACTTCATTATCGTTCTATTTCTCATGATCCCTACGTGAAGTTAAGGCTCAAAACAACGATTTCTAGTCATAATTAGCTTTATGACATCTCAATTATTATACTCGGCTTGTTTACTTTCAAAACTTTTAGATTGAGTACTTGTATCAAAATGGGTAAAAATTCATTATAGTTCGATTTCACACGTTCCCAATGTGAAGTTAAGGCTTAAAACAACGATTTCTATTCAAAATAAGCGTTTGTAGATAAAATACGTCTATGCTCGGCTTGTTAAATTCTAAAACTCTTTGAATTATGATTTTATACAAAATCGTTGAAACTTCATTATCGTTCTATTTCTCATGATCCCTACGTGAAGTTAAGGCTCAAAACAAGGATTTCTAGTCATAATTAGCTTTGTGACAGCACAATAATTATACTCGGCTTGTTTACTTTCAAAACTTTTAGATTGATCACTTGTATCAAAATGGGTAAATCTTCATTATAGTTTGATTTCACACATTCCCAATGTGATGTTAAGGCTTAAAACAATGATTTCTATTCAACATAACGTTTGCAGATAAAATATATTTATGCTCCGCTTGTTAAATTTTAAAACACTTAGAATTATGATTTTGTACAAAATTGTTCAACCTTCATTATCGTCCTATTTCCCACGTTCCCTACGTGAATTTAAGGCTGAAAACAACGATTTCTAGTCACAATAAGCTTTGTGACAACTTAATGATTATGCTCGGCTTGTTTACTTTCAAAACTCTTAATTTGATTATTTGTATCAAAACGGGTAAAACTTCATTATAGTTGATTTTCCACGTTCCCAACGTGAAGTTAATGCTTAAATTTTAAAACTCTTAGAATTATGATTTTATACAAAATCGTTGAAACTTCATTATCGTTCTATTTCTCATAATCCCTACATGAAGTTAAGGCTCCAAACAACGATTTCTATTAATAATTAGCTTCGTGACAGCACAATGACTATACTCGGCTTGTTTACTTTCAAAACTCTTAGTTTGATTATTGGTATCAAAATAGATAAAACTTCATTATATTTCGATTTTACACGTTCCCATTGTAAAGTTAAGGCTTAAAGCAACGATTTCTGTTCAAAATAAGCGTTTGTAGATAAAATATATTTATGCTCAGCTTGTTAAATTTTAAAAGTCTTAAAACTATGATTTTATACAAAATCGTCGTAACTTCTTTATCGTCCTATTTCCCACGTTCCCTACGTGAAGTTAAGACTCAAAACAATGATTTCTAGTCACAAAAAACTTTGTGACAGCACAATGATTATACTCAGCTTGTTTACTTTCAAAACTCTTAGTTTGATTATTTGTATCAAAATTGGTAAAACTTCATTATAGTTCGATTTCCCACATTCCTTATCTGAAGTTAAGTCTTAAAACAACGATTTCTATTCAAAATGAGCGTTTGTAGATAAAATATGTTTATGCTCAGCTTGTTAAATTTTAAAACTTATAGAATTATGATTTTACACAAAATTGTTGAAACTTCGTTATAGTCCAATTTCCTATATTAACTACGTCAAGTTAAGGCTCAGAACAACGATTTCTAGTCATAATATGCTTTGTGACAGCAGAATGATTATACTCGGCTTGTTTACTTTCAAATCTCTTAGTTTGATTATTTGTATCAAAATGGGTAAAAGTTCATTATAGTTCGATTTCGCACGTTCCCAATGTGAAGTTAAGGCTTAAAACAACGATTTCCATTCAAAATAAGAGTTTGTAGATAAAATATGTCTATGCTCGGCTTGTTAAATTTTAAAACTTTTAGAATTATGATTTTATACAAAATCGTTGAAACTTCATTATTGTCCTATTTCCCAAGATCCCTACGAGAAGTTAAGGCTCAAAACAATGATTTCTAGTCACAATTAGCTTTGTGACAGCACAATGATTCTACTCGGCTTGTTTACTTTCAAAACTCTTAGTTTGATTATTTGTATCAAAATAGGTAAAACTTCATTATATTTCGATTTTACACGTTCCCAGTGTGAAGTTAAGGCTTAAAACAACGATTTCTATTCAAAATAAGCGTTTGTAGAAAAAATATATTTATGCTCAGCCTGTTAAATTTTAAAACTTTTAAAATTATGATTTTATACAAAATTGCTGAAACTTCTTTATCGTCCTATTTCCCACGTTCCCTACGTGAAGTTAAGACTCAAAACAATGATTTCTAGTCACAAAAAGCTTTGTGACATCACAATGATTATAGTCAGCTTGTTTACTTTCAAAACTCTTGGTTTGATTATTTGTATCAAAATTGGTAAAACTTCATTATAGTTCGATTTCCCACGTTCCCAATAAGAAGTTAATGCTTAAAACCACGATTTCTATTCAAAATAAGCGTTTATGGATAAAATATATTTATTCTCGGCTTGTTAAATTTTAAAACTCTTAGAATTATGATTTTATAAAAAATCGTTCAAACTTCATTAAAGTCCTATTTCCCACGATCCCTACGAGAAGTTAAGGCTCAAAACAACGATTTCTAGTCACAATTAGCTTTGTAACAGCACAATGATTATAATCGGCTTGTTTACTTTCAAAACTTTTGGATTGATTACTTGTATCAAAATGTGTAGAACTTCATTATAGTTCGATTTCCCACGTTCTCAATGTGAAGTTAATGCTTAAAACAAAGATTTCTATTCAAAATAAGCGTTTGCAGATAAAATATATTTATGCTCGGCTTGTTAAATTTTAAAACTACTAGAATTATGATTTTATACAAAAAATGTTGAAACTTCATTATCGTCCTATTTCTCATGATCCCTACGTGAAGTTAAGGCTCAAAACAACGATTTCTAGTCATAATTAGCTTTGTGATAGCACAATGATTATACTCGGCTTGTTTACTTTCAAAACTTTTAGATTGATTACTTGTATCAAAATTGGTAAAACTTCATTATAGTTCGATTTCACATGTTCCCAATGTGATGTTAAGGCTTAAAACAACGATTTCTAATCAACATAAGCGTTTGCAGATAAAATATATTTATGCTCGGCTTGTTAAATTTTAAAACTCTTAGAATTATGATTTTATACAAAATCGTTGAAACTTCATTATCGTTCTATTTCTCATAATCCCTACATGAAGTTAAGGCTCCAAACAACGATTTCTATTAATAATTAGTTTTGTGACAACTTAATGATTATACTCGGCTTGTTTACTTTCAAAACTATTAATTTGACTATTTATATCAAAATGAGTTAAACTTCATTATAGTTCGATTTCCCATGTTCCCAATGTGAAGTTAATGCTTAATACTAAGATTTCTATTCAAAATAAGCGTTTGCAGATAAAATATATTTATGCACGGCTTGTTAAATTTTAAAACTCATAGAATTATGATTTTGTACAAAATCGTTGAAACTTCATTATCGTTCTATTTCTCATGATCCCTACGTGAAGTTAAGGCTCAAAACAACGATTTCTAGTCATAATTAGCTTTATGACATCACAATTATTATACTCGGCTTGTTTACTTTCAAAACTTTTAGATTGAGTACTCGTTTCAAAATGGGTAAAACTTCATTATAGTTCGATTTCACACGTTCCCAATGTGAAGGTAAGGCTTAAAACAACGATTTCTATTCAAAATAAGCGTTTGTAGATAAAATACGTCTATGCTCGGCTTGTTAAATTCTAAAACTCTTTGAATTATGATTTTATACAAAATCGTTGAAACTTCATTATCGTTCTATTTCTCATGATCCCTACGTGAAGTTAAGGCTCAGAACAAGTATTTCTAGTCATAATTAGCTTTGTGACAGCACAATAATTATACTCGGCTTGTTTACTTTCAAAACTTTTAGATTGATCACTTGTATCAAAATGGGTAAATCTTCATTATAGTTTGATTTCACACGTTCCCAATGTGATGTTAAGGCTTAAAACAATGATTTCTATTCAACATAAGCGTTTGCAGATAAAATATATTTATGCTGCGCTTGTTAAATTTTAAAACACTTAGAATTATGATTTTGTACAAAATTGTTCAAACTTCATTATCGTCCTATTTCCCACGTTCCCTACGTGAATTTAAGGCTGAAAACAACGATTTCTAGTCACAATAAGCTTTGTGACAACTTAATGATTATGCTCGGCTTGTTTACTTTCAAAACTCTTAATTTGATTATTTGTATCAAAATGGGTAAAACTTTATTATAGTTGATTTCCCACGTTCTCAACGTGAAGTTAATGCTTAAATCTAAGATTTCCATTCAAAATAAGCGTTTGCAGATAAAATATATCTATTCTCGGCTTGTTAAATTTTAAAACTCTTAGAATTATGATTTTATACAAAATCGTTGAAACTTCATTATCGTTCTATTTCTCATGATCCCTACATGAAGTTAAGGCTCCAAACAACGATTTCTAGTAATAATTAGCTTTGTGACAGCACAATGACTATACTCGGCTTGTTTACTTTCAAAACTCTTAATTTGATTATTGGTATCAAAATAGGTAAAACTTCATTATATTTCGATTTTACACATTCCCAGGGTGAAGTTAAGGCTTAAAACAACGATTTCTATTCAAAATAAGCGTTTGTAGATAAAATATATTTATGCTCAGCTTGTTAAATTTTAAAACTCTTAAAACTATGATTTTATACAAAATCGTTGTAACTTCTTTATCGTTCTATTTCCCACGTTCCCTACGTGAAGTTAAGACTCAAAACAATGATTTCTAGTCACAAAAAGCTTTGTGACAGCACAATGATTATACTCAGCTTGTTTACTTTCAAAACTCTTAGTTTGATTATTTGTATCAAAATTGGTAAAACTTCATTATAGTTCGATTTCCCACATTCCTTATCTGAAGTTAAGGCTTAAAACAACGATTTCTATTCAAAATGAGCGTTTGTAGATAAAATATATTTATGCTCGGCTTGTTAAATTTTAAAACTTATAGAATTATTATTTTACACAAAATTGTTGAAACTTCGTTATAGTCCTATTTCCTATATTACCTACGTGAAGTTAAGGCTCAAAACAACGATTTCTAGTCATAATAAGCTTTGTGATAGCAGAATGATTATACTCAGCTTATTTACTTTCAAATCTCTTAGTTTGATTATTTGTATCAAAATGGATAAAAGTTCATTATAGTTCGATTTCACACGTTCCCAATGTGAAGTTAAGGCTTAAAACAACGATTTCCATTCAAAATAAGAGTTTGTAGATAAAATATGTCTACGCTCGGCTTGTTAAATTTTAAAACTTTTAGAATTATGATTTTATACAAAATCGTTGAAACTTCATTATTGTCCTATTTCCCACGATCCCTACGAGAAGTTAAGGCTCAAAACAACGATTTCTAGTCAAAATTAGCTTTGTGACAGCACAATGATTCTACTCGGCTTGTTTACTTTCAAAACTCTTAGTTTGATTATTTGTATCAAAATAGGTAGAACTTCATTATATTTCGATTTTACACGTTCCCAGTGTGAAGTTAAGGCTTAAAACAACGATTTCTATTCAAAATAAGCGTTCATAGAAAAAATTTATTTATGCTCAGCTTGTTAAATTTTAAAACTTTTAAAATTATGATTTTATACAAAATTGTTGAAACTTCTTTATCATCTTATTTCCCATATTCCCTACGTGAAGTTAAGGCTCAAAACAACGATTTCTAGTCATAATAAGCTTTGTGACAACACAATGATTATACTCGACTTGTTTACTTTCAAATCTCTTAGTTTGATTATTTGTATCAAAATGGGTAAAACTTCATTATAGTTCGATTTCACACATTCCCAATATGAAGTTAAGGCTTAAAACAACGATTTCCAATCAAAATAAGTGTTTGTAGATAAAATTTGTCTATGCTCGGCTTGTTAAATTTTAAAACTTTTAGAATTATGATTTTATACAAAATCTTTGAAACTTCATTATTGTCCTATTTCCCACAATCCCTATGAGAAGTTAAGGCTCAAAACAACGATTTCTAGTCACAATTAGCTTTGTGGCAGCACAATAATTCTACTCGTCTTGTTTACTTTCAAAACTTTTAGTTTAATTATTTGTATCAAAATAGGTAAAACTTCATTATATTTCGATTTTACACGTTCCCAGTGTGAAGTTAAGGCTTAAAACAACGATTTCTATTCAAAATAAGCGTTTGTAGAAAAAATATAGTTATGCTCAGCTTGTTAAATTTTAAAAATTTTAAAATTATGATTTTATACAAAATTGTTGAAACTTTTTTATCGTCCTATTTCCCACGTTCCCTACGTGAAGTTAAGACTCAAAACAATGATTTCTAGTCACAAAAAGCTTTGTGACATCACAATGATTATAGTCAGCTTGTTTACTTTAAAAACTCTTGGTTTGATTATTTGTATCAAAATGGGTAAAACTTCATTATAGTTCGATTTCCCACGTTCCCAATAAGAAGTTAATGCTTAAAACCACGATTTCTATTCAAAATAAGCGTTTATGGATAAAATATATTTATTCTCGGCTTGTTAACTTTTAAAACTCTTAGAATTATGATTTTATAAAAAATCGTTCAAACTTCATTAAAGTCCTATTTCCCACGATCCCTACGAGAAGTTAAGGCACAAAACATTGATTTCTAGTCACAATTAGCTTTGTAACAGCACAACGATTATAATCGGCTTGTTTACTTTCAAAACTTTTAGATTGATTACTTGTATCAAAATGTGTAGAACTTCATTATAGTTTGATTTCCCACGTTCTCAATGTGAAGTTAATGCTTAAAACAAAGATTTCCATTCAAAATAAGCATTTGCAGATAAAATATATTTATTCTCGGCTTGTTAAATTTTAAAACTCCTAGAATTATGACTTTATACAAAATCGTTGAAACTTCATTATCGTCCTATTTCTCATGATCCCTACTTGAAGTTAAGGCTCAAAACAACGATTTCTAGTCATAATTAGCTTTGTGATAGCACAATGATTATACTCGGCTTGTTTACTTTCAAAACTTTTAGATTGATTACTTGTATCAAAATGGGTAAAACTTCATTATAGTTCGAATTCACACGTTCCCAATGTGATGTTAAGGCTTAAAACAACGATTTCTAATCAACATAAGCGTTTCCAGATAAAATATATTTATGCTCGGCTTGTTAAATTTTAAAACTCTTAGAATTATGATTTTATACAAAATCATTGAAACTTCATTATCGTCCTATTTCCCACGTTCCCTACGTGAAGTTAAAGCTGAATACAACGATTTCTAGCCACAATAAGCTTTGTGACAACTTAATGATTATACTCGGCTTGTTTACTTTCAAAACTATTAATTTGATTATTTATATCAAAATGGGTAAAACTTCATTATAGTTCGATTTCCTACGTTCCCAATGTGATGTTAATGCTTAAAACTAAGATTTCTATTTAAAATAAGCGTTTGCAGATAAAATATATTCATGCACGGCTTGTTAAATTTTAAAACTCATAGAATTATGATTTTGTACAAAATCGTTGAAACTTCATTATCGTTCTATTTCTCATGATCCCTACGTGAAGTTAAGGTTCAAAACAACGATTTCTAGTCATAATTAGCTTTATGACATCACAATTATTATACTCGGCTTGTTTACTTTCAAAACTTTTAGATTGAGTACTTGTATCAAAATGGGTAAAACTTCATTATAGTTCAATTTCACACGTTCCCAATGTGAAGGTAAGGCTTAAAACAACGATTTCTATTCAAAATACGCGTTTGTAGATAAAATACGTCTATGCTCGGCTTGTTAAATTCTAAAACTCCTTGAATTATGATTTTATACAAAATCGTTGAAACTTCATTATCGTTCTATTTCTCATGATCCCTACGTGAAGTTAAGGCTCAAAACAAGGATTTCTAGTCATAATTAGCTTTGTGACAGCACAATAATTATACTCGACTTGTTTACTTTCAATACTTTTAGATTGATCACTTGTATCAAAATGGGTAAATCTTCATTATAGTTTGATTTCACACGTTCCCAATGTGATGTTAAGGCTTAAAACAATGATTTCTATTCAACATAAGCGTTTGCAGATAAAATATATTTATGCTCCGCTTGTTAAATTTTAAAACACTTAGAATTATGATTTTGTACAAAATTGTTCAACATTCATTATCGTCCTATTTCCCACGTTCCCTACGTGAATTTAAGGCTGAAAACAACGATTTCTAGTCACAATAAACTTTGTGACAACTTAATGATTATGCTCGGCTTGTTTACTTTCAAAACTCTTAATTTGATTATTTGTATCAAAATGGGTAAAACTTCATTATAGTTGATTTCCCACGTTCCCAACGTGAAGTTAATGCTTAAATCTAAGATTTCCATTCAAAATAAGCGTTTGCAGATAAAATATATTTATTCTCGGCTTGTTAAATTTTAAAACTCTTAGAATTATGATTTTATACAAAATCGTTGAAACTACATTATCGTTCTATTTCTCATGATCCCTACATGAAGTTAAGGCTCCAAACAACGATTTCTAGTAATAATTAGCTTTGTGACAGCACAATGACTATGCTCGGCTTGTTTACTGTCAAAACTCTTAGTTTGATTATTTGTATCAAAATAGGTAAAACTTCATTATATTTCGATTTTACACGTTCCCATTGTGAAGTTAAGGCTTAAAGCAACGATTTCTGTTCAAAATAAGCGTTTGTAGATAAAATATATTTATGCTCAGCTTGTTAAATTTTAAAACTCTTAAAACTATGATTTTATACAAAATCATTGTAACTTCTTTATCGTCCTATTTCCCACGTTCCCTACGTGAAGTTAAGACTCAAAACAATGATTTCTAGTCACAAAAAGCTTTGTGACAGCACAATGATTATACTCAGCTTGTTTACTTTCAAAACTCTTAGTTTGATTATTTGTATCAAAATTGGTAAAACTTTATTATAGTTCGATTTTCCACATTCCTTATCTGAAGTTAAGGCTTAAAACAACGATTTCTATTCAAAATGAGCGTTTGTAGATAAAATATGTTTATGCTCGGCTTGTTAAATTTTAAAACTTATAGAATTATGATTTTACACAAAATTGTTGAAACTATGTTATAGTCCTATTTCCTATATTACCTACGTCAAGTTAAGGCTCAAAACAACGATTTCTAGTCATAATATGCTTTGTGACAGCAGAATGATTATACTCGGCTTGTTTACGTTCAAATCTCTTAGTTTGATTATTTGTATCAAAATGGGTAAAAGTTCATTATAGTTCGATTTCACACGTTCCCAATGTGAAGTTAAGGCTTAAAACGACGATTTCCATTCAAAATAAGAGTTTGTAGATAAAATATGTCTATGCTCGGCTTGTTAAATTTTAAAACTTTTAGAATTATGATTTTATACAAAATCGTTGAAACTTCATTATTGTCCTATTTCCCACGATCCCTACGAGAAGTTAAGGCTCAAAACAACGATTTCTAGTCACAATTAGCTTTGTGACAGCACAATGATTCTACTCGGATTATTTACTTTCAAAACTCGTAGTTTGATTATTTGTATCAAAATAGGTAAAACTTCATTATATTTCGATTTTACACGTTCCCAGTGTGAAGTTAAGGCTTAAAACAACGATTTCTAATCAAAATAAGCGTTTGTAGAAAAAATATATTTATGCTCAGCTTGTTAAATTTTAAAACTTTTAAAATTATGATTTTATACAAAGTTGTTGAAACTTCTTTATCGTCCTATTTCCCACGTTCCCTACGTGAAGTTAAGACTCAAAACAATGATTTCTAGTCACAAAAAGCTTTGTGACATCACAATGATTATAGTCAGCTTGTTTACTTTCAAAACTCTTGGTTTGATTATTTGTATCAAAATGGGTAAAACTTCATTATAGTTCGATTTCCCACGTTCCCAATAAGAAGTTAATGCTTAAAACCACGATTTCTATTCAAAATAAGCATTTATAGATAAAATATATTTATGCTCGGCTTGCTAAATTTTAAAACTCTTAGAATTATGATTTTATACAAAATCGTTGAAACTTCATTATCGTCCTATTTCCTACGTTCACAATGTGAAGTTAAGGCTTAAAACAACTATTTCTATTCAAAAAAAGCGTTTTTAGATAAAATATATCTATGCTCGGCTTGTTAAATTTTAAAACTCCTAGAATTATGACTTTATACAAAATCATTGAAACTTCATTATCTTCCGATTTCTCATGATCCCTACGTGAAGTTAAGGCTGAAAACAACGATTTCTTCTCATAATTAGCTTTGTGATAGCACAATGATTATACTCGGCTTGTTTACTTTCAAAACTTTTAGATTGATCACTTGTATCAAAATGGGTAAAACTTCATTATAGTTCGATTTCACACGTTCCCAATGTGATGTTAAGGCTTAAAACAACGATTTCTATTCAACATAAGCATTTGCGGATAAAATATATTTATGCTCGGCTTGTTAAATGTTAAAACTCTTAGAATTATGATTTTATGCAAAATCATTGAAACTTCATTATCGTCCTATTTCCCACATTCCCTACGTGAAGTTAAGGCTGAAAGCAATGATTTCTAGCCACAATAAGCTTTGTGACAAGTTAATGATTATACTCGGCTTGTTTACTTTCAAAACTATTAATTTGATTATTTGTATCAAAATGGTTAAAACTTCATTATTGTTCGATTTCCCACGTTCCCAATGTGAAGTTATTGCTAAAAACTAAGATTTGTATTCAAAATAAGCGTTTGCAAATAAAATTTATTTACGCTCGGCTTGTTAAATTTTAAAACTCTTAGAATTATGATTTTGTAAAAAATCATTGAAACTTCATTATCGTTTTATTTCTCATGATCCCTAGGTGAAGTTAAGGCTCAAAAAAACGATTTCTAGTCATAATTAGCTTAGTGACATCACAATTATTATACTCGGCTTGTTTACTTTCAAAACTTTTAGATTGAGTATTTGTATCAAAATGGGTAAAACTTCATTATAGTTCGACTTCACACGATCCCAATGTGAAGTTAGGGCTTAAAACAACGATTTCTATTCAAAATAAGCATTTGTAGATAAAATATGTATATGCTCGGCTTGTTAAATTTTAAAACTCTTAGAATTATGATTTTAGACAAAATCGTTGATACTTCATTATCGTCCTATTTCACATGATCCCTACGTGAAGTTAAGGCTTAAAACAATGATTTATAGTCTTAATTAGCTTTGTGACAGCACAATGATTATACTCGGCTTGTTTACTTTCAAAACTTTTAGATGATCACTTGTATCAAAATGGGTAAATCTTCATTATAGCTCATTTTCACACGTTCCCAATGTGATGTTAAGGCTTAAAACAACGATTTCTAGTCAACATAAGCGTTTTTAGATAAAATATATTTATGCTCCGCTTGTTAAATTTTAAAACTCTTAGAATAATGATTTTATACAAAATCTTTGAAACTTCATTATCGTCCTATTTCCCACGATCCCTACGTGACGTTAAGGCTGAAAACAACGATTTCTAGTCACAATAAGCTTTGTGACAACTTAATGATTATGCTCGGCTTGTTTACTTTCAAAACTCTTAATTTGATTATTTGTATCAGAACGTGAAAAACTTCATTATAGTTCGATTTCCCACGTTCCCAATGTGAAGTTAATGCTTAAAACTAAGATTTCCATTCAAAATAAGCGTTTCCAGATAAAATATATTTATGCTTGGCTTGTTAAATTTTAAAACTCTTAGAATTATGATTTTATACAAAATTGTTGAAACTTCATTATCGTTCTATTTCTCATGATCCCTACATGAAGTTAAGGCTCAAAACAACGATTTCTAGTCATAATTAGCTTTATGTCAGCACAATGATTATACTCGGCAGGATTACTTTCAAAACTTTTAGACAGATTACTTGTATCAAAATGGGTAAAACTTCATTATAGTTCGATTTCACACATTCTGAATGTGAAGTTAAGGCATAAAATAACAATTTCTAATCAAAATAAGCGTTTGTAGATAAAATATGTCTATGCTCGGCTTGTTAAATTTTAAAACTATTAGAATTATGATTTTATACAAAATCGTTGAAACTTAATTAACGTCCTATTTTCCACGATCCCTACGAGAAGTTAAGGCTCAAAACAACGATTTCTAGTCACAATTAGCTTTGTAACTGCACAATGATTATACTCGGCTTGTTTACTTTCAAAACTCTTAGTTTTATTATTTGTATCAAAATAGGTAAAACTTCATTAAATTTCGACTTTACACGTTCCCAGTGTGAAGTTAAGGCTTAAAACAACTATTTCTATTCCAAATAAGCGTTTGTAGTTAAAATATATTTATGCTCAGCTTGCTAAATTTTAAAACTCTTAAAATTATGATTTCATACAAAATCGTTGAAAATTCTTTATCATCCTATTTCCCACGTTCCCTACGTGAAGTTAAGACCCAAAACAATGATTTCTAGTCACAAAAAGCTTTGTAACAGCTCAATGATTATACTCAGCTTGTTTACTTTCAAAATTCTTGGTTTGATTATTTGTATCAAAATAGTTAAAACTTCATTATAGTTCGATTTTCCACGTTCCCAATAAGAAGTTCAGGCTTAAAACCAAGATTTCTATTCAAAATAAGAGTTTATAGATAAAATATATTTATGCTCGGCATGTTAAATTTTAAAACTCTTAGAATTATGATTTTATACAAAATCGTTGAAACTTCTTTATCGCCCTATTTCCAACGTTCTCAATGTGAAGTTAATGCTTAAAACTAAGATTTCTATTCAAAATAAGCGTTTGCAGATAAAATATATTTTATGCTTGGCTTGTTAAATTTTAAAACTCTTAGAATTATGATTTTATAAGAAATTGTTGAAACTTCATTATCGTTCTATTTCTCATGATCCCTACGTGAAGTTAAGGCTCAAAACAACAACTTCTAGTCATAATTAGCTTTATGACAGCACAATGATTATACACGTCTTGTTTACTTTCAAAACTTTTAGATTGATTACTTGTATCAAACTGGGTAGAACTTCATTATAGTTCGATTTACCACGTTCCCAATGTAAAGTTAATGCTTAAAACAAAGATTTCTATTCAAAATAAGCGTTTGCAGATAAAATATTTTCATGCTCGGCTTGTTAAATTTTAAAACTCTTAGAATTATGATTTTATACAAAATCGTTGAAACTTCATTATCGTCCTATTTCCCACGTTCCCAATGTGAAGTTAAGGCTTAAAACAATGATTTCTATTCAAAAAAAACGTTTGTAGATAAAATATATCTATGCTCGGCTTGTTAAATTTTAAATATCTTAGAATTATGATTTTATACAAAGTCGTTGAAACTTCATTATCATCCTATTTCTCATGATCCCTACATGAAGTTAAGGCTCAAAACAACGATTTCTAGTCATAATTAGCTTTGTGACAGCACAATGATTATACTCGGCCTGTTTACTTTCAAAATTTTTAGATTGATCACTTGTATCAAAACGGGTAAAACTACATTATAGTTCGATTTCACACGTTCCCAATGTGATGTTAAGGCTTAAAACAACGATTTCTATTCAACATAAGCGTTTGCAGATAAAATATATTTATGCTCGGTTTGTTAAATTTTAAAACTCTTAGAATTATGATTTTATACAAAATCGTTGAAACTTCATTATCATCCTATTTCCCACGATCCCTACGTGAAGTTAAGGCTGAAGTGACAACTTAATGATTGTACTCGGCTTGTTTACTTTCAAAACTCTTAATTTGATTATTTGTATCAAAACGGGTAAAACACCATTATAGTTCGATTTCCCATGTTCCCAATGTAAAGTTAATGCTTAAAACTAAGATTTCTTTTCAAAATAAGCGTTTGCATATAAAATATATTTATGCTCGGCTTGTTAAATTTAAAACTCTAAGAATTTTGATTTTATACAAAATCGTTGGAACTTCATTATCGTTCTATTTCTCATGATCCCTACGTGAATTTAGGCTAAAAAATACGATTTCTAGTCATAATTAGCTTTATGACAGCACAATGATTATATTCGGCCTGTTTACTTTCAAAACTTTTAGATTGATTACTTGCATCAAAATGTGTAAGACTTCATTATAGTTCGATTTCACACGTTCCCAATGTAAAGTTAAGGCTTAAAACAACGATTTCTATTCAAAATAAGCGTTTGTGGATAAAATATGTCTATTCTCGGCTTGTTAAATTTTAAAACTCATAGAATTAAGATTTTATACATAGTCGTTGAAACGTCATTATCATCCAATTTCTCATGATCCCTACATGAAGTTAAGGCTCAAAACAACGATTTCTAGTCATAATTGGCTTTGTGACAGCACAATGACTATACTCGGCTTGTTTACTTTCAAAACTTTTAGATTGATCACTTGTATCAAAATGGGTGAAACTTCATTATAGTTCGATTTCACAAGTTCCCAATGTGATGTTAAGGCTTAAAACAACGATTTCTATTCAACATAAGCGTTTGCAGATAAAATATATTTATGCTCGGTTTGTTAAATTTTAAAACTCTTAGAATTATGATTTTATATAAAATCGTTGAAACTTCATTATTGTCCTATTTCCCACGTTCCCAATGTGAAGTTAAGGCTTAAAACAACGATTTCTATTCGAAAAAAGCATTTGTAGATAAAATATATCTATGCTCGTCTTGTTCAATTTTAAAACACCTAGAATTATGATTCATACAAAATAGTTGAAACTTCATTATCGTCCTATTTCTCATGATCCCTACGTGAAGTTAAGGCTCAAAACAACGATTTCTTGTCATAATTAGCTTTGTGACAGCACATTGATTATACTCGGCTTGTTTACTTTCAAAACTTTTAGATTGATCACTTGTATCGATATGGGTAAAACTTCATTATAGTTCGATTTCACACGTTCTCAATGTGATGTTAAGGCCTAAAACAACGATTTCTATTCAACATAAGCGTTTGCAGATAAAATATATTTATGCTCAGCTTGTTAAATTTTAAAACTCTTAGAATTATGATTTTATAAAAAATCGTTGAAACTTCATTATCGTCCTATTTCCCAAGTTCCCTATGTGAAGTTATAGCTCAAAACAACGATTTCTAGTCACAATAAACTTTGTCATAGCTTAATGATTATACTCGGCTTGTTTACTTTCAAAACTCTTACTTTGATTATTTGTATCATAATGGGTAAACCTTCATTATAGTTCGATTTCCCCTGTTCCCAATGTGAAGTTAAGGCTTACAACAACGATTTCTATTCAAAATAAGTGTTTGTAGATAAAATATGTTTATGCTCGGCTTGTTAAATTGTAAAACTCTTAGAATTATGATTTTATACAAAATCGTTGAAAATTCATTATCGTCCTATTTCCAATGTTCCCTACGTGAAGTTAAGGCTCAAAACAACGATTTCTAATCACAATAAGCTTTGTGACAACTTAATGATTATATTGGGCTTGTTTACTTTCAAAACTCTTTGTTTGATTATTTGTATCAAAATGGGTAAAACTTCATTATAGTTCAATTTCACACGTTCCCAATAAGAAGATAAGGCTTAAAGCAACGATTTCTGTTCACAATAAGCGTTTGTAGATAAAATATTTCTATGTTCGACTTGTTGAATTTTAAAACTCTTAGAATTATAATTTTATAAAAAAATCGTTGAAACTTCATTATTGTCCTATTTCCCACAATCTCTACATGAAGTTAAGGCTTAAAACAACAATTTCTAGTCACAATTAGCATTGTCACAGCACAATGATTATACTCGGCTTATTTACTTTTAAAACTCTTAGTTTGATTATTTGTATCAAAATGGGTGAAACTTCATTATAGTTCAATTTCACACGTTCCCAATGAGAAGTTAAGGCTTAAAAAAATGATTTTGATTCAAAATAAGAGTTTATAGATAAAATATGTCTATGCTCGACTTGTTAAATTTGAAAACTCTAAGAATTATGATTTTATACAAAATCGTTGAAACTTCATTATCGTCCTATTTCCCAAGTTCCCTACGTGAAGTTATGGCTCAAAACAACGATTTCTAGTCACAATAAACTTTGTGATAGCTTAATGATTATACTCGGCTTATTTACTTTCAAAACTCTTAGTTAGATTATTTGTATCAAAATGGGTAAAAATTCATTATAGTTCGATTTCCCTCGTTCCCAATGTGAAGTTAATGCTTAAAACAAATATTTCTATTCAAAATAAGAGTTTGTAGATAAAATATGTTTACGCTCGGCTTGTTAAATTTTAAAACTCCTAGAATTATAATTTTATACAAAATCGTTGAAACTTAATTATCGTACTATTTCGAATATTCATTACGTGAAGTTGAGACTCAAAACAACGATTTCTAGTCACAATAAGCTTTGTGACAACTTAATAATTATACTCGGCTTGTTTACTTTCAAAACTCTTAATTTGATTATTTGTATCAAAATGGGTAAAACTTCATTATAGTTCGATTTCCCACGTTCCCAATGTGAAGTCAATGCCTAAAACTAAGATTTCTATTCAAAATAAATGTTTGCAGATAAAATATATTTATGCTTAGCTTGTTACATTTTTAAACTCTTAGAATTATGATTTTATACAAAATCGTTGAAACTTCATTATCGTTCTATTTCTCATGATCACTACGTGAAGTTAAGGCTCAAAACAATGATTTCTAGTCATAATTTGCTTTATGACTACACAATGATTCTTCTCGGCCTGTTTACTTTCAAAACTTTTAGATTGATTACTTGCATCAAAATGGGTAAACCTTCATTATAGTTCCATTTCCCACGTTCCCAATGTGAAGTTAATGCTTAAAACAAAGATTTCTATTCAAAATAAGCGTTTGCAGATAAAATATATTTATGCTCGGTTTGTTAAATTTTAAAACTCTTAAAATTATGATTTTATATAAAATCGTTGAAACTTCATTATCGTCCTATTTCCCACGTTCCCAATGTGAAGTTAAGGTTTAAAACAACGATTTCTATTAAAAAAAAGCGTTTGTAGATAAAATATATATCTATGCTCGGCTTGTTAAATTTTAAAACTCCTAGAATTATGATTTTATACAAAGTCGTTGAAACTTCATTATCATCCTATTTCTCATTATCCCTACGAGAAGTTAAGACTCAAAACAACTATTTCTAGTCATAATTAGCTTTGTGACAGCACAATGATTATACTTGGCATGTTTACTTTCAAAACTTTTAGATTGATCACTTGTATCAAAATGGGTAAAACTTCATTATAGTTCGATTTCACACGTTCCCAATGTAAAGTTAAGGCTTAAAACAACGATTTCTATTCAAAAGAAACGTTTGTAGATAAAATATGTTTACTCTCGGCTTGTTAAATTTTAAAACTCTTAGAATTATGATTTTATACAAAATCGTGGTAACTTCATTATCGTCCTATTTCTCATGATCCCTACGTGAAGTTAAGGCTCAAAACAACGATTTCTAGTCATAATTAGCTTTGTGACAACACAATTATTATACTCGGCTTGTTTACTTTCAAAACTTTTAGATTGATTACTTGTATCAAAATGTGTAGAACTTCATTATAGTTCGATTTCCCACGTTCCCAATGTGAAGTTAATGCTTAAAACAAAGATTTCTATTCAAAATAAGCGTTTGCAGATAAAATAAATTTTTGCTCGGCTTGTTAAATTTTAAAACTATTAGAATTATGATTTTATACAAAATCATTGAAACTTCATTATCGACCTATTTCCCACGTTCGCTACGTGAAGTTAAGGCTGAAAACAACGATTTCTAGTCACAAAAAGCTTTGTGACAACTTAATGATTATACTCGGCTTGTTTACTTTCAAAACTCTTAATTTGATTATTTGTATCAAAATGGGTAAAACTTCATCATAGTTCGATTTCCCATGTTCCCAATGTGAAGTAAATGCTTAAAACAAAGATTTCTATTCAAAATAAGCGTTTGCAGATAAAATATATTTATGCTCGGCTTGTTAAATTTTAAAACTCTTAGAAGTATGATTTTATAAAAAATTATTGAAACTTTATTATCGACCTATTTCCCACGTTCCCTACGTGAAGTTAAGAAATAAGCTTTGTGACAAGTTAATGATTATACTCGGCTTGTTTACTTTCAAAACTCTTAATTTGATTATTTGTATCAAAATGGGTAAAACTTCATTATAGTTCGATTTCCCACGTTCCCAATGTGAAGTTAATGCTTAAAACTAAGATTTCTATTCAAAATAAGCGTTTGCAGATAAAATATGTTTATGCTCGGCTCGTTAAATTTTAAAACTTTTAGAATTATCATTTAATACAAAATCATTGAAACTTCATTATCGTTCTATTTTTCATGATCCCTACGTGAAGTTAAGGCTCAAAACAACGATTTCTAGTCATAATTAGCTTTGTGACAGCACAATGATTATAGTCGGCCTGTTTACTTTCAAAACTTTTAGATTGATTACTTGCATCAAAATGGGAAAGACTTCATTATAGTTCGATTTCACACGTTCCCAATGTAAAGTTAAGGTTTAAAACAACGATTGCTATTCAAAATAAGCGTTTGTAGATAAAATATGTCTATTCCCGGCTTGTTAAAATTTAAAACTCTTAGAATTATGATTTTATACAAAATCATTTAAATTTCATTATCAACCTATTTCCCCCGTTCCCTACGTGAAGATAAGGCTGAAAACAACTATTTCTAGTCACAATAAGCTTTGTAACAACTTAATGATTATACTCGGCTTGTTTACTTTCAAAACTCTTAATTTGACTATTTGTATCAAAATGGGTAAAACTTCATTATAGTTCGATTTCCCACGCTCCCAATGTGAAGTTAATCTTAAAACTAAGATTTCTATTCAAAATAAACGTTTGCAGATAAAATATATTTATGCTCGGCTTGTTAAATTTTAAAACTCTTAGAATTATGATTTTATACAAAATCGTTAAAACTTCATTATCGTTCTATTTCTCATGATCCCTACGTGAAGTTAAGGCTCAAAACAACGATTTCTAGTCATAATTAGCTTTGTGACAGCACAAAGATTCTACTCGGCTTGTTTACTTTCAAAACTTTTAGATTGATTACTTGTATCAAAATGGGTAGAACTTCATCATAGTTCCATTTTCCACGTTCCCAATGTGAAGTTAATGCTTAAAACAAAGATTTCTATTCAAAATAAGCGTTTGCAGATAAAATATATTTATGCTCGGCTTGTTAAATTTTAAAACTCTTAGAATTATGATTTTATACAAAATAATTGAAACTTCATTATCGTCCTATTTCCCACGTTCCCAATGAGAAGTTAAGGTTTAAAACAATGATTTCTATTCAAAAAAAGTGTTTGTAGATAAAATATATCTATGCTCGGCTTGTTAAATTTTAAAACTCCTAGAATTATGATTTTATACAAAGTCGTTGAAACTTCATTATCATCCTATTTCTCATGATCCCTACGAGAAGTTAAGGCTCAAAACAACTATTTCGAGTCATAATTAGCTTTGTGACAGCACAATGATTATACTCGGCTTGTTTACTTTCAAAACTTTTAGATTGATCACTTGTATCAAAATGGGTAAAACTTCATTATAAATCGATTTCATACATTCCCAATGTGATGTTAAGGCTTAAAACAACGATTTCAATTCAACATAAGCGTTTGCAGATAAAATATATTTATGCTCGGCTTGTTAAATTTTAAAACTCTTAGAATTATGATTTTATACAAAATCGTTGAAACTTCATTATCGTCCTATTTCCCATGATCCCTACGTGAAGTTAAGGCTGAAAACAACGATTTCTAGTCACAATAAGCTTTGTGACAACTTAATGATTATACTCGGCTTGTTTACTTTCAAAACTCTTAATTTGATTATTTGTATCAAAACAGGTAAAACTGTATTGTAGTTCGATTTCCTACGTTCCCAATGTGAAGTTAATGCTTAAAACTAAGATTTCTATTCAAAACAAGCGTTTGCGGAAAAAATATATTTATGCTCCGCTTGTTAAATTTTAAAACTCTTAGAATTATGATTTTATACAAAATCGTTAAAACTTCATTATCGTTCTATTTCTCATGATCCCTACGTGAAGTTAAGGCTCAAAAGAACGATTTCTAGTCATAATTAGCTTTGTGACGGCACAAAGATTCCACTCGGCTTGTTTACTTTCAAAACTTTTAGATTGATTACTTGTATCAAAATGGGTAGAACTTCATCATAGTTCCATTTTCCACGTTCCCAATGTGAAGTTAATGCTTAAAACAAAGATTACTATTCAAAATAAGCGTTTGCAGATAAAATATATTTATGCTCGGCTTGTTAAATTTTAAAACTCTTAGAATTTTGATTTTATACAAAATCGTTGAAACTTCATTATCGTCCTATTTCCCACGTTCCCAATGAGAAGTTAAGGTTTAAAACAACGATTTCTATTCAAAAAAAGCGTTTGTAGATAAAATATATCTATGCTCGGCTTGTTAAATTTTAAAACTCCTAGAATTATGATTTTATACAAAGTCGTTGAAACTTCATTATCATCCTATTTCTCATGATCCCTACGAGAAGTTAAGGCTCAAAACAACTATTTCTAGTCATAATTAGCTTTGTGACAGCACAATGATTATACTCGGCTGGTTTACTTTCAAAACTTTTAGATTGATCACTTGTATCAAAATGGGTAAAACTTCATTATAAATCGATTTCACACGTTCCCAATGTGATGTTAAGGCTTAAAACAACGATTTCTATTCAACATAAGCGTTTGCAGATAAAATATATTTGTGCTCGGCTTGTTAAATCTTAAAACTCTTAGAATTATGATTTTATACAAAATCGTTGAAACTTCATTATCGTCCTATTTCCCATGATCCCTACGTGAAGTTATGGCTGAAAACAACGATTTCTAGTCACAATAAGCTTTGTGACAACTTAATGATTATACTCGGCTTGTTTACTTTCAAAACTCTTAATTTGATTATTTGTATCAAAACAGGTAAAACTGTATTATAGTTCGATTTCCTACGTTCCCAATGTGAAGTTAATGCTTAAAACTAAGATTTCTATTCAAAACAAGCGTTTGCGGAAAAAATATATTTATGCTCCGCTTGTTAAATTTTAAAACTCTTAGGATTATGATTTTATACACAATCGTTAAAACCTCATTATTGTTCTATTTCTCATGATCACTACCTGAAGTTAAGGCTCAAAACAACGAGTTCAAGTCATTATTAGCTTTATGACAGCACAATGATTATACTCGGCCTGTTTACTTCAAAACTTTTAGATTGATTACTTGCTTCAAAATGGGTAAGACTTCATTAAAGTTCGATTTCAAACTTTCCCATTATAAAGTTAACGCTTAAAACAACGATTTCTATTCAAAATAAGCGTTTGTAGATAAAATATGTCTATTCTCGGCTTGTTAAATTTTAAAACTCTTAGAATTATGATTTTATACAAAATCGTTGAAACTTCATTATCGTCCTATTTCTCATGGTCCATACGTGAAGTTAAGGCTCAAAACAATGATTTCTAGTCATAATTATCTTTGTGACAGCACAATGATTATACTCGGCTTGTTTACATTCAAAACTTTTAGATTGATTACTTGTATCAAAATGGGTAGAACTTCATTATAGTTCGATTTCCCACGTTCCCAATGTGAAGTTAATGCTTAAAACAAAGATTTCTATTCAAAATAAGCGTTTGCAGATAAAATATATTTATGCTCGGCCTGTTAAATTTTAAAACTCTTAGAATTATGATTTTATACAAAATAATTGAAACTTCATTATCGACCTATTTTCCACGTTCCCTACGTGAAGTTAAGGCAGAAAACAATGATTTCTAGTCACAATAACCTTTGTGACAACTTAATGATTATACTCAGCTTGTTTACTTTCGAAACTCTTAATTTGATTATTTGTATCAAAATGGGTAATACTTTATTATAGTTCAATTTTCCAAGTTCCCAATGTGAAGTTAATGCTTAAAACAAAGATTTCTTTTCAAAATAAGCGTTTGCAGATAAAATATATTTATGCTCGGCTTGTTAAATTTTAAAACTCTTAGAATTATGATTTTCTACAAAATCATTGAAACTTCATTATCGACCTATTTCCCCCGTTCCCTACGTGAAGTTAAGGCTGAAAACAATGATTTCTAGTCACAATAAGCTTTGTGGCAACTTAATGATTATACTCGGCTTGTTTACTTTCAAAACTCTTAATTTGATTATTTGTATCATAATGGGTAAAACTTCATTATAGTTCGATTTCCCACGAACCCAATGTAAAGTTAATGCTTAAAACAAAGATTTCTATTCAAAATAAGCGTTTGCGGATAAAATATATTTATGCTCAGCTTGTTAAATTTCAAAACTCTTAGAATTATGACTTTCTACAAATCGTTGAAACTTCATTATCATTCTATTTCTCATGATCACTACGTGAAGTTGAGGCTCAAAACAATGATTTCTAGTCATAATTAGCTTTGTGGCAACTTAATGATTATACTCGGCTTGTTTACTTTCAAAACTCTTAATTTGATTATTTGTATCAAAACGGGTAAAACTCCCTTATAGTTTGATTTCCCACGTTCCCAATGTAAAGTTAATGCTTAAAACTAAGATTTCTATTCAAAATAAGCGTTTGCATATAAAATATATTTATGCTCGACTTTTTAAATTTTAAAACTCTAAGAATTATGATTTTATACAAAATCGTTGGAACTTCATTATCGTTCTATTTCTCATGATCACTACGTGAAGTTAAGGCTGAAAACAACGATTTCTAGTCACAATAAGTTTTGTGACAACTTAATGACTATACTCGGCTTGTTTACTTTCAAAACTCTTAATTTGATTATTTGTATCAAAATAGGTAAAACTTCATTATATTTCGATTTTACACATTCCCAGTATGAAGTTAAGGCTTAAAACAACGATTTCTATTCAAAATAAGCGTTTGTAGATAAAATATGTCTATGCTCGGCTTGTTAAATTTTAAAACTCTTAGAATTATGATTTTATACAAAATCGTTGAAACTTCATTATCGTCCTATTTCTCATGATCCCTGCGTGAAGTTAAGGCTCAAAACAACTATTTCTAGTCATAATTAGCTTTGTGGCAGCACAATGATTATACTCGGCTTGTTTACTTTAGAAACTTTTAGATTGATTACTTGTATCAAAATGGGTACAACTTCATTATAGTTCCATTTCCCACGTTCCCAATGTGAAGTTAATGTTTAAAACAAAGATTTCTATTCAAAATAAGCGTTTACAGATAAAATATATTTATGCTCGGCTTGTTAAATTTTAAAACTCTTAGAATTATGATTTTATACAAAATCGTTGAAACTTCATTATCGTCCTATTTCCCACGTTCCCAATGTGAAGTTAAGGTTTAAAACAATGATTTCTATTCAAAAAAAGTGTTTGTAGATAACATATATCTATGCTCGGCTTGTTAAAGTTTAAAACTACTAGAATTATGATTTTATACAAAGTCGTTGAAACTTCATTATCATCCTATTTCACATGATCCCTACGAGAAGTTAAGGCTCAAAACAACTATTTCTAGTCATAATTAGCTTTGTGACAGCACAATGATTATACTCGGCTTGTTTACTTTCAAAACTTTTAGATTGATCACTTGTATCAAAATGGGTAAAACTTCATTATAGTTCGATTTCACACGTTCCCAATGTGAAGTTAAGGCTTAAAACAACGATTTCTATTCAACATAAGCATTTGCAAATAAAATATATTTATGCTCGGCTTGTTAAATTTTAAAACTCTTAAAATTATGATTTTATACAAAATCGTTGAAACTTCATTATCGTCCTATTTCCCATGATCCCTACGTGAAGTTAAGGCTGAAAACAACGATTTCTAGTCATAATAAGCTTTGTGACAACTTAATAAATATACTCGGCTTGTTTACTTTCAAAACTCTTAATTTGATTATTTGTATCATAATGGGTAAAACTTCATTATAGTTCGATTTTCCACGTTCCCAATGCGAAGTTAATGCTTAAAACTAAGATTTCTATACAAAATAAGCGTTTACAGATAAAATATATTTATGCTCGGCTTGTTAAATTTTAAAACTCTTAGAATTATGATTTTATAGAAAATCGTTGAAACTTCATTATCGTCCTATTTCCCATGATCCCTACGTGAAGTTAAGGCTGAAAACAACGATTTCTAGTCACAATAAGCTTTGTGACAACTTAATGATTATACGCGGCTTGTTTACTTTCAAAACTCTTAATTTGATTATTTGTATCATAATGGGTAAAACTTCATTATAGTTCGATTTCCCATGTACCCAATGTGAAGTTAATGCTTAAAACAAAGATTTTTATTCAAAATAAGCGTTTGCGGATAAAATATATTTATGCTCAGCTTGTTAAATTTTAAAACTCTTAGAATTATGACATTCTACAAAATCGTTGAAACTTCATTATCGTTCTATTTCTCATGATCACTACGTGAAGTTGAGGCTCAAAACAACGATTTCTAGTCATAATTAGCTTTGTGACAACTTAATGATTATACTCGGTTTGTTTACTTTCAAAACTCTTAATTTGATTATTTGTATCAAAACGGGTAAAACTCCATTATAGTTCGATTTCCCACGTTCCCAATGTGAAGTTAAGGCTTAAAACAAAGATTTCTATTCAAAATAAGCGTTTGTAGATAAAATATGTTTATGCTCAGCTTGTTAAAGATTAAAACTCTTAGAATTATGATTTTATATAAAATCGTTGAAACTTCATTATCGTCCTATTTCCTAAGTTCCCTACGTGATGTTATGGCTGAAAACAACGATTTCTAGTCACAATAAACTTTGTGATGGCTTAATGATTATACTCGGCTTATTTACTTTCAAAACTCGTAGTTAGATTATTTATATCAAAATGGGTAAAACTTCATTATAGTTCGATTTACCACATTCCCAATGTGAAGTTATGGCTTAAAACAACGATTTCTATTCAAAATAAGCGTTTGTAGATAAAATATGTTTATGCTCGGCTTCTTAAATTGTAAGACTCTTAGAATGATGATTTTCTACAAAATCGTTGGAACTTCATTATCGTCCAATTTCCCATGATCCCTAAGAGAAGTTAAGGCTCAAAACAATGATTTGTAGTCACAATTAGCTTTGTAAAAACACAATGATTATACTCAGCTTGTTTCCTTTCAAAACTCTTAGTTTGATTATTTTCATCAAAATGGGTAAAACTTCATTAAAGTTCAATTTCCCACGTTCCCAATGTGAAATTAATGCTTAAAACTAAGATTTCCATTCAAAATAAGCGTTTGCAGATAAAAGATAATTATGCTCGGCTTGTTAAATTTTAAAACTCTTAGAATTATGAATTTATACAAAATCATTGAAACTTCATTATCATCCTATTTCCAACGTTCCCTACGTGAAGTTAAGGCTCAAAACAATGATTTCTAGTCACAATAAGCTTTTTGACATCTTAATGATTATACTCGGCTTGTTTACTGTCAAAACTCTTAGTTAGATTATTTGTATCAAAATGGGTAAAACTTTATTATAGTTTGATTTCCCACGTTCCCAATGTGAAGTTAAGCCTATAAACAACGATTTCTATTTAAAATAAGCGTTTGTAGAAAAAATATATTTATGTTCGGCTTGTTAAATTTTAAAACTCTTAGAATTATGATTTTATACAAAATTGTTGAAACTTCAATATAGTTCGATTTCCCACGTTCCCAATGTGAAGTTAAGGCTCAAAACAACGATTTCTATTCACAATTAGCTTTGTAACAACACAATGATTATACTCAGCTTGTTTCCTTTCAAAACTCTTAGTTTGATTATTTGCATCAAAATGGGTAAAACTTCATTATAGTTCGATTTCCCACGTTCCAAATGTGAAGTTAAGGCTTAAAACAACGATTTCTATTCAAAATAAGCATTTGTAGATAAAATAAGTTTATACTCGGCTTGTTAAATTTTACAACTCTTAGAATTATGATTTTATACAAAATCGTTGAAACTTCATTATCGTCCTATTCCCAAGTTCCCTATGTGAAGTTATGGCTTAAAACAACGATTTCTAGTCACAATAAACTTTGTGATAGCTTAATGATTATATTCGGCTTATTTACTTTCAAAACTATTAGTTTGATTATTTGTATCAAAATGGGTTAAACTTCTCTATAGTTCGATTTCCCACGTTCCCAATGTGAAGTTAAGGCTTAAAACAAAGATTTCTATTCAAAATAAGCGTTTGTAGATAAAATATGTTTATGCTCAGCTTGTTAAAGATTAAAACTCTTTTAATTATGATTTTATATAAAATCGTTGAAACTTCATTATCGTCCTATTTCCTAAGTTTCCTACATGATGTTATGACTCAAAACAACGATTTCTAGTCACAATAAACTTTGTGATAGCTAAATGATTATACTCGGCATATTTACTTTCAAAACTCGTAGTCAGATTATTTGTATCTAAATGGGTAAAACTTCATTAAAGTTCGATTTCCCACGTTTCCAATGTGGAGTTAATGCTTAAAACTAAGATTTCCATTCAAAATAAGCGTTTGCAGATAAAATATAATTATGCTCGGCTTGTTAAATTTTAAAACTCTTAGAATTATGAATTTATACAAAATCATTGAAACTTCATTATCATCCTATTTCCAACGTTCCCTACGTGAAATTAAGGCTCAAAACAATGATTTCTAGTCACAATAAGCTTTGTGACATCTTAGTGATTATACTCGGCTTGTTTACTTTCAAAACTCTTAGTTTGATTATTTTTATCAAAATGGGTAAAACTTCATTATAGTTCGATTTCCCACATTTCCAATGTGAAGTTAAGGCTTAAAACAATAATTTCTATTCAAAATAAGCGTTTATAGATAAAATATGTTTATGCTCGGCTTGTTAAAGATTAAAACTCTTAGAATTATGATTTTATACAAAATCGTTGAAACTTCAATATCGTCCAATTTCCCAAGTTCCCTACGTGATGTTATGGCTAAAAACAACGATTTCTAGTCACAATAAACTTTGTGATAGCTTAAATACTCTGCTTATTTACTTTCAAAACACTTAGTTAGATTATTTGTATCAAAATGGGTAAAACTTCATTATAGATTATTTGTATCAAAATATGTCTATGCTCGGCTTGTTAAATTTTAAAACTCTTAGAATTATGATTTTATACAAAATCGTTGAAACTTCATTATCGTCCTATTTCACATGATCCCTACTTTAAGTTAAGGCTCAAAACAACGATTTCTAGTAATGATTAGCTTTGTGACATCACAATGATTATACTCGGCTTGTTTACATTCAAAACTTTTAGTTTGATTATTTGTATCAAAATAGGTAAAACTTCATTATAGTTCGATTTCCCATGTTCCCAATGTGAAGTTATTGTTTAAAACAAAGATTTCTATTCAAAATAAGCGTTTGTAGATAAAATATGTTTATGCTCGGCTTGTTAAATTTTACCACTCTTAGAATCATAATTTTATACAAAATCGTTGAAACTTCATTATTGTCCTATTTCCCAAGTTCCCTACGTGATGTTATGGCTCAAAACAACGATTTCTAGTCACAATAAACTTTGTGATAGCTTAATGATTATACTCGGCTTATTTACTTTCAAAACTCTTAGTTAGATTATTTGTATCAAAATGGGTAAGACTTCATTATATGTACATATGTTGGTTTTCATCCTGTCTAGTTTATCTCTTACAGGACAAATTCTACAGCCAGTTGAAATTTGTATATTTTACCACTCTAGAATTGTTCATCACGACAATTCAGAAATTGTTGAACGAGGAAAGCCTGTTCACTTTTAGGGCAACTGTGGCAAGTAAATGTGTTGTTCACTTTCATTTTAGAAGTAAAAAGGTCATAATTTTATCTATTTCATCAATGAAAGACACATGATTGTTACAAGGTAGATTGGTTACCCTTTTTCATCTTCCAATGTCACTGTATGGCTGTTATTGTTTGAATGAAATGGTAAAAAATATTAAATGTTGTATATGGAGGCATCAAAATCGTTTGGGACAACTTTAGGAAAACTTCAAATTTCTGATTCTCTTGGAAAGGAAAGGAAAAACACAACTGGTAGGTTACCATCTTATAATGATTCGCAGAAATATCCTTGTGTAAGTTCCATCGTGAAAAGCTTAATGGACAGACATTATGAAGGCTAGACAGCTCAAAGTAGATCTTGTTAAATTCATCACGATATCATGTTTCTTTCAAAGTTTCATCCATCTAGAATAGAGGTCATAGGCACTAATACGAGATTTTAAACGACTAATATAAGGTTTATGGAAAAAGAAAAAGATGAAATTCGTACAAGTTCTTGTACGAATTTAATAATGAAAAAATGATCTGTTGTGTTTTTCTGCATATTATTATTCTGTGTTGTAAAATTATGAAGAAATGGTTGACATGTTGCATGCACTCCAAAATATTTTTGTCCCTCGTCCTCTAATTTTGGCTGGAAATCAGTTGGAACTATGACGGTTAAATAATTTCTATTTTTAAATATAATTTCATCTTGATTATGCTTTTCATGATTTTTGTTGCTAGCATCCTCTTTATTCCCTTTAATCTTTGATAGACTCGAAAACTTACCCTGGGCCATTTATCTCCAAGAAAAATGAGGTATCTTGCTAAACTAATTTCTTATGGATAAATTACAAATCCCCCTAGAGGTTTAGCCTGATATGCACTTGAGTCTTAGATGTTTGCTGATCATTTTTTATTGGCACATCCCTAGAATTGTCTTGAAATATATTAGTGGGACTAACGTGTGAATTTTAAAAACAAAGGGACAAACATGCATATTATGGCAAACCCCATGATTCAATTTGTAATTTACCCTTTCCTTATTGATATGACTACATATGCTTCCAGTATCATCATATATTCTACTGCAAAATGTGCAGGAAGGTTTTCTTATTGATATGACTACATACCCTTCCCTTATAATTTCTCAATTTATGCCCTAGTGTAATTTTATTCATCTTTTGTTGTATGATTATTTGCTAAACTTACTTATTAATTATAATTTATTACGGTTCTATTAGTGGCTGATCTGGAAGTTTTTGACTTTGATTGGGTGCTTTGTGCATGTAGATGGACAGGAAATCCAGGGGTTTTATGTCCAGACAAAAGGCTTTATCTGGACATTGTTGATATCTCCCAATTATGTGTACGTTGGGGGCTCTATGGATATCTCATAGTCACGAGGGTTTAAGGTTGTTAGGCTTGTGTTCTCGCCCTGAAACTTGAATCTGTTGGGCTTTTACCGCGACTCAACGACCTTTGGTCAGGACTACTTGCTATTTTGAGTTTTTATTCGGGATACTTACTATTTGATTGATTTATTTACAGTCTTTATATATTCATGCGTTTCCAGTACCTTTCTTTCTATCTACATGAATTGGACTGCTTATTTATTTCGAAATAATGTATACATCCTATTTGATGTTATTTACCTGGACTCGTCATTCTTGTGTTTGACTGAGTGCAGATCCACTGTGAAGTAAGGGAAAGGCTCCACAGTTTAGTGACTTGCTTTGAGGATACCGAAGCAGTTCTCCCTTGTATTGAAGATATTGGGGAGTATATCCTCGTCCCATTCCCTTCGGTCCATACAAAAGAGAGATTCCACTTTAGTATTCTCAAGTTTGCTCAAGATTCCAGAGTAGACTTCGTGTTCGACACACTCGACAACCAGACATCTTTATATATTCGTATCGAATGACCATCCCCAACTCATCTACACTCGTCCACCAACTTTCCATATGACTCCATAATACTGAGTGAAACATAATTTGGATTCCTCCCTTTCTCAACTTTAAAAATAGTAACATTGGGGAAGCATTGATCTTTCAACAACCTTGTCGCTAGTGACGTAGGGTTGTCAATTAATCTCTATGCCTGTTTCATCAACATTGCTAGATTAAAATTCCTTACCCGTCGCATATCCTGCCCTCCAAACTGCTTTGGCTTGCACATCGATAACCCACTAGAATTTGCTCATTAAAATCTCCAACTGGTCATATAGCTGCATTGGCAAGAGAAAAACACTCACCATGTATGTGGGTATCGACTGAATAATTGATTTCAGCATGACTTCCTTCCCCTCTCAAGACAACATCTTTTCTTTCCACCGTTAGAGCATGTTATTCACTTTTTCATAAATATATGAAAAACTTCTTCCCTATTACCCCCTACCCGACCTGGCAACCCAAGATAAAATCCAATATAACTAGAATGTGTAACTTGTAGCACATTACAATCTTCTCCCCTAGTCGCCTGGCATAGATTTCAACTAAAGTGAACTGCTGAAATCTGAAATATGACCAACTTCCCTGTTGCCTCTCCGTACTGGCTTAGCATTCCTTCACTGTGCTAGCCTCGTGGATTGATGCTTTACAAAATAAATAACAATCATCTGCAAAAAATAGAATAGAGATCATCGGAGCCTCACTAGCAACTTTACACCTATGCCACTGTCCCAGCACTTCCTTGCCAATAGAGCCGAGAGTCCCTCAACACACATCATAAATAAATATGGAGAGATCAGATCGCCTTCTCGCAGACCTTTTGTTGAAACAATCGGCCCCACCTCATAACCACCCACCAAAAAAGTATATCTAATAGAGGAGATATACAACATCATCAACTCAATGCACCGCTTAGCAAATTGCATACGAGCCATCATTGCCTCCATAAAAGCCCACTCCACACAGTCGTACAACTTGCTCATATCAATTTTTAATGTTGTATAACCTTCCCTCCCTTGAGTTTTCCTATAGAGCCAGTGGTTAACCTCAAAAGTGGAGATAATTTTATCAGTAATAAGTCTCCTCAGAATAAAAACACTTTGAGATTTAGAAATGATCTCAAGTAAAATGACATTGAGCCTATTAGCTAACATTTTTCAGACAATTTTAAACATTACATTGTATAAGGACATAGGCCTCAAATATGTGATCACCTCGGACTTTTTTTTTTTTCGAGATTAAGAATACTAAGTTATCATTCAACGAGTCAGGTAGCTTCCCCGATTATATGAATTGTAATCATGCTCTATAAATCCCTGCACTAATGGTTGACCAAAACCTTTGATAAATGGTCAAATTCAATCCATCGGGACCCGGACTCTTATCTAGATGCATTGAGAAGACTGCCGCCTTGACTTCCTCCACCGTGAACTACCCCAATAGCTGTTCATTACGCTCATGATACACATGGGTGCACACACTCAAGAACCCGGTCATATCTCCCGTTGCGATGTAAAAAGGTTAGTGAAGTAAGCACTAGCTGACTCGCCCAAGCCATTCTTCCCCCTCGCTTGGTCGTCTTTCAACTTTGTCACCTGTTCTTTCGTTTCCTTGCAGAAGCATATGAATAGAAGTATTTTGTATTTTGTTCAGCATCCTTTGGCCAATGTTGTTTGTCTCTTTTCCGCCAGAAATCCTCAGGTTATGACAACAGTAAAAGGTATTCTTTTTCTACCTCTTTTATTGCATTGGTTGGAAAAAAAATCAAACTTCCCTTTAAGATCTTCCATATGCTTTCGTAGTTAGTCAAGTTTTTTTTGCCAAGTCTCGCATCGCCCTCGAACATTAAGATTGCAATTGTGCCCCAAATTTCGTAATTCAATTTACCTTTGGTAGTCATAATGTGTCTTTCCAAGTCTTCCTTACCACCGTCGTACATCCCTTTTCCTTTAGCGACACATTTTCGAATCTAAAGCGTAATTTCTATTCGAAACCTTCTAACTTGAAATCTCGAGGAAAAGAGCAGAGTGATCTGAACACGAAGCCACTAGATTTTGAACATTGTGCTTCCCTATCATCTGTGTCCATGCGAATGTAGCTAGCACCATATCCAACCACTCGTCCACCTAGTGGGCTGAACCGTTATGTCTTTCCCATGTGAAGGGATAACCCTCCATACCTAAGTTAATGAGTTGGCAATCATCTACCGCGGCTCTAAACCTATTAATGAAATGTTGTAGCTGCCACGTTATCCCTCGCTTCTCTCTATCATGTAGCATGTCAATGAAGTGTCCAAGCACACACCACGATTCACCTAGATTGACATCTAAAGAACGTAACAAATCCTAAGACACTACCTTCTTCAAGCTCTCGGGAAAGCCATATAAGCCAGTTAATCTATGCGGTTCTAAACCTTATATTGAAACTCTGACATCAATGAAGTTTGGTGTATAAGAAGTCACCCTAACTGAATCAAACTTCCTCCAAAACATGGCCAAACCTCTTCCTTGATCATTACCTCGTGCGGCCTCTAGGCCATCAAATTGCATTCGATGGCAAATTCCCTCTAATCGATCTATATCAAGTCGTGTTTCCTATCAAGAAAACCAAACTGGGCTTGTACGTTTGGACTAAGTCCAATTATACTTAAATTATACGTGGCGAGTCCAAGCCACAATAGTTTTAACAAAGGGTCCTTATCTTGAGGCTTGGGCCTAATTCGCCAGGCCCGCAACATGCAAGTTTTTTCGATTTGACTTGTTTTTATGGACACCCTCGTCGACCTGGGTACCAAAACCCTCACCACCATCGATCTCCATGCCCAGACATGGTCATATTAGGTTGACTTCCAACTGATTCGAAACGGCCAATTTTGAATTCTCCACTCCCAACTTTCCCCCTTTGTTTCCATGGTTTACACCTTCCGTAACTGTAACCTCTCCTTGATTGGTGCCACTGTTATGGAAACACGGCCATCATTCCCCACCACCAATTATTTTCTAGTCGATATTAAGACACTCTTTTAAGTCCTCCATGACTATCATATTAATTAATCATGTGAAAAAGAGTTTGGTTGCTTGAAATTTAAAGTTGTACATAACACTCTTTGATGCATACTATAGATTCTTTTAAGTAAAATAAATACTAGATATACTAAATCGTTTTTGATATTTGTAGATTTTGAACCTTTTTTGCTCCATCTTACTTCCGTTTGACTAATGTTGTGGGGGATAATCGGGCGCCCCTAGCCCATAATGCAGAGAAACCAATAAGATATAATATAACCACTATGATGTCTCCATCAAATATATGGTGCTCGTCGCTGCACCACAATCCTTGGGGATAAAATCATTACTATTTTATAATAATATAATCCAACTTCTTTTTAGTTTAATAATTATTAACAAGGGTGCTTTAGGATAACATAATTATTTTATGCAATTAAATTTATATTAATTATGATCATACATGTATACTTCTTATATATTTAGTTTCATGAAAGTAGTTAGCTAAAGAAGATGTATAATTATATATACAAGATCTTTTCCTTGTTTGTCTTTACACGTCCTTGTTCCTTCATAGAAATGGTGATTGGAGAATCAGATGCTTTTCTTCCATAATTTTCTTTATTACTCCTCTCATATCTTGACGTAGTGGAGATCTTCTAAACCAGTTGAATGAATCCACAAACAACTTGATCTAGGTCAGAACTTAAGCCAAAGTTCAAAAATTCTTTTATTTCAGCCAAAAACTAAGAATTATACCCAATAGATCGCTTAAATAGCGAAACCCTAAAATTTGCCAAAAATAGTAAAAAGTCCAAAAAGCACTAAACTAAAAACTAGACGAAAAATAGAAACAAATGCCGCAAACGGCAATAAAAATGAAAATTCATAATGAAAGTTATAAGCGAAACAAAACATTCCTAAAATAGCAAAATTGCCGTTTCGGAGGGCGAAACGATGGAATTTGGCCAAAAAATGTCGTAGTCATGGCATAGTGGTGAGTTGTGATCTCCACGCCATTTCTAATAAACCCATGCCCCGAAACACCAAAAATCAAACGCCCAAACTTTGCCATTTGCAAAAATTACTAAAATGCCATTCTGTCATATCTTTCCATCATATTTTTCCAAGAATTTTCAAGCTAATTCTTGGACTTCATCATTCTCCCCATGGTGGACAGAATTCGCCCTCGAATTTTCATCATCAGACGTATCCCTATAATAGGGAACAAGATGCTTGACATTAAATACATCAGCCGTGCGAATGTGACTTGGCAACTTCAATCCGTAAGCATTAGGATTAATTTTCTCAAGAACCTCCACAGGACCAATCTTTTGAACAGACAATTTGTTGTAATCACCCACAGAGAACCGGTCTTTAGTGAGAATTGCCCACACAAAGTCACCCACTTCAAACTCCATGTGACGCTTCTTTCGATCTGCATATTGTTTGCAGCCCACTAATAAAGTCTTCTGCCTTGCCATGCCATCTAGTCTTATTTGGCATTGGTAACAGATCAAGAGGACCTCGAGGTAGTACTGAATACACAACTTGAAAAGGACTAAACCCGGTACTTCGATTAACAACATGGTTGTGTGCAAATTCTGCCTGGCTCAAATTGAAGTCCCAACTCCTAACATTCTCACCCACCAAGCTACTCAAAAGATTGCCTAACGAATGGTTAACAACTTCAGTCTGCCCATCTGTTTGCGGATGATAAGCACTGCTAAATTTCAGTTGCGTATTCACCATAGCCCACAAACTGAGCCAAAAATGGTTGAAGAATCTGGTGTCCCGATCTGAAAAATCAAGGTAGGAAGGCCATGTAATCTATACACGTCCCGAAAGAACAGCTGAGCCACCTTTACAGCATCTGTGGTCTTCTTACATGGGATGAAGTGAACCATCTTGAAAAAATGGTCAACCACCACAAAAATAGAGTCATTACCCCACTGTGATCTAGGCAACCCCAGCACGAAATCCATGCTAATATCAACCCATGGCGGTTTTGGAATGGGCAAAGGCATATATAGACTGACATTAGTTGTGGTACCCTTCAAAAGCTGGCAAGTCCGGCACCGCTGTATATATCTGTCCACTTCCTTGCGAATGGTAGGAAAAAGTAAGAGGCGTGCACTAGTTGCAAAGTGCGATCACGCCCAACATGTCCCTCCCCATGCAACTCTCTAATAATCAGCAATCTCAAGCTGCAATTAGGAATTCAAAGTTGGTTGCCTCGAAATAAGAAACCCTCATGGAGTGTGTAATCGGTACGCTCCCCACTCTGCACCTTCTCCACAATAGTAGCAAAGAAAGGATCAGTAGTAAACAAATCAGAGAAGTAGGAAAACACAGGTACCTTAATGGTCATGCAGCTCAACAAACTTTTTGTCTGCTCAGGGCATCGGCAACTCTGTTAGTCACACCAGACTTGTGTTTCACCACAAAAGTAAAGCGCTCCAAATAGGCCACCCAAGAAGCATGTCTGGCCGAGACCTTGTTCTGCCCATGCAAGTGTCGCAATGTCTCATGGTATGTAAACAGCACAAACTCTCTGTGAAAAATATAATGTCGCCAATGCTTCACGGCTTATACCACTGCATAGAACTCTACATCATATGTGCTATACCTCAACTTCGCTCCAGACAGCTTCTCACTAAAATAGGCAACAGGCCTATTTTTCTGACTCAAGATAGCTCCAATGACTACCTTGGATGCATCACTACTTAACTCAAATGGTAGGTAAAAATCTGGAAACACCAGAATGGGTGCAGTGGTTAACGTACCTTGATCAGTTGGAATGCTTCATCTGCGTCGTTGCTCCACCCAAACTTCACGCCCGTCATACAGTCTGTAATTGGGGCCATGATGCTACTAAAGTGTGGAATGAACCGCTTGTAGAATGAAGCCAACCCATGAAAGCTATGAACCTCCGTGACTGTGGTGGGTCTAGGCCAAGTGCGGATGGCTTCTACATTAGACTCATCAACCTGCAGCCCTTCTCTAGAAATGACATAGCCTAAAAAAGGACCTTCGGCCTAAAAAATGAGCACTTCTTCATCACAGCATAGAACTTCTCCCTACGCAAGATAGTGAGAACATCTCGCACGTGCTAGAGGTGTTCCTCCTTGTTAGTACTGTATATCAATATATCATCAAAATATACCACAACACACTTGCCTATCAAAGGTCTCAAGCTCTGATTCATGACTCTCAGGAAGGTGTTAGGTGCGTTTGACAGCCCAAACGACATGACTAACCACTTATACAACCCCTCCCTAGTTTTAAAAGTAGTCTTGCCTAAGATGGTTATATTCGGGGGCGAGATCTCCATATTTATGAGATCCCACTAACTAGGGAAATAAATGTGGGAACTTTTCTAGTCAAAAGGGGTGAAATATCCAAATTTATGTGATCTTGTTAATTAGGGAAAGATTTTGGGAGAACTTTCCTGGTCAAAAGGGACAAGATCTCTAAATTCATGAGTTAACATTAATTAGGAAATGATTTATGGAAAACTTTCCTGGTCAAAAGGCTAATTAAGTAGACTAATGAAAACGGACCAAAAATATATTAGAATTAGACTTAAGGACCAAATGAGAGGGCACTTTAGTCTTTAACAATGGTAGATTGCTTACCCTTTTTCATGTTTTGTTTGACTTAAAACTTGCTTACACCCCCCTTTACGAATAAGAACCATGTCTCCAGTACTTTTCATTAAAAGCTTTGCGATTTGATTTACAACGTCATGCATAGAGTTGTTTTGCTTTATAGGTAATACTTGCATGTTTGATAGTTGATCAAGGTTTTCCTCTTATTGAGCTCCATTGGTTCTTTTAGCTCATCCCACTTACATCTCAGATATCCATGACAATGCTAGATTGAGACAAGGGAGAGGCAAGCTTGAACACTCCACTTGATGTGAGCCTTATGTTTATATATATTATCTATATTCGATTTTGAAACTATTAAACTTGGTTTGTAATTAAAATAAGTCTTTAGGTAGTTTGAAACCTACTTACGTGTAGTTGTTCTACTTGGGAGTTTTAATAAACCTTGTTTAGTTTAAATGAATACGAACCCATGTATAGTTTCATAGATGTTCTTGTGAACTTAAATTTATTGGCTTAAGGATATCTCTTTATATTTATTCCGCAATCATTATCCTTTGTTTAGCCAATGTGTATTCCACAGGTTTATTTGAGAGCGTGCCAGACTGTTATTTGGGTTTAGTTTAGGTATCAGGTCCAAGTTGCAGTTTGGGTTAGGTGACCCGACCCTAGGTCGGCGCACACACTAAAACTGGAGAAATGCGTTGTTGTTGTTGTTATTGAAAGGCCATATATGAAGTATTTAAATGTGAAGTTTATTTGTCCATAACAAAATTTATCTATTAACATAAATTAGTTATGACTCTTACTGTTGGAATCTGAACTTAATATTAAATTTGTCCTTTTTTCTGTTGTGTGATATTGATATTTTACATTTGTACACTTTCTAATATAAAGGTGGCCCAAATGGTTGACCGAGTGTGTTGAAATTTCGCTGCTTTGTAACATATAATTTTATTGCTATTTTTGACCAGAAAAGTAACAGATATGGCAAGGTTGGTGAAAATCATTTTTCGATCATTAAAGAATAAACAATTGGAATGCTCGAACCATTGCAAAACCCTAAAACCTTCCTTACTTCTAAGCATCTCTTTGCTATATTGCAATTGTATTTAAATCCTCAGGTCAATTGTAAGCAATACTTTCATTGCACTAAATCGAGTGCAATGGAAGAATTTGAAACATATAGCCAACCCAAACTAATTTTGGGATTGAGGCTATGTTGTTGTTGTTGTATTATTATTGAATTTTGAGATACATTACTGACAGGTTAACTCTTTCGGATTTTAAAGGACTGTGGTCAAAAATCTCAATTGGCCATATGAAGCTAGTCAAATGAGGCATTCTGAAGTCTGGCCCTTTCACTGTCATTGAGGGAGTCTTTTTACGGTCTGCTTTAATCTCTGTGTGACGAAAAATATCCTAAAAAGAAAATAGATGTAATTTGTTAAAGTTAATGTTTGTGGTTGTAATTTCTAAAAATTAGTACTTGTATATAAAAAAATTATTTTAGGAAGAAATTAATTCTTATAAGGAAAAGAGGAGCCTTGAGTTTTGTTCACTTTGATGCTTACGAGGATTGATTCACTCCAAAGGCATTTTCAAATAATTCTCAGATACGGCATCGGATACATGATTTCATTAGTTAATTCCGCAGGCATTATTCTTTCTTTTGTGTTTGTTTTTTAGGTATGGCTATGTTATTTACGCTCAAGTTTTTTGGTCCTACATTCAGGTTAAGTACTGCAATGGAAAGAGTTGGAGGACACCAGCATCGTGTTTCACCATGGAGTTAGTTCATGCCAAAAGTAGCTCAGGAGAACCATTTAAGTTCAAAAGTTTTGGCGAAACAGGTAGTGTTTTTAGGGTGGTTGAATGATGGATTTGACACACTGTTTACATTGAAGCATGGATCAAGCTTCTAATAAGGGAGACGATCTCCCATATGTACATATTACAATTGATAAGGTTACCGTGCAATTAACAAATTTCCGCTCCTTGAGGCTGATATTGATAATACTGAGTTCATTGTACAAGTTTCTCCAATGAAAACTAGAGTCACGAGCAAGTTTACGACTTCGATCTCTTACTTCAATGTACAAGAAAATTTATGGTTGGTGGCAAACTTCAAGAAAACATGTAGTTATGTTGGTTTTCATCCTGTCTAGTTTATCTGTTGCAGGACAAATTCTACAACCAGTGGAAATTTGTATATTTTACCACTCTAGAATTGTTCATCACGACAATTCAGAAATTGTTGAACGAGGAAAGCCTGTTCACTTTTAGGGCAACTGTGGCAAGTAAATGTGTTGTTCACTTTCATTTTAGAAGTAAAAAGGTCATAATTTTATCTATTTCATCAATGAAAGACACATGATTGTTACAAGGTAGATTGGTTACCCTTTTTCATCTTCCAATGTCACTATATGGCTGTTATTGTTTGAATGAAATGGTAAAAAATATTAAATGTTGTATATGGAGGCATCAAGATCGTTTGGGAGAGCTTTGAGGAAAACTTCAAATTTCTAATTCTCTTGGAGAGGAAAGGAAAAACTCAACTGGCAGGATACCATCTTATAATGATTCACAGAAATATCCTTGTGTAAGTTCCATCATGAAAATATTAATGGACAGACATTATGAAGTCTAGACAGCTCAAAGAAGATCTTGTTAAATTGATAATGATATCATGTTTCTTTCAAATTTCATCCATCTAGAATAGAGGTCATAGGCACTAATACGAGATTTTAAACAACTGTTATAAGGTTTATGGAAAAAGAAAAAGATGAAATTCGTACAAGTTCTTCTACGAATTTAATAATGAAAAAACGATCTTTTGTGTTTTTCTGCATATTATTAGTCTGTGTTGTAAAATTATGAAGAAATGGTTGACATGTTGCATGCACTCCAAAATATTTTTGTCCCTCGTCCTCTAATTTTTGCTGGAAAGCAGTTGGAACTATGACGGTTAAATAATTTCTGTTTTTAAATATAAGTTCATCTTAATTATGCTTTTCATGACTTTTGTTGCCAGCATCCTCTTTATTCCTTTTAATCTTTGACAGACTCGAAAACTTACCATTGGCCATTTATCTCCAAGAAAAATGAGGTATCTTGCTAAACTAACTTCCTATGGATAAATTACAAATCCCCCGAGAGGTTAAGCCTGATATGCACTTGAGTCTTAGATGTTTGCTGATTGTTTTTTATTGGCACATTCCTAGAATTGTCTTGAAATATATTAGTGGGACTAACGTGTGAATTTTAAAAACAAAGGGACAAAAGTGCATATTATGGCAAACCCCATGATTCAATTTGTAATTTACCCTTTCCTTATTGATATGACTACATATGCTTCTAGTATCGTCATATATTCTATTGCAAAATGTGCAGGAAGGTTTTCTTATTGATATTACTACATACCCTTCTCTTATAATTTCTCAATTTATGCCCTAGTGTAATTTTATTCATCTTTTGTTGTATGATTATTTGCTAAACTTAGTTATTAATTATAATTGATTACGGTTCTACTAGTGGCTAATCTGGAAGTTTTTAACCTTGATTGGGTGCTTTGTGCATGTAGATGGATAGGAAATCCAAGTGTTTTATGTCCAGACAAAAGGGTTTATCTGGGCATTGTTGATATCTCCCAATTATGTGTACGTTGGGGGCTCTATAGATATCTCAAAGTCACGAGGGCTTATGGTTGTTAGGCTTGTGTTCTCGTCCTGAAACCCGAATCTGTTGGGCGTTTACAGCGACTCAACGACCTTTGGTCAGGACAACTTGCTATTTTGAGTATTTATTCGAGATCCTTAATTTTTGATTGATTTATTTATAGTCTTTATATATTCATGCGTTTCCTGTACCTTTCTTTCTATCTACATGAATTGGACTGCTTATTTATTTCAAAATAATGTATACATCCTGTTTGATGTTACTTACCTGGACTCGTTATTCTTGTGTTTGACTGAGTGCAGATCCACAGTCAAGTAAGGGAAAGGCTCCACAGTTAAGTAACTTTCTTTGAGGATACCGGAGCAGTTCTCCCTTCAACTTCGACTTCAATGTTGGTTTTGGTGCGTTTTGTATTATGTATATATGCTTGTTTTTGTTCACATTGGGATATGGTTTATGTAAGATATCTTGGGACATATACACACTGATGTTACTCTCGTTGACTTAATATACTATGATGATGGTGTACATATGTGGGGTTTCCACACTCTAGGTTGTCCTGACTAGTCTCTTTGAGGTTATTTGATTAGTTTGAGGTTTAATTGCTTCTGCTATACTTTAATAACTCACTAATTTGAATAACTCAAGATTACTGATTTTACAATAAAGGGTAAATGGTAAGGAAAGATGACTAGGCTCACGTTGACTTAGCGAGTTGGCTCGAGGGTCTACATGAGTCTAGGCCGGGAGGGCCCAGTTTAGGATTGTAGAATTGGTGTCATCATAATAGCCCTTATTAGATTGGCATCCTTTGTATTGAAGATATTGTGGAGTATATCCTCGTCCCATTCGCTTTGGTCCATACAAAAGAGAGATTCAACTTTAGTATTCTCAAGTTTGCTGAAGATTCCAGAGTAGACTTCGTGTTTGACACACTCGGCAATCAGACATCTTTATATATCCATATCGAAAGACCATCCCCAACTCATCTACACTCGTCCACCAACTTTCCATGGGACTCCATAATACTGAGTGAAACATAATTTGGATTCCTCCCTTTCTCAACTTTAAAAATAGTAACATTGGGGAAGTGTCGATCTTTCATCAACCTTATCGCCAATGACGTAGGGTTCTCAATTAGTCTCTATGCCTGTTTCATTAACATTGCAAGATTAAAATTCCTTACACGTCGCATATCCAACCCTCCAAACTGCTTCGGCTTGCACATCGATAACCCAATAGAATTTGTTCATTAAAATCTCCAAATGGTCACATAGCTGCATTGGCAAGAGAAAAACACTCACCATGTATGTGGGTATCGACTGAATAATTGATTTCAGAATGACTTCCTTCCCCTCTCAAGACAACATCTTTTCTTTCCACCCTTAGATCGTGTTATTCACTTTTTCATAAATATATGAAAAACTTCTTCCCTATTACCCCCTACCCGACCTGGCAACCCAAGAAAAAATCCTACATAACTGGAATGTGTAACTTGCAGCACATTACAATCTTCTCCCATAGTCGTTTGGCATACATTTCTACTAAAGTAAACTGCTGATTTCTGAAATTTGACCAACTTCCCTGTTGCCTTTCCGTACTGGTTGAGCACTCCTTCACTGTGCTAGCCTCGTGGATTGATGCTTTACAAAATAAATAACAATCATCTGCAAAAAATAGAATAGAGATCATCGGAGCCTCACTAGCAAATTTACACCTATGCCACTGTCCCAGCACTTCCTTACCAATAGAGCCAAGAGTCCCTCAACGCACATCATAAATAAATATGGAGAGATCGGATCGCCTTGTCACAGATCTTTTGTTGAAACAATCGGCCCCACCTCATAACCACCCACCAAAAAAGTACATCTAATAGAGGAGATATAAAACATCATCAACTTAATGCACCGCCTAGTAAATTGCATACGATCCATCATTGCCTCCATAGACGCCCACTACACACAATCGTACAACTTGCTCATATCAATTTTTAATGTTGTATAGCCTTCCCTCCCTTTAGTTTTCCTGCAGAGCCAGTGGTTAACCTCAAAAGTGGACATAACTTTATCAGTAATAAGTCTCCTCAGAATAAAAACACTTTGAGATTTAGAAATGATCTCAAGTAAAATGACATTGAGCCTATTAGCTAACATTTTGGAGACAATTTTATGCATTACATTGTATAAGGACATAGGCCTCAAATATGTGATCACCTCGGGCTTTTTTTTTTCGGGATTAAGACCACTAAGTTATCATTCAACGAGTTAGGTAGCTTCCCCGATTATATGAATTGCAGTCATGCTCTATAAATACCTACACCAATGGTTGACCAAATCCTTTGATAAAAGGTCGAATTCAATCCATCGGGACCCGGACTCTTATCTAGATGCATTGAGAAGACTGCCGCCTTGACTTCCTCCACCGTGAACTACCCCAATAGCCGCACATTCTGCTCCACGGATACACATGGGTGCACACACTTAAGAACCCGAGTCATATCTCCCTGTTGCGATGTAAAAAGGTTAGTGAAGTAGGCACTAGCTGACTCGCCCAAGCCATTCTTCCTCCTCGCTTGGTCGTTTTTCAACTTTATCACCTGTTCTTTCGTTTCCTTGCAGAAGCATATGAATGGAAGTATTTCGTATTTTGTTCAGCATCCTTCAACCAGTGTTGTTTGTCTCTTTTCCGCCAGAAATCCTCATGTTATGACAACAGTAAAAGGTATTCTTTTTCTACCTCCTTATTGCATTGGACGGAAAAAAATCAAACTTCCCTTTAAGATCTTCTGTATGCTTTCGTAGTTAGTCAAGTTTTTTTTGCCAAGTCTCGCATCGCCCTCATCCATTAAGATTGCAATTGTGCCCCGAATTTTGCAATTCTATTTACCTCTGGTAGTCATAATGTGTCTTTCCAAGTCTTCCTTACCACCGTCGTACATCCCTCTTCCCTTAGCCACACATTTTCGAATCTAAAGCGTAATTTTCTATTTGAAACCTTCTAACTCGAAATCTCGAGGAAAAAAGCAGAGTGATCTAAACACGAAGCCACTAGATTTTGAACTTTGTGCTTCCCTATCATCTGTGCCCATCCGAATGTAGCTAGCACCATATCCAACCACTCGTCCACCTAGTGGGCTGAACCGTTATGTCTTTCCCATGTGAGGGGATAACCCTCCATTCCTAAGTTAATGAGTTGGCAATAATCTACCGCGGCTCTAAACCTATTAAGGAAACGTTGTAGCTGCCACGTTATCCCTCGCTTCTCTCTATCATGTAGCATGTCAATGAAGTGTCCAAGCACACACCACGATTCACCTAGATTGACATATAAAGAACGTAGCAAATCCTAAGACACTACCTTCTTGAAGCTCTCGAGAAAGCCATATAGGACAGTTAATCTATGCGGTTCTAAACCTTATATTGAAACTCTCACATCAATGAAGTTTGGTGTATAAGAAGTCACCCTAACTGAATCAAACTTCCTCCAAAACATGGCCAAACCTCTTCCTTGATCATCACCTCGTGCGGCCTCTAGGCCATCAAATTGCATTCGATGGCAAATTCCCTCTAATCGATCTTTATCATGTCGTGTTTCTTATCAAGAAAACCAAACTGGGCTTGTACGTTTGGACTAAGTCCAATTATACTTAAATTATACGTGGCGAGTCCAAGCCACAATAGTTTTAACAAAGGGTCCTTATCTTGAGGCTTGGGCCTAATTTGCCAGGCCCGCAACATGCAAGTTTTTTGGATTTGACTTATTTATATGGACACCCTCGTCGACCTGGGTACCAAAACCCTCACCACCATCGATCTCCATGCCCATACATGGCCATATTAGGTTGACTTCCAACTGGTTTGAAACGGCCAATTTTGAATTCTCCACTCCCAACTTTCCCCCTTTGTATCCATGGTTTACACCTTCCGTAACTGTAACGTCTCCTTGATTGGTGCCACTGTTATGGAAACACGACCATCATCCCCCACCACTAACTTTCTCCCTCCATTTACATGATTTGTGCCTTCTGTAATTATAACCTCTATTTTGATTGGTGCCACTGTTAGGGAAACATAACCTATCATTTCCCACCCCCAAATTTCTCCTCTATTTCCATGATTTGTGCCTTCCATAATTGTAACATATCCTTGATTGGTGCCACTGTTATGGAAACATGACCTATCCACAATGTTGTCACCTCCCCCACCCTGCCTATCCCTCGCAACCATCGATTTGTTGATGCATTGTTTTGTTAGTTAACCGTGGAGATCAGAAAGCTCCCGTATATCCGTTCCTCACTAGGCTCCTCACAGTCAAAGAGAGGTTCACACAAAACTTATCTGAATGACCAATATATCCGCAGTAGAAATAGAATGTTGGCACTCTTTTATAGGCAATCTCCGCCCAAAACCACTCTCCACTTGTTCTTTTCATCTTCATTTTTACATGAAGCGATTTTCAAAAATCAATTCGTACCTTGACTCGTAAATATTTAAGCCACATGTTCTCAATACTCCACAAGTCCGTCTTCACATACTTTCCCATTCCATTGACTATCCATTCAACAACCTTCTCATTCATGAATCCCATACGGAGTTTGTTCCTAACTAATCTGATGGCTCCATTTGTTTGAGCAATAGAGCTTGCTGGTTAAAAGTCCAAAGGTTGTCATCCATAACACAAAACAAATCAAGGTCATGGAAAAAGGAGAAGACGTATAGACATAATCACTTCATTTTCGTTACATGTACTCCCTTCACTGGTCTCCATATAGATGCTAATGTATCCCTCATGGAGTCGAAATGAACCACTCTCCCAGAGAAAATGACCAACAATGATTTTTGAACAATCCACGACATCCTTCAAGGTCTTGTCTTCCTCGAAGATCAAACCCTGCTCATCCTTTTTCCCCAAAGTTAGATCCTTGTATGGGAGTTGGAGGCTCCCCTTAGACGATGATCCTGCCATAGCCATTTGAGTGAGCAAAGAATAGCTTAAATATCAAAATAAATAGTATTGACAACATGCAACAAGCGTGAGACAAAAACTCAACACGCCAATGAGGGCGAGACAATTGCTAATACTAGTTTCTCTTTTTAAAAGTGGAATGAACAACATGTTATTCATGGCAAAGAAAAATTTTGAATTGTTTCATTGATCAAGACAAATAAATCCATCTATTACAACTAATCAAAAAAAGTTGAGATCCATCCCCTTTTATGCTTTAATTTGTTGCCAATTATTCTCCAGTCGATATTAAGACGCTCTTTTAACTCCTCCATGACTATCATATTAATTAATCACGTGGAAAAGAGTTTGGTTGCTTGAAATTTAAGGTTGAACATGACACTCTTTGATGCATACTATAGATTCTTTTAAGTAAAATAAATACTAGATATACTAAATCATTTTTGATATTTGTAGACTTTGAACCTTTTTCGCTCCATCATACTTCCGTTCGACTAATGTTGTGGGGGTTAATCGGTCACCCCTAGCCCATAATGCAGAGAAACCAATAAGATATAATATAACCACTATGATGTCTCCATCAGATATATGGTGCTCGTCGCTGCAGCACAATCCTTGGGGATAAAATCATTACTATTTTATAATAATATAATCCAACTTCTTTTTAGTTTAATAATTATTAACAAGGGTGCTTTAGGATAATGTAATTATTTTATGCAATTAAATTTATATTAATTATGATCATACACGTATACTTCTCATATATTTAGTTTCATGAAAGTAGTTAGCTAGAGAAGATGTATAATTATATATACAAGATCTTTTCCTTGTTTGTCTTTACACTTCCTTGTTCCTTCAAAGAAATGGTGATTGGAGAATCAAATGCTTTTCTTCCATAATTTTCTTTATAACTCCTCTCACATCTTGACGTAGTGGAGATCTTCTAAACCAGTTGAATGAATCCACAAACAACTCGATCTAGGTTAGAACTTAAGCTAAAATTCAAATATTCTTTTATTTCAGCCAAAAACTAAGAATTACACCCAATAGATCTCTTAAATAGCGAAACCTTAAAATTTGCCAAAAATAGTAAAATGTCCAAAATAAACTGAAAACTAGACGAAAAATAGAAACAAATGCCGCAAACGGCAATAAAAACGGAAATTCCTAATGAAAGTTATAAGCGAAACAAAACTTTCCTAAAATAGCAAAATTGCTGTTTCAGAGGGCGAAACGATGGAATTTCGCCGAAAAATGTCGTAGTCACGGCATAGTGGTGAGTTGTGATCTCCACGCCATTTCTAATAAACCCATGCCTAGAAACACTAAAAATCAAACGCCCAAACTTCACCATTTGCGAAAATTACTAAAATGCCATTCTGTCATATCTTTCCATCATATTTTTCCAAGAATTTTCAAGCTAATTCTTCGACTTCATCATTCTCCCCATGGTGGACAGAATTCGCCCTCGAATTTTCTACATCAGACGTATCCCTATAATAGGGAACAAGATGCTTGACATTAAATACATCAGCCGTGCGAATGTGACTTGGCAACTTCAATCTGTAAGCATTAGGATTAATTTTCTCAAAAACCTCCACAGGACCAATGTTTCGAACCGACAATTTGTTGTAATCACCCACAGAGAACCGGTCTTTAGTGAGAATTGCCCACACGGAGTCATCCACTTCAAACTCCATGTGACACTTCTTCCGATCTGCATATTGTTTGTACTTGTCAGCAGCCTTCTGCAAGTTATCTTTGACAGATTGATGAATCTTTTGCAGCCCACTAATAAAGTCTTCTGCCTTGCCATGCCATCTAGTCTTATTTGGCATTGGTAACAGATCAAGAGGACCTCGAGGTAATACTGAATTCATAACTTGAAAAGACTAAACCCGGTACTTCGATTAACAACATGGTTGTGTGCAAATTCTGCCTAGCTCAACTTGAAGTCCCAACTCCTAAGATTCTCACCCACCAAGCTCCTTAAAAGATCTCCTAACGAATGGTTAACAACTTCAGTCTGCCCATCTGTTTGCGGATGATAAGCACTGCTAAATTTCGCGTGTTCACAAACTGAGCCAAAAATGGTTGAGGAATCTGGTGTCTCGATCTGAAACAATCAAGGTAGGAAGGCCATGCAATCTATACACCTCCCGAAAGAACAGCTGAGCCACCTTTACAGCATTTGTGGTCTTCTTACATGGGATGAAGTGAAGCATCTTGAAAAAATGGTCAACCACCACAAAAATAGAGTCATTACCTCGCTGTGTTCTAGGCAACCCCAGTACGAAATCCATGCTAATATCAACCCATGGTTGTTTTGGAATGGGCAAAGGCATATATAGACTGACATTAGTTGCGGTACCCTTCGAAAGATGGCAAGTTTGGCACCGCTGTACATATCTGTCCACTTCCTTGCGAATGGTAGGCAAAAAGTAAGCGGCCTGCACTAGTTGCAAAGTGCGATCACGCCCAACATGTCCCTCCCCATGCAACTCTCTAATAATTAGCAATCTCAAGCTGCAATTAGGGATTCAAAACTGGTTGCCCCGAAATAAGAAACCGTCATTATGGAGTGTGTATTCGGTACACTCCCCACTTTGCACCTTCTCCCGAGTAGTAGCAAAGAAAGGATCAGTAGTAAATAAATCAGAGAAGTAGGAAAACACAAGTACCTCAATGGTCATGCAGCTCAACAAACTTTTTGTCTGCTCAGGGCATCGACAACTCTGTTGGTTACACCAGACTTGTGTTTCACTACAAAAGTAAAGCGCTCCAAATATGCCACCCAGGAAGCATGTCTGGCCGAGACCTTGTTCTGCCCATGTAAGTGTCGCAATGCCTCATGGTCTGTAAACAACATGAACTCTCTATGAAAAAGATAATGCCGCCAATGCTTCACGGCTTGTACCACTGCATAGAACTCCACATCATATGTGCTATACCTCAACTTTGCCCCAGACAACTTCTCACTAAAACAGGTAACAATCCTATTATTCTGACTCAAGATAGCTCCAATGCCTACCTTGGATGCATCACTATGTAACTCAAATGGTAGGTAAAAATCTGGAAACACCAGAATGGGTGCAGTGGTTAACGTACCTTGATCAGTTGGAATGCCTTGATCAGTTGGAATGCTTCATCTGCCTCATTGCTCCACCCAAACTTCACGCCCGTCATACAGTCTGTAATTGGGGCCATGATGCTGCTGAAGTGTGGAATGAACCGCCTGTAGAATTAAGCCAACCCATGAAAGCTACGAACCTCCGTGACTATGGTGGGTCTTGGCCAAGTGCGGATGGCTTCTACATTAGACTCATCAACCTGCAGCCCTTCTCCATAAATGACATAGCTTAAAAAAAGGACTTTCGGTATAAAAAATGAGCACTTCTTCGTCATAGCATAGAACTTCTCCTTGCGCAAGATAGTTAGAACATCTCGCACATGCTGGAGGTTATCCTCCTCGTTAGTACTGTATATCAATATATCATCAAAATATACCACAACACACTTGCCTATCAAAGGTCTCAAGCTCTGATTCATGACTCTCATGAAGGTGCTAGGTGCGTTTGACAGCCCAAACGACATGACTAACCACTCATACAGCCCCTCCCTAGTTTTAAAAGTAGTCTTCCACTCATCCCCAACTCTAATGCGAATCTGGTGGTACCCACTCTTCAAATCCAGTTTTGTAAAAATTTTTGCTCATCTCAATTGGTCAAGTAAATCATCCAAGCGAGGGATAGGAAAGCGATACCTAACAGTAATCTTATTGATTGCTCTACTGTCCACACACATCCGCCAGGAACTATCTATCTTTGGTGTAAGGAGGGTTGGCACTGTACACGGACTCAGACTTTCACGGATGAATCCCTTTGCCAATAACTCTTCAACCGGTATGCGCAACTCCTCATGCTCACTGGGATTCATTCGGTAGTGTGGTCTATTAGGTAGTGACACACCAAGTTTAAGGTCAATCTGATGTTGAATATCACGCAATGGTTGCAGTCCTTCTAGCATCTCATCAGGGAAAACATCACAAAACTCCTTCACAATAGGAATTGCAGCTTTAGGAACATCAACATCTCTATCTACCTCATTTCCCATCAAGATGTAAATGACCTCAGAATCCTGTAATTCATCTTCAAATCTTGCCAAAGACAGCAAACCGCTAGATTCTTTAGTAGGCCTAACTACCTCCGGGTCCTTGGCGGGTACTAGCACAATCTTCACTCCCTTGAACATAAGGGTGTATTTATTAGTTCTGCCATCATGCAAAACTCCCTTATCAAACTGCCAAGGATGTCCCAGTAATAAGTGGCAAGCATCCATAGCCACAACATCACACCAGACTGAATCCTTATAGTTAGCACTAATAGAAAAGGTCACCAAGGTGCGCTTCGACACCTTCACCTCACCACCCTTCTTCAGCCAAGCTAGCTTGTAGGGTTTGGGGTGTTTTTCAGTTGCAAGGCCCAACTTCTGAATCGCTTCAACTGAGATGATATTCTCGTAGCTGGCTACATCAATCATGAACCTGCACACCTTGCCTAAGATGGTACACTAGGACTGAAAGATGTTATTCCGCAGCCACTCATCATTAGCGACAGCTCTAGGAGTCATACACGAACGCCTTACAACTAAGGTAGTACCCACATCTCCAGTCACGACCTCATCTTCTGCGTTGTTAGAAGTATCAAACGCTGGTTCTGCAGTGATGTTGGCCTCTTCCCCTTCGTCTTCCTCTTCGTTCTCAATAAAGAGAGCCTTCTTCCCTCTACATTCTGACTTCCTGTGACCAAATTCACCATAACCGAGGCATTTAATCCCACTAGTGCCAGGTCTGTTTGTGTGACTAGCAGCGTTAATTGCAGCGATATTACCTCCAGTATTGGATTTCCCAACACTAACATTATTGGAAGCATTACTCACACCCCGACGTTGTTGTTTCTCCACTAACAATGCTCGCTGGTGCACTGCAGATAAGGAAGTCGGATCAAACATGTTGACGACATCTTGGATCTACACACTCAGTCCACTAATATACCGTGCCACTAATTGGTCATTAGTCTCCAGCAATTCGTTTCTAGCGACTAACTGATAAAACTCGGTAGTGTAATCATGTACTGACTTTGCACCTTGACTCAGATTCTGCAACCTCTGATACATAAGGCATTGGAAATTGTAAGGTAAGAACTCAGCTCGTAAGTATTTTTTTATCTTCTCCCACGAGGTGATCTTCACCTTTCCATTCCTATTCCACATCAATTTTTGTTGTTGCCACTAAGCCATGGCCCTATTGCAAATCTGGTCGCAACCAGTTGCACACGCTTGTCATCGGGCACACTTTTGAATTCTAGAACTTCTTCAACTGACGCCAGCCAGTCTAAGATCTTCTAAATCAGTTGAACAAATCCACGAACAACTCGATCTAGGTCAAAACTTAAGCCAAAGTTCAAAAATTCTTTTATTTCAGCCAAAAGTACGAATTACACCCAATAGATTACTTAAATAGTGAAACCTTAAAATTTGCCAAAAATAGTAAAAGTCCAAAAAGCCCTAAACTGAAAACTAGACAAAAAATAGAAACAAATGCCACAAACGACAATAAAAATGAAAATTCCTAATGAAAGTTCTAAGCGAAACAAAACTTTCTTAAAATAGCAAAATTGTCGTTTCGGAGGGCGAAACGATGGAATTTCACCGACAAACGTCGTAGTCACGGCATAGCGATGAGTTGTGATCTCCACGCCGTTTCCAATAAACCCATGCCCCCAGAACGACAAAAATCAAACGCCCAACCTGTCATATCTTTCCATCATATTTTTCCAAGAATTTACAAGCTAATTTTTGGACTTCATCACATCTCCTAATTCGTCATCACCATAACTTCAATATCTACTTCTTTAGTTTTAGAAGAGCCATGACCTCTTCAACCATGCAATTGCATTCTCTCTTCATTCTCTTAAGTCTCCTTATCTTTAATAGCTCTGTCGCAACTTAGCCATCGCCAAAGTTAAATAGTGCAAATGAACAAACAACAACAACAACAACAAAACCTCAATCTCAAATGAGTCGACATGAATCAAACTAAATTTTTCGCTTCACTTGATTTAATGCAGTTTGTGGCATGCATTCAAAACACTTTAAATCTTTTTCCACCTATGCATTCTTAATTATTTTAGGCTATCCTATTTTGTATCGAATTGCTTTAATTTTTATTCTATCGAGTTTTCTAACTAGCGAATTGCTTATATGTTCCAACCTTTTAGTTTGTGTCTTTGAGCATTATGTTGTATACATGGGAGGAAGTGATCAGCATAAAGATCAAGGTGGTGATGAAGCTGTAGCATTAGCTGATTTAACGTTATCATCCTTTATCATACCAAGGCGATTGATTGTTGTTTAATGTGAATTATATCAGTTAAGATCGATACTGGTGAATTACATCATTGAAAGAATACAAATACTCAAGTACATCAATTCAACCAAGTATGCATTGCAGTTGTTATTATTGATCCTTTAACAAATTACTTTTCTCTCATTTCAAGACAACTCTATTCTTCTAGATTTGAACATTATATGTTTCTTTTTAGGAATCCTATGACAACCATTCTTCCAACAATGGGCATAAAAAGGTTCAAACTAGCCCCTACCATTGCTTCCTTTTCATCTTGAGGCCTTGGACAATTTACAGATACCATTCTTAAGGTTTGCGCAATCTACTTTGTCGTTAAGAATCTCTCTTCCATTTGCTTCGCTTCTAATAAAAATACCACCGTACAAATCGATGTAGTAGTTCCAGGCGTAGGCATATTGGCATTAATGGCCTCGAAAGGAAAAGAAAGAATTCCTTTTGGGAAGAAACCATCAGAATTTGCAATCAAATCTGGAACGTCGATTGCTTGCCCTCACATCACAGGTATAGCTGCAGTTCTCAAATCGTTTTATCACAATTGGAGTCCTTCAACGATCAAATCTACCCTTATGACCACAGGTACGTATTCATTCATCATTTTTTTAGAATGAATTCTTATTGAACTTCATATAGCACAAGTAGTAGCTTTTGCAATTGCTTATCATTGCAGCAACCATGTCTAACAATCTAGGGTAGCCAATCACAAACAACAAATACAATCCTGCAAGTCCACTTGAAGTAGGAGTAGGAGAAGTTAGTTCACTTAGAGCCACTAATCGTGGACTAGCGCATGAGACCACACGGAAGGACTATCTCTATTTCCTATGTTACTACGGATACAAATCGAAAGTTATACAATTGGTCGCATGCCCCCAAATTCACATGTCCAAAGAATTCCTTTGAGGATCACATATTCGACATCAACTACCCATCCATCTCCATTAGGAGTCTTCAAGCATGCCGATTTATTCGAACGGTTAGAAGAACTGTAACCAATGTAGGGCATTCTAATGCGACGTATACTGTCAGTGTGATCTCCACTGTTGATTTGGATGTTAAGGTGAGGCCTCAAAAATTAGTATTCGGCAAAAAAACAACGAAAGCATTGTTCTAGGTCTCGTTTTCGAGCAATGGTACTGCAAAGGGGTACTACTTTGGATTACTCAGTTGGTCTCATGATTTTGGAGTAAAAGGAATTTTTGAGAAGTGCGTCCACGCACGACCTAAACTGACTCGTGTCATGAGTTTGATTTTAGAGTCGTTACAGTTTACACTCAGTCCAAACTGTGTTTGCAGTGAATATTATGTGAGTTTGAAAACTTTATATACCCGAGACAAGATTAAGAAATAAATTGAATACATGAATCAAATTATATTATGTGATTTTATAAACTGTGTTTGCAGTGAAAATTATGTGATTTTATATACCCGAAACAAGAGTAAGAAATATTATGTGATTTTATAAACAATTTGCACTCAGTCCAAACTGTATTTACATGAATCAAATTATATTTTGTAAGGAATGTACATTCATCTCATTTGTTTGTTGAACTGGCTTAATATTTTTGTTTATAACATATATAAGATGTTGCATCAACAACTTCATCATCTTTTTTGTGACTGTTGAAAGTTTTAAGTCCCTTAATGATTTGATACTTTTTAGCCTTAATTCCATTCAAAAAACTACATGAAACTACAACTTAATAGATTATACTTAAATTTTTCTTAATGCCCCTATAAATTCATAACATATAATAAGACGTATAATCTTATTTACCATTATGCATAGAAGTGTGATACATAAAAGTTGATTCCCAGGGTCGAACCTGGCATTTTGGGGGCTTAGGCATAACCTTTTTGCCGTTCTTGGCATGCTTTCATCAAAATTACTTTATTTTCACCTTATATACTGTCATTGTATTTTAAAAACTATTTAAAGATTTTTTCCCCCTTCCTTTCTCTAGACCTAAGATTGATGGTTAAACGTGTAAGAATATCTTTATCATCGATGGAGTTAAAAAGGGGCAGAGGTCGCGAGGCTAGAAATTAAAGAAAGTTGAAAAGACTCATTCCTTTGGCAAGATTAAAAACTTTTAAAATAGTGATATTTAACCTAGCAATGTGTACTTGAGTATTAGTAGTTTAGAAATAAAATCAACTTGTTGAAAAAAACCAAACCTCAACAAAAAAGTAGTAATTAAAAAATCGACAAAAACATCTTTGGTGAGATGATAGGCGTGTCACTTGCAAAAGTTAATGATGAACGTTCATTTAGGCATGATTTAGTATAGGATATTAGAAGTTAATGGACTATATTTATCTTCTTTTAGAGTGATAAAGGCTTGTTTTATGTGTTTCAGTGATTTTATATTTATTTGGCAGTTTTGGGACCGAAGGCCTGTGTTGAGCTTAATTGACGATGTTCAGTTCAGAGGGCATAACTTTCACATCCCAAGTCAGAACGACTCGCCGTTGGTCTTGTTAGAAAGAAAACTTCGAGGCAAACATTTTCAGTCCTCATAAGCATCATGAGATATGGATTTAAAGTGTCTCAAAAGAACACACATATTTGGAAAAGTTTGGCTAAGTTCCTTAATGATACCTTTTCAGTATAAAAGCCATAACATTCTCATCTCAAATCGAAATGACTTTCTTTTTCCGTCTTGGAAAGTAGACTCCAAGATGAACATTTTCATATCTTACAAGACATTTCAGATTCGGCCTCTAAGTGGTACAAAATCGCATTGAAAAGCAAAGAATAAAAACACATCATGAGGACACCATGATAAACAAATTCTCACGGCGTGACTCACATATGAGTTAAACAGAGAGCTAAAAAAGGACGCCGTTAGGATGCCATGTTTCACATATTCTCATGGCACCGACAAAGCATCAATACCTGAAGACTCTTAATTTCAGGAATTTTACCTATTTCTTGATTTTTAGGTTTTCAATCCACTTTGTGGTCTTCCTATAAATACTAATAGACTCTAATTCGAAAAGAACTCTTGGTTTTACTTCCGTTTTGCATTAGAACTAGGTTTTTGGCTTGATTATGTCTAACAAATCTCCTCTCTCTAGGTTAAAGGTGGATCGGTCAAGCTTTGCGACTTGGGATTCTGTTAAGAGGTTTATTTATATTTAATTATCCTGTTTCTTTTCTATGGTTTATTCTATTTGGTATTGTTTTTAATAATAGGGTTAGATTTGATTGTATGTATAGCGTTGTGTATGCATATTAGGTTGACTATCCTTACTCATTAAAGTCAAAATGTCCGTCCTCACGTGGTAGACTCAAACTTGTATCAGTTGGCAACCGGTCAAGTACCTTAAGGATCTAGATTAAATCGGGAGAACTAGCGATCCAATTGTATAGGTGTAGTACCTTCGCAGACCGAGGTAATCCGTTCAACGCGTTAAATCTAGAGCACTAGCGATCAGGTTGCCTGTTTGGTTAGGGAAGTAGTCAACGGTCGTACCTTAGCAGTTGACATTAGGAAGTGCGAGGAACTGAGTGCGTCACTGGGTCTATAGCTGCACTAGATCATAGGTTATTCTCATATCTTTTATAAACAAAGAATTAATGGAATTAATCCCAAGTTGTATCGCGAAGACCGTGAAGCTGAATACCTAGATTTTCTTCCATTGCATTACTCCAATTCCAAAGTTTTCAAAGTTTCCAAAATTTTTATAAAATCCCCCATTTTCTCTTCTCCCTTAGAAACATAAGTCAGTAACCTAGTGCTTGAGGTTCGACCCCAAGCTTACCACAGTTACAGTCTTTTGTAGTTTTTGGTCTAGGAATCAGGAATTATATTTCATGTTTTACATTGCGCGTCAAATTTTGGCGCCGTTACTGGAGACTAGGTCCTACTTGATTTAGGTTTTTCTTTTCTTTCTTTTATGCATAGTAGTCTTCGTCGATCACATTGCACCGAATCCTCTTTACCCTTTTATCCGGATATCGAGAAGACTTGCCGACGGAACGCGAGAGAAGCGCGCCAATGGAAGCAAGCTTCTGAAGCTATTCTTAACGTTTGATATTCCCTAGAAATAGAGGATAATGAACACAATCCTCCCCGAGATGAGAGGAACAATCAGAGTCAAGGAGATAATCAGGATAGGGCACCATTAGGACTGAGAGGACATCTAATTCCCCAATTTTAGCCACTCGCACCTAATGTGTTAAACCCTGCTCATGCACCAGCACATAATGAGCCCCACATCACCATTTAGATACAAAACTAAGAGATGCAAATTCTCCTTGCACATCAGCCTCATTGCATTGCATATCCTGCACATAGGGGTACCTTTGAGCTTAAGTCCAGTTTTCTAAACCTTTTGCCCTCCTTCCATTGATTGGATCATAAAGGTCCGGTGACTTTCATCAAAGATTTCGGCTCCAAATGTTTAATGATGAAGCGACCTAGAGTACAGGAAAATGAAGTCAAATTATTGGCTTTCCCGTTCTGTCTTAAAGATAGAGCGCAAGAGTGGTTATTTTACCTTCCCCCGGGATCTATCCCTAGCTAGAATGACTTGATTTTAACATTCTTAAGGGAATACTTTCCCGAATCTCGATCGTCTCAGCTTATCTCAGAGATATGTAATATCAAGATGAAAAAAGTAAAGACCTTCAATGACTGTTGGGCCAGATTCAAAAGGCTAATTATACTTTGTCCCCAACATGGTCAGAGTAAAACCTTTCTTGTTCGATTTCTCTATAAGGGTCTTAGGTCCCTTGAGAAGCACATGATTGACAACACTTGTGGTGGAGCCTATAAGAAGAGAACAACCGATGAGATGTTCGAGTTGTTTAAATCTATGGATAGTCAGTCTTGTCAATATGTTGACGACGATAAGGATGAGGATCCTTCTTGACACATCTTCAGTGGAAGTGGGTAAAGCAACACTGATAGGAAGATTGACAAACTCACTGATCTCATGGAGTGTTTCCTTACTTTCGGGAAAGCTCAGGCCAAGACTTGCGGCTTTTGATACACTTCTGGCCATACTACTAATTCTTGTCCCACCATGTTCAGAGAACAAGCTAATGCTTTAGGTGGCATATGCCAAGGTCTTCCTAGGAATCAATACGACAAAACTAATTGTCATACAAATATTCAAGCCGTTAATAACCCCTATTTGAGATATGGGTCACATAATATGAACTTCTCTCAGTTTGTTCCAATGGGACAATAACTCCCTCCACAACCCCAACCTGTTCATACTACCGGACCCCTAGAGGATATGATGAGGACACTCATCACTAAGGTGGACAACCTTATACTCGACATGACACAGTACAAAGCAACTAATGATGCTACTGTGCGTGACTTAGCAGTTCAAGTGAATCAAATAGCTAGAGAGCTAGGTAAACTTACGGACTAGGGTAGATTGCATGCCCAACCCACCCCTAACCCTAAGGCGCATGTAAATGTCATATCATTAGTTGTTGAGAGCGAGCCTAGGGAGGCTAAGGTAGTTCGTAGAGAGCATCACACTATACATGAGCAGGATGAGGAGGCAGACTCAAACTTGTGACAGTTGGCTAACCGGTGTATGTATAGTGCAGTGCATGCATATTAGGTTGACTACGCTTAGTAATTGAAGTCAAAACGTCCGTCCTCACGTGGTAGAGTCAAACTAATGACACTTGGCCAACTGGTCAAGTACCTTTAGGATCTAAGCTAAATCAGGAGCACTAGCGATCTGGTTATCTAGGTGTAGTGTCTTCACAAACTGAGGTAATGCGTCCAACGTGTTAAATCTGGAGCACTAACGATGAGGTTATGTGTTTGGTTAGGGAAGTAATCAACGGTCGTACCTTGGTTGTCGACATCAAGAAGTGCAAGGAACTGAGTGCTTCGTCGGGTCTACAGCTTCACTGGATCATAAGTTAGTCTCATATCATTTATAAACTAAGGATTAATGGAATCAATCCTAAGTTGTATCGCAAAGACCGTGAAGCGGTATATACAGATTTTCTTCCATTGCATTACTTCAACTCCAAAGTTTTCAACGTTTCCAAAAGTTTTACAAAATCCCCTGTTTTCTTTTTCCTTTAGAAACCCTAGTCAGTAACCAAGTCCTTGTGGTTCAACCCCGAGCTTACCACTGCTATAGTCTTTTGTAGTTTTCGGTATAGGAATCGGGAATTATATTTGACGTGTTACAACGCATAGCAGGCAAGATTTTTGAAGGTCGAGAGTTCGACTCCATATAAAAAAAATGCTAGAGCGACACCCCTTAAAGGTACATCAGAATGCACAACACCCCTATCCAATCATGTTTTGAACATCAGAATACGTAAGCTCTCATCTGACGGTAAAACGGATGGAATAAGATTTGGAATTATCTATTTAGGATTCAATAAAATAAAATAAAATAAAAATGGGTTGCGTGAAAGTTCTTTGGCTCTCATAACAAGTTTACAACAACAAAATTCTCAATCCCAAAATAATCGTGTGCGGCTATGTATATTAAAAATTCCATTCTTCTTGATTCAATGCATTCTAAGCTATCTTAAGTCTGCCTTTATGTTGTCAAATTTCTTCAAGTTTTATTTATTATGTTAAGTTTTCAATATGAGGATCATAACACAATTTTTCGTTAGCTAATAGAGTCGAACCGTCTTTCATAGAAGGGGAAAGTTGGGAAGAAAAAAGGAGTAAGCTACATCAACATTGATTACATCTTTATATAGTGACTAAACCCCAACGAACTATATAAAAATTACTATATAACCATTGCACTACAATTCCTATATTTTGTAATATACTATTACATGTAAGCATCAACATTGTACACTTAACTCAGCTTATACAAAATATTTCTTTAAAATCTGGCGTTGATTTAGTTATATCGCACAAATTTTTTTTCACTTTCAAAACATATTTTTCCTCATTTTGTGTTGTATAAACATTTAATGTTTGCATGTGCCTATGTTTGTGGCTAACTCGCTTATATGAATAAATCAATTCTCCTAATAAAAAAAAAGTCAATTCTCCCTTCAAAATCTTTTTTTTCTTAAGAGAACAAGAATGTCACTAAATCTATTTTTTTTTCTATCATATATCTTTCTACCAAGTGATTTAATATAATTTCCAAAAATTAATATTGTTTAGGTAGCAAATTCGTGAATGCATGATCCTAATCACTAATATTTTGATAACTATGAGAATAGAACATAGATGCTCAGAACATAATTCATGATATTTACTTTTGTCAGAGTAATAATTCTCATTTCTTTGCCACTATACCACACCTTTGAAACATCTCTCATTATATTTCGTAATTAATTTGTGAGGGTTGCTACCTTATTATTGCCAAAGATAACTTCAAATGTTCAATTTCAAACTTCATTGTCATTGCGAGTGGTCATGTTGTTTTGAAGTTGAATATAAGTTTTTAAAAATATGTAAACATGAAGATCTTATATAATAAGTATGTTATAGTTTTCCTTTAGAGCAGAACATTTGTTAAATCTATACTATATATAATGTCAATCCTCCCAAGGATCCAATTAATTTTAAATTTATTCTTATTCCATATTTGTCCTTCATTTCTTTTTACTTATTGGTTTAAAATGAAGTTAACTAATAATCATTGGGGGCATTTGTGGAAAACGAACACACTTCTAGTTAGTTTTCTAACCGAACCTTTATTAACTTTTCCTAAATTATCGCCATTTCTCTCTCATATCCACGTATCTCTCCACAACCGTTCTCCTCCCTTGATGTTTGCAAAGTTAAAAATTCAAACACAATTTCTGCCATTTATTTATTTTTATTTTTTAAGGATTTTGCATATCATCCATGGATAGAGATTAACATTTATTGCTAGATTTGCAGTTTGACAACAAAGGGGTTGGGCATGTAGTGATGATTTTATGCAATTAGTTGCATCAACGTACATTCATGATTTGATTTTGAGTAATTGTGATAATTTTTAGTGTTTTCACTATTTTATATATATATATATATATGGTGGTTGACGATATGCTCCTAATTAAGATCAAAGGCTAATTGATCGATTTGGAAACTTCTCATCTCTATCCATGCCTGATAATTTAATGGGCAGATCACAATTCTTCACGTGTGTGGAGATGCAGAGAAGGTAATTTTCCTATTTACTTTCACTGTACATTGACAATCATTTCTATATCAACATAAGTTGTCAATTAATTACTTTTATATATCTTTGAATAATTACACTCTCTGAAGGGCAAATTTTGTGACAGATGGATTGCATAGATAGATATCTATATATGGAGCAAAACCATAGATTTGGACACATTAGTTAACTAATTGACTTTTAAAAGAAATGGATGGGTCTTGAATGAAATGGAAGGACAATGACAGGAAAATTGTAAGAGTGGGAGGGTTAATTAAGGGTGATTAGACAAAATATAATGTAAATTGATGCATAGGGGTTTCATTTTAGGTTCCATTTTTTTTACAAGGTAATAAATCGAGTTAGCTTTATTTTGGGTTCATGAAGCAACAAAAAATGTTAATGGTGGAATAAAACCACATGATATGCTAGAGATCCTGATCCAGTATTCAGCCTAGGCACATGATCCATTTGTTAGATACTCAACAAATCAAAATGCTTCATATATATAGTTGAGATAATTATCATTATTTATTAAAATTCATTAATAGATGCTCAAATTTTGTTTTTTTTGTTTTTTTTCCATTCTGTGTTATTATAATTTTTTTTTAAAAAAATTTATACTATAATATTGTTGATTTAGACGTCTGTCCTATGGAAAAAGATTGGCTGACCCTCTTTGGACAACGAGAAATGCGCACCTACCATGTTGGAATTGTCCGATGCAAATGTGATGTACATCTCAAGGTGCATAGTTTGGGGTCCTTCTGGTAGATGCGCCTATAAATTTTATTTAGACATTCATCATTTAGTCCAAACACTTGCATAGAATTGACAATGTTATAAAAATAAATTTTGAACCTATAAATTTCTCAATTGTGACTTTCTGCAAAAATAAATGTAATTCTCTTTAGTCCCATATCACTAAATGAAAAATATGTATGATATGAGACTAGTATAAAATAAGAGGTTAGAGAACCCTCCGAACTCATACCTAAGTTTAATTTAATATCTAGATTCTAGAAACAATCCCTAGGGTCCTCCTCCCCACCCATCCCCACTACTCCCCATTCCTCCCGATCTCCTCTTCTCCTCCTATCTCCCATCTTCTTCTCCACTCTCCTCTCTCCTTCCAGCCTACTCCCCCTCCCTCCTCTCACCTTCCCCTTCCCCTTCCTCTTTCCCGTCCCCTTCGCTCTAGATATTAAATTAATCTTATCTTTTTCAAGGGGCGCGCCATCCTTCAAAATAAATAAAAAAAAGGCTTGGCGCACCTCGCAAAAACTAAACAAAAATCTTTACTAATATTATTCACTCTTTTCAATCTTCTTGCTCATTATTTTTCTGTTAAGGCAGCACTGACGGGTGTGACGCTTTTGAAAAAAAAATTTCCTTGCTTGTTGTTACTATTACTGCTAAGGTTTCTTCATTCCTTATTATAATTTTCTTTTCAATCTTGTCTTTTTGACATTCTTGGCAACTATATATTCATATTTGCGTCTTTGCGTCTTTTAGGCTTGCTGATGGTATATTACTTTCATCTTTTAGAATTTAGCCAGTTAAAACATGTTTGTTTCTGCCACTACTGCCCATTCCATGTTTATAATACTGAAAAATATGCACACTCATCTCATCTCTATAATACTTTTTAGGTTTTATTCTAAAGTCCATTCTTTTTATCAAACTTGAATTTGCCTCATCAACTGGTTGTTGTCCAAATTACAAGTATGCTTTTCCATCCTATTTTCCCACATAATTTCTTAATTTTATGCCTTACTGTAATTTTATTCATCTTTTGTAGTATGATTATTTGCTAAACCTACTTATTAATTATAATTGATTATGGTAGTTCTATTAGTGGCTAATCTGGTAGTTTTTCGACCTTGATTTGGTGCTTTGTGCATGTAGATGGACAGGAAATTCAGAGGTTTTATGTCCAGTCATATGATGGAGACAGGATAAAAAATTTGATTTTTCCTTGTAATTCGCTCTCTTGAAAAATGTAATAATTCTGGAAATGTAATTCGACATGGAGGACTTTTGTGAAAATTTGCCAATTTGGAGAAGTTTGGGAAACATTCTCTTTGATGGTGAAAAGATATAAATTGCTATTTAGGGATGTCAAAGTAAGCACAATTATGCATTTATAGCATTCAAAAATATTAATCTAATGGTTTGGAGCATTTCTAATGATACAAACTATGGATACTACAAAGAAGTTACAAAGAAAAAAAATCATGCATAGGAAATAAAATCACTTCTACTGAAAAAATAGATACATAACTCTACATAATGGTATCATATTATGCATAAACTAAGCTATTACTTATTGATTTGTAGTTAAAATGTGTCTCTAAATGTAACTACCCAAATCTTCCCCGATCCGACTTGGGGGCAATTTAGTAATTTAAATATTAAATGTGTGTTGAATTTTCTTTAAATTGGATTATGAGTGAAATGGTATAATATCCTACACCTTGAGATGCGCATTTTATTTAGTTTGAAGATATTTCATAATATACTCTCGTTCTCATTAAGGAAAGTCACAAGAGAAAAAGTTCTCAAAAACTTTTCTTAAACATGAAGAAAGTTATATTTGGGGACGAGATCTCCAGATTTATGAGATCCCACTAACTAGGGAAATAAATGTGGGAACTTTTCTAGTCAAAAGGGGTGAAATATCAAAATTTATGAGATCTCATTAATTAGAGAAAGATTTTGTGAGAACTTTCCTGGTCAAAAGGGACAAGATCTCTAAATTCATGAGATAACATTAATTAGGAAATGACTTATGGAAAACTTTCCTGGTCAAAAGGCTAATTAAGTAGACTAATGAAAACGGACTAAAAACATATTAGAGTTAGACTTAAGGCCCAAATGAGAGGGCACTTTAGTCTTTAACAATGGTAGATTGCTTACCCTTTTTCATGTTTTGTTTGACCTAAAAACACGAAGCCACTAGATTTTGAACTTTGTGCTTCCCTAAAAACTCTACCTGTTTCGTCGAAAATTTTGACCTTAAATGGTTCTCCTGAGCTACTTTTGGCATGAACTGACTCCATGGTGAAACACGATGTTGGTGTCCTCCATCTCTTTCCATTGCAGTACTTAACCTGAATGTAGGACCAAAAAACTTAAGCATAAATAACATAGCCATACCTAAATAACAAACACAAAAGAAAGAATAATGCCTGTGGAATTAACTAATGAAATCATGTATGTGATGCCGTATCTGAGAATTATTTGAAAATGCCTTTTGAGTGAATCAATCCTCGTAAGCATCTAAGTGAACAAAACTCAAGGCTCCTCTTTTTCTTGTAAGAATTAATTTCTTCCTAAAATAATTTTTTTGTATACAAGTACTAATTTTTAGAAATTACAACCACAAACAATAACTTTTACAAATTACAACTATTTTCTTTTTAGGATATTTCTCGTCACACAGAGATTAAAGCAAACCGTAAAAAGACTCCCTCAATGACATCTGAAGTCAGAACGACTCGTCGTTGGTCTTGTTGGAAAGAAGACTTTGAGGCAAACATTTTCAGTCCTCATAAGCATCATGAGATATGGATTTAAAGTGTCTCAAAAGAACACACACAATTGGAAAAGTTTGGCTAAGTTCCTTAATGATCCCTTTTCAGTATAAAGGCCATAACATTCTCATCTCAAATCCAAATGACTTTCTCTTTCTGTCTTTGAAAGTAGACTCCAAGATGAACATTTTCTTATCTCACAAGACTTTTCCGATTCGGCCTCTTAGTGGTACAAAATCGCGTTGAAATGCAAAGAATAAAAACACATCATGAGGACACCATGATAAACAAATTCTCACGGCGTGACTCACATATGAGTTAAACAGAGAGCAAAAAAAGGACGTCGTTAGGACGCCATGTTTCACATATTCTCATGGCACTGACAAAGCATCGATACCTGAAGACTCTTAATTTCTGGAATTTTACCTATTTCGTGATTTTTAGGTTTTCAACCCACTTTGTGGTCTTCCTAGAAATACTAATAGACTCTAATTCAAAGAGAACTCTTTTTTTTACTACCGTTTTGAATTAGAACTAGGTTTTTGGCTTGATTATGTCTAACATGTCTCCTCTCTCTAGGTTAAAGGTGGATCGGTCAAGCTTTGCGACTTGGGATTCTTTTATGAGGTTTATTTATATTTAATTATCTTGATTCTTTTCTATGGTTTATTCTCTTTGGTACTATTTTTAATAATAGGGTTAGATTTGATTGTATGTATAGCGCTGTGTATGCATATTAGGTTGACTATCCTTACTCATTAAAGTCAAAATGTGCGTCCTCACGTGGTAGACTTAAACTTGTAACAGTTGGCAACCGGTCAAGTACCTTAAGGATCTAGATTAAATCGGGAGAACTAGCGATCCGATTGTATAGGTGTAGTGCCTTCACAGACCGAGGTAATGCGTCCAACGCATTAAATCTAGAGCACTAGCGATCCGGTTGCTTGTTTGGTTAAGGAAGTAGTCAACTGTCATACCTTAGCTGTTGACATTAGGAAGTGCGAGGAACTGAGTGCGTCACTGGGTCTATAGTTGCACAAGATCATAGGTTATTTTCATATGTTTTATAAACCAAGAATTAATGGAATTAATCCCAAGTTGTATCGCGAAGACCGTGAAGCTAAATACCTAGATTTTCTTCCATTGCATTACTCCAATTCCAAAGTTTTCAAAGTCTCCAAAAGTTTTACAAAATACCCTATTTTCTCTTCTCCCTTAGAAACATAAGTCAGTAACCTAGTGCTTGAGGTTCGACCCTGAGCTTACCACTGTTACAGTTTTTTGTAGTTTTTGGTCTAGGAATCAGGAATTATATTTAATGTTTTACAATGCGCGTCAAATTTTGGCGCCGTTACTGGAGACTAGGTCCAACTTGATTTAGGTTTTCTATTCTTTCTTTTATGCATAGTAGTCTTCGTCAATCACATTCCACCGAATCTTCTCTACCCTTTGATCCGGATATCGAGAAGACTTGCCGACAGAATGTGAGAGAAGCACGCCAATGGAAGCAAGCTTCTAAAGCTATTCTTAACGTTTCATATTCTCTAGAAATGGAGGATAACGAGCACAATCCTCCCCGAGATGAGAGGAACAATCAGAGTCAAGGAGATAATCAGGATAGGGCACCATTAGGACTGAGGGGACATCTAATTCCCTAATTTTAGCCACACGCACCTAATGTGTTAAACCCTGTTCATGCACCAGCACATGATGAGCCCCACATTACCATTTAGATAGAAAACTAGGAGATGCAAATCCTCCTCACCCGTCCCCACTACTCCCCATTCCTCCCGATCTCCTCTTCTCCTCCTATCTCCCATCTTCTTCTCCACTCTCCTCTCTCCTTCTAGCCTACTCCCCCTCCCTCCTCTCACCTTCCCCTTCCCCTTCTCCTTTCCCGTCCCCTTCGCTCTAGATGTTAAATTAATCTTATCTTTTTCAAGGGGCGTGCCACCTTTCAAAATAAATAAAAAAAAGGCTTGGCGCACCTCGCAAAAGCTAAACAAAAATCTTTACTAATATTATTCACTCTTTCAAATCTTCTTGCTCATTATTTTTCTTAAAGTTAAGGCAAAGACCGACGGTGTGTGCCGTTGAAATTTTTTTCTTTGCTTATTGTTCTACTACTGCTAAGGCTTCTTCATTTTTTATTATAACTTTCTTTTCAATCTTGTCTTTTTGACATTCTTGGCAACTATATATCCATATTTGCGTCTTTGAGTCTTTTATGCTTGCCGATGGTATATTAGTTTCATCTTTTAGAATTTAGCCATTTAAAACATGTTTGTTTCTGCTACTATTGCCCATTCCATGTTTAAAATACTGAAAAATATGCACACTCATCTCATCTCTACAATACCTTTTAGGTTTTATTCTAAAGTCTATTCTTTTTATCAAACTTGAATTTGCCTCATCAACTGGTTGTTGTCCAAATTACTGGTATGTTTTTCCATCCTATTTTTCCTCATAATTTCTCAATTTTATGCCCTAATGTAATTTTATTCATCTTTTGTTGTATGATTATTTGCTAAACCTACTTATTAATTATAATTGATTATGGTTGTTCTATTAGTGGCTAATCTGGTAGTCTTTCGACCTTGATTTGGTGCTTTGTGCATGTAGATGTACAGGAAATTCAGGGGTTTTATGTCCAGTCATATGATGGAGACAGGATAAAAAATTTTATTTTCCTTCTAATTCGCTCTCTTGAAAAATGTAATAATTCTGGAAATGTAATTCGACATGGAGGACTTTTGTGAAAATTTGCCAATTTGGAGAAGTTTGGAAAACATTCTCGTAGATGGTGAAAAGATTCAAATTGCTATTTAGGGATGTCAAAGTAAGCACAATTTTGCATTTATAACATTCAAAAATATTAATCTAATCGTTGGAGCATTTCTAATGATACAAACTATGGATACTACAAATAAGTTACAAAGAAAAAAAATCATGCAAAGGAAATAAAATCACTTCTACTAAAAAAATAGATACATAACTCTACATAATGGTATCATATTATGCATAAACTAAGATATTACTTATTGATTTGTAGTTAAAATTTGTCTCTAAATGTAACTACCCTAATCTTCCCCGATCCGACTTGAGGGCAATTTAGTAATTTAAATATTAAATATGCGTTGAATTTTCTTTAAATTGGATTTTGAGTGAAATGGTATAATATCCTACACCTTGAAATGCGCATTTTATTTGGTTTGAAGATATTTCATAATATACTCTCGTTCTCATTAAGGAAAGTCACAAGAGAAAAAGTTCTCAACAACTTTTCTTAAACATGAAGAAAGTTATATTTGGGAGCAAGATCTCCAGATTTATGAGATCCCACTAACTAGAAAAATAAATGTGGGAACTTTTCTAGTCAAAAGGGGTGAAATATCCAAATTTATGAGATCTCATTAATTAGGGAAAGATTTTGTGATAACTTTCCTGGTCAAAAGGGACAAGATCTCTAAATTCATGAGATAACATTAATTAGGAAATGATTTATGGAAAACTTTACTGGTCAAAAGGCTAATTAAGTAGACTAATGAAAACGGACCAAAAACATATTAGTGTTAGACTTAAGGCCCAAATGAGAGGGCACTTTAGTCTTTAACAATGGTAGATTGCTTACCCTTTTTCATTTTTTGTTTGACTTAAAACTTGCTTACACCCCCCTTTACGAATAAGAACCATGTCTCCAGTACTTTTCATTAAAAGCTTTGCGATTTGATTTACAACTTCATGCGCAGAGTTGTTTTGCTTTATAGGTAATACTTGCATGTTTGATAGTTGATCAAGGTTTTCCTCTTATTGAGCTCCGTTGGTTCTTTTAGCTCATCCCACTTACATCTCAGATATCCATGACAATGCTAGATTGAGACAAGGGAGAGGCAAGCTTGAACTCTCCACTTGATATGAGCCTTATGTTGATATATATTATCTATATTCGATTTTGAAACTATTAAACTTGGGTTGTAATTAAAATAAGTCTTTGGGTAGTTTAAAACCTACTTATCTGTAGTAGTTCTACTTGGGAGTTTTAATAAACATTGTTTAGTTTAAATGAATACGAACCCATGTATAGTTTCATATATGTTCTTGTGAACTTAAGTTTATTGGCTTAAGGATATCTCTTTATATTTATTCCGCAATCATTATCCTTTGTTTAGCCAATGTGTATTCCACAAGTTTATTTGAGAGCGTGCCAGACTGTTATTTGGGTTTAGTTTAGGTATCAGGTCCAAGTATCAGTTTGGGTCAGGTGACCCGACCCTAGGTCGGCGCACACACTAAAACTGGAGAAATGCGTTGTTGTTGTTGTTATTGAAAGGCCGTAAATGAAGTAGTTAAATGTGAAGTATATTTGTCCATAATAAAATTTATCTATTAACATAAATTAGTTATGAGTCTTACTGTTGGAATCTGAACTTAATATTAAATTTGTCCTTTTTTCTGTTGTGTGATATTGATATTTTGTATTTGTACCCTTTCTAATATAAGGGTGGCCCAAATGGTTGACCGAGTGTGTTGAAATTTCGCTTCTTTGTAACATATAATTTTATTGCTATTTTTGATAAGAAAAGTAACAGATATGGCAAGGTTGGTGAAAATCATTTTTCGATCATTAAAGAATAAACAATTGGAATGCTCAAATCATTGCAAAACCCAAAAATCTTCCTTACTTCTAAGCATCTCTTGGCTAGATTGTAATTGTATTTAAATCCTCAGGTCAATTATAAGCAATAGTGTCATTGCACTAAATCGAGTGCAATGGAAGAATTTGAAACATATAGCCAACCCGAACTAATTTTGGGATTGAGGCTATGTTGTTGTTGTATTATTATTGAATTTGGAGATACATTACTGACAGGTTAACTCTTTCGGATGTTAAAGGACTGTGGTCAAAAATCTCAATTGGCCATATGAAGCTAGTCAAATGAGGCATTCTGAAGTCTGGCCCTTTCAGTGTCATTGAGGGAGTGTTTTTACGGTCTGCTTTAATCTCTGTGTGACGAGAAATATCCTAAAAAGAAAATAGTTGTAATTTGTAAAAGTTATTGTTTGTGGTTGTAATTTCTAAAAATTAGTACTTGTATATAAAAAAATTATTTTAGGAAGAAATTAATTCTTACAAGGAAAAGAGGAGCCTTGAGTTTTGTTCACTTAGATGCTTACGAGGATTGATTCACTCCAATGGCATTTTCAAATAATTCTCAGATATGGCATCGAATACATGATTTCATTAGTTAATTCCGCAGGCATTATTCTTTCTTTTGTGTTTGTAATTTAGGTATGGCTATGTTATTTATTTTTGTCCTGCATTCAGGTTAAGTACTGCAATGGAAAGAGATGGAGGACACCGACATCGTGTTTCACCATGGAGTCAGTTCATGCCAAAAGTAGCTCAGGAGAACCATTTAAGTTTAAAATTTTCGACGAAACAGGTAGTGTTTTTAGGGTGGTTGAATGATGGATTTGACACACTATTTACCTTGAAGCATGGATCAAGCTTCTAATCAGGGAGACGATCTCCCATATGTACATATTACAATTGCTAAGGTTACTGTGCAATTAACAAATTTCCACTCCTTGAGGCTGATATTTATAATATTGAGTTCATTGTACAAGTTTCTCCAATGAAAACTAGAGTCACGAGCAAGTTTACGACTTCGATCTCTTACTTCAATGTACAAGGAAATTTATGGTTGGTGGAAAACTTCAAGAAAACATGTAGTTATGTTGGTTTTAATCCTGTCTAGTTTATCTGTTACAGGACAAATTGTACAGCCAGTTGAAATTTGTATATTTTACCACTCTAGAATTGTTCATCACGACAATTCAGAAATTGTTGAACGAGGAAAGCCTGTTCACTTTTAGGGCAACTGTGGCAAGTAAATATGTCGTTCACTTTCATTTTAGAAGTAAACAAGTCATAATTTTATCTATTTCATCAATGAAAGACACATGATTGTTACAAGGTAGATTGGTTACCCTTTTTCATCTTCCAATGTCACTGTATGGCTGTTATTGTTTGAATAAAATGGTAAAAAATATTAAATGTTGTATATGGAGGCATCAAGATCGTTTGGGACAGCTTTGAGGAAAACTTCAAATTTTTGATTCTCTTGGAAAGGAAAGGAAAAACTCAACTGGCAGGATACCATCTTATAATGATTTACAGAAATATCCTTGTGTAAGTTCCATCGTGAAAATCTTAATGGACAAACATTATAAAGGCTAGACAGCTCAAAGTAGATTTTGTTAAATTGATCACGATATCATGTTTCTTTCAAAATTTCATCCATCTAGAATAGAGGTCATAGATCTTGTATGAATTTAAAAATGAAAAAACGATCTTTTGTGTTTTTCTACATATTATTATTCTGTGTTGTAAAATTAGGAAAAAATGGTTGACATGTTGCATGCACTCCAAAATATTTTTGTCCCTCGTCCTCTAATTTTGGCTGGAAATCAGTTGGAACTATGACGGTTAAATAATTTCTGTTTTTAAATATAAGTTCATCTTGATTTTGCTTTTCCTGATTTTTGTTGCTAGCATCCTCTTTATTCCCTTTAATCTTTGACAGACTCGAAAACTTACCCTGGGCCATTTATCTCCAAGAAAAATAAGGTATCTTGCTAAACTAATTTATTATGGATAAATTACAAATCCCCCTAGAGGTTTAGCCTGATATGCACTTGAGTCTTAGATGTTTGCTGATCGTTTTTTATTAGCACATCCCTAGAATTGTCATGAAATATATTAGTGGAACTAACGTGTGAATTTTAAAAACAAAGGGACAAACGTGCATATTATGGCAAACCCCATGATTCAATTTGTAATTTACCCTTTCCTTATTGATATGACTACATATGCTTCCAGTATCATCATATATTCTATTGCAAAATGTGCAGGAAGGTTTTCTTATTGATATGACTACCCTTCCCTTACAATTTCTCAATTTATGCCCTAGTGTAATTTTATCCATCTTTTGTTGTATGATTATTTGCTAAACTTACTTATCAATTATAATTGATTACGGTTCTATTAGTGGCTAATCTGGAAGTTTTTGACCTTGATTGGGTGCTTTGTGCATGTAGATGGACAGGAAATCCAGGGGTTTTATGTCCAAACAAAAGGGTTTATCTGGACATTGTTGATATCTCCCAATTATGTGTAAGTTAGTGGCTCTATGGATATCTCATAGTCAAGAGGGTTTAAGGTTGTTAGGCTTGTGTTCTCGCCCTGAAACCCGAATCTGTTGGGCGTTTACCGCGACTCAACGACCTTTGGTCACGACTACTTGCTATTTTGAGTTTTTATTCGGGGTCCTTACTTTTTGATTGATTTCTTTATAGTCTTTATATATTCATGCGTTTCATGTACCTTTCTTTCTATCTACATGAATTGGACTGCTTATTTATTTCGAAATAATGTATACATCTTATTTGATATTACTTACCTGGACTCATCATTCTTGTGTTTGACTGAGTGCAGATCCACTGTCAAGTAAGGGAAATGTTCCACAGTTAAGTGACTTGCTTTGAGGATACCGGAGCCATTCTCCCTTCAACTTCGACTTCAATGTAGGTTTTGGTGTTTTTTGTATTATGTATATATGCTTGTTTTTGTTCACATTGGGATATGGGTTATGTGAGATATCTTGGGACATATACACACTGATGTTACTCTCGTTGACTTAATATACGATGATGATGTTGTACATATGTGGGGTTTCCACACTCTAGGTTGTCCTGACTAGTTTCTTTGAGGTTATTTGATTAGTTAGAGGTTTAATTGCTTCTGCTATACTTTGATAACTCACTAATTTGAATAACTCAAGATTACTGATTATACAATAAATGGTAAATGGTAAGGAAAGCTGACTAGGCTCACGTTGACTTAGCGAGTTGGCTCGAGAGTCCACATAAGTCTAGGCCGGGAGGGCCCAATTTAGGATTGTAGAATTGGTGTCATCGTAATAGCCCTTATTAGATTGGCATCCCTTGTATTGAAGATATTGTGGAGTATATCCTCTTCCCATTATCTTCGGTCCATACAAAAGAGAGATTCAACTTTAGTATTCTCAAATTTGCTCAAGATTCCAGAGTAGACTTCGTGTTCGACACACTCGGAAACCAGATATCTTTATATATTCGTATCGAACGACCATCCCCAACTCATCTACACTCGTCCACCAACTTTCCATGGGACTCCATAATACTGAATGAAACATAATTTGGATTCCTCCCTTTCACAACTTTAAAAATAGTAACATTGGGGAAGTATCGATCTTTCAACAACCTTGTCGCCAGTGACGTATGGTTGTCAATTAATCTCTATGCCTATTTCATTAACATTGCTAGATTAAAATTCCTTACCCGTCGCATATCCATCCCTCCAAACTGCTTTGACTTGCACATCGATAACTCACTAGAATTTGTTCATTAAAATCTCCAACTGGTCATATAGCTGCATTGGCAACAGAAAAACACTCACCATGTATGTGGGTATCGACTGAATAATTGATTTCAGTATGACTTCCTTCCCCTCTCAAGACAACATCTTTTCTTTCCACCCTTAGAGCATGTTATTCACTTTTTCATAAATATAAGAAAAACTTCTTCCCTATTACCCCCTACTCGACCTGGCAACTCAAGATAAAATCCTACATAACTAGAATGTGTAACTTGCAGCACATTACAATCTTCTCCCCTAGTCGCCTGGCATACATTTCTACTAAAGTGAACTGCTGATTTCTGAAATTTGACCAACTTCCCGGTTGCCTCTCCGTACTGGCTGAGCATTCCTTCACTGTGCTAGCCTCGTGGATTGATGCTTTACAAAATAAATAACAATCATCTGCAAAAAATAGAATAGAGATCATAGGAGCCTCGCTAGCAACTTTACACCTATGCCACTGTCCCAGCACTTCCTTGCCAATAGAGCCAAGAGTCCCTTAACGCACATCATAAATAAATATGGAGAGATCGGATCGCCTTGTCACAGACCTTTTGTTGAAACAATCGGCCCCACCTCATAACCACCCACCAAAAAAGTATATCTAATAAAGGAGATATACAACATCATCAACTCAATGCACCGCCTAGCAAATTGCATACGAGCCATCATTGCCTCCATAAAAGCCCACTCCAAACAGTCGTACAACTTGCTCATATCAATTTTTAATGTTGTATAGCCTTCCTTCCCTTGAGTTTTCCTATAGAGCCAGTGGTTAACCTCAAAAGTGGAGATAACTTTCTCAGTAATAAGTCTCCTCAAAATTAAAACACTCTGAGATTTAGAAATGATCTCAAGTAAACTGACATTGAGCCTATTAGCTAACATTTTGGAGACAATTTTATACATTACATTGTATAAGGACATTGGCCTCAAATATGTGATCACCTCGGACTTTTTTTTTTTTTTCGCGATTAAGACCACTAAGTTATCGTTCAACGAGTCAGGTAGCTTCCCCGATTATATGAATTGCAATCATGCTCTATAAATACCTGCACCAATGGTTGACCAAAACCTTTGATAAAAGGTCGAATTCAATCCATCGGGACTCGGACTCTTATCTAGATGCATTGAGAAGACTGTCGCCTTGACTTCCTCCACCGTGAACTACCCCAATAGCTGCTCATTCTGCTCTGCGGATACACATGGGTGCACACACTCAAGAACCCGGGTCATATCTCCCTGTTGCAATGTAAAGAGGGTAGTGAAGTAAGCACTAGCAGACACGCCCAAGCCATTCTTCCCCCTCGCTTGGTCGCCTTTCAACTTTGTCACCTGTTCTTTTGTTTCCTTGTAGAAGCATATGAATGGAGGTATTTTGTATTTTTTTCAGCATCCTTTAGCCAGTGTTGTTTGTCTCTTTTCCGCCAGAAATCCTCATGTTATGATAACAGTAAAAGGTATTCTTTTTCTACCTCTTTATTGCATTGGACGGAAAAAAAATCAAACTTCCCTTTAAGATCTTCCATATGCTTTTGTAGTTAGTCATGTTTTTTTTGCCAAGTCTCGCATCGCCCTCGTCCATTAAGATTGCAATTGCGCCCCAAATTCCGCAATTCTATTTACCTTTGGTAGTCATAATATGTCTTTCCAAGTCTTCCTTACCACCGTCGTACATCCCTCTTCCCTTAGCCACACATTTTCAAATCTAAAGCGTAATTTTCTATTCGAAACCTTCTAACTCGAAATCTCGAGGAAAAGAGCAGAGTGATCTGAACACGAAGCCACTAGATTTTGAACTTTGTGCTTCCCTATCATCAGTGTCCATGCGAATGTAGCTAGCACCATATCCAACTACTCATCCACCCAGTGGGCTGAACCGTTATGTCTTTCCCATGTGAAGGGATAACCCTCCATACCTAAGGTAATGAGTTGGCAATCATCTACCGCGGCTCTAAACCTATTAAGGAAATATTGTAGCTGCCACGTTATCCCTCGCTTCTCTCTTTCATGTAGCATGTCAATGAAGTGTCTAAGCACACACCACGATTCACCTAGATTGACATCTAAAGAACGTAACAAATCCTAAGACACTACCTTTTTCATGCTCTCGGGAAAGCCATATAAGCCAGTTAATCTATGCGGTTCTAAACCTTATATTGAAACTGTCACATCAATGAAGTTTGGTGTATAAGAAGTAAGTGAATCAAACTTCCTCCAAAACATGGCCAAACCTCTTCCTCGATCATCACCTTGTGCGGCCTCTAGGCCATCAAATTGCATTCGAGGGCAAATTCCCTCTAATCGATCTTTATCAAGTCGTGTTTCCTATCAAGAAAACCAAAATGGGCTTATACGTTTGGACTAAGTCCAATTATACTTAAATTATATGTGGCGAGTCCAAGCCACAATAGTTTTAACAAAGGGTCCTTATCTTGAGGCTTGGGCCTAATTCACCAGGCCCGCAACATGCAAGTTTTTTGGATTTGACTTGTTTTTATGGACACCCTCGTCGACCTGGGTACCAAAACCCTCACCACCATCGATCTCCATGCCCATACATGGCCATATTAGGTTGACTTCCAACTGATTCGAAACAGCCAATTTTGAATTCTGCACTCCCAACTTTCCCCCTTTGTTTCCATGGTTTACACCTTCCGTAACTGTAACCTCTCCTTGATTGGTGCCACTGTTATGGAAACACGACCATCATTCCCGACCACCAACTTTCTCCCTCCATTTCCATGATTTGTGCCTTCTGTAATTATAACCTCTATTTTGATTGGTGCCACTGTTATGGAAACATAACCTATCATTTCCCGCCCTAAAATTTCCCCTCTGTTTCCATGATTTGTGCCTTCCAAAATTGTAAGATATCCTTGATTGGTGCCACTATTATGGAATCATGACCTATCCGCAATGTTGTCACCTCCCCCACCCCTACCTATCCCTCGCAGCCATCGATTTGTTGATGCATTGTTTTGTCGGTTAGTCGCGGAGATCAGAAAGCTCCTGTATATCCGTTCCTCACTAGGCTCCTCACAGTCAAAAAGAGGTTCACACAAAACTTATCTGAATGATCAATCCATCCGCAGTAGAAATAGAATATTGGCACTCTTTTATAGGCAATCTCCGCCCAAAACCACTCTCCACTTGTTCTCTTCATCTTCATTTTTACATGAAGCGATTTTCAAAAATCAATTCGTACCTTGACTCGTAAATATTTAAGCCACATGTTCTCAATACTCCACAAGTCCGTCTTCACATACTTTCCCATTCCATTGACTATCCATTCAAGAACCTTCTCATTCATGAATCCCATAGGGAGTTTGTTCCAAACTAATCTGATGGCTCCATTTGTTTGAGCAATAGAGCTTACTGGTTAAAAGTCCAAAGGTTGTCATCCATAACACAAAACAAATCACGGTCATGGAAAAAGGTGAAGACGTATAGACATAATTACTTCATTTTCCTTGCATGTACTCCCTTCACTGGTCTCCATATAGATGCTAATGTATCCCTCATGGAGTCGAAATAAACCACTCTCCCAGAGAAAATGACCTACAATGATTTTTGAACAATCCATGACATCCTTCAAGGTCTTGTCTTCCTCGAAGATCAAACCCTGCTCATCCTCTTGCCCCAAAGTTAGATCCTTGTATGGGAGTTGGAGGCTCCCCTTGGACGATGATCCTGCCATAGCCATTTGAGTGAGCAAAGAATAGCTTAAAGATCAAAACAAACAGTGTTGACAACATGCAACAAGCGCGAGACAAAAACTCAACACGCCAATGAGGGCGAGACAATTGTTAATAGTAGTTTCTCTTTTTAAGAGTGGAATGAACAACCTGTTATTCATGGCTAAGGAAAATCTTGAATTGTTTCATTGATCAAGACAAATAAATCCATCCATTACAACTAATCAAAAAAAGTTGAGATCCATCCGCTTTTATGCTTTAATTTATTGCCAATTATTCTCCAGTCGATATTAAGACGCTCTTTTAACTCCTCCATGACTATCATATTAATTAATCATGTGGAAAAGAGTTTGGTTGCTTGAAATTTAAGGTTGTACATGACACTCTTTGATGCATACTATATATTCTTTTAAGTAAAATAAATACTAGATATACTAAATCATTTTTGATATTTGTAGATTTTAAACCTTTTTCGCTCCATCTTACTTCCGTTCGACTAATGTTGTGGGGGTTAATCGGGCGCCCCTAGCCCATAATGCAGAGAAACCAATAAGATATAATATAACCACTACGATGTCTCCATCAGATATATGGTGCTCGTCACTGCACCACAATCCTTGGGGATAAAATCATTACTATTTTATAATAATATAATCCAACTTCTTTTTAGTTTAATAATTATTAACAAGGGTGCTTTAGGATAATGTTATTATTTTATGCAATTAAATTTATATTAATTATGATCATACATGTATACTTCTTATATATTTAGTTTCATGAAAGTAGTTAGCTAGAAAAGATGTATAATTATATATACAAGATCTTTTCCTTTTTTGTCTTTACACTTCCTTGTTCCTTCATAGAAATGGTGATTGGAGAATCAAATGCTTTTCTTCCATAATTTTCTTTATAACTCCTCTCACATCTTGACGTAGTGGAGATCTTCTACACCAGTTTAATGAATCCACAAACAACTTGATCTAGGTCAGAACTTAAGCCAAAGTTCAAAAATTCTTTTATTTCAGCCAAAAACTAAGAATTACACCAAATAGATCGCTTAAATAGCCGAACCCTAAAATTTGCCAAAAATAGTAAAAAGTCCAAAAAACCCTAAACTAAAAACTAGACGAAAAATAGAAACAAATGCCGCAAACGGCAATAAAAAAGGAAATTCCTAATGTAAGTTATAAGCGAAACAAAACTTTCCTAAAATAGCAAAATTGCCGTTTCGGAGGGCGAAAGAATGGAATTTCGCCGAAAATTGTCGTAGTCACGGCATAGTGGTGAGTTGTGATCTCCACGCCATTTTTACTAAACCCATGCCCCGAAACATCAAAAATCAAACGCCCAAACTTCGCCATTTGTGAAAATTACTAAAATGCCATTCTGTCATATCTTTCCATCATATTTTTCCAAGAATTTTCAAGCCAATTCTTGGACTTCATCATTCTCCCCATGGTGGACAGAATTCGCCCTCGAATTTTCATCATCAGATGTATCCCTATAATAGGGAACAAGATGCTTGACATTAAATACATCAGCCGTACGAATGTGACTTGGAAGCTTCAATCTGTAAGCATTAGGATTAATTTTCTCAAGAACCTCCACTGGACCAATCTTTCTAACTGACAATTTGTTGTAATCACCCACAGAGAACCGGTCTTTAGTGAGAATTGCCCACACAAAGTTACCCACTTCAAACTCCATGTGATGCTTCTTCCGATCTGCATATTGTTTGTACTTGTCAGCAGCCTTATGCAAGTTATCTTTGACAGATTGACGAATCTTTTGCAGCCCACTAATAAAGTCTTCTGCCTTGCCATGCCACAAATCAAGAGGACCTCGAGGTAGTACTGAATACACAAATTGAAAAGGACTAAACCCGGTACTTCGATTAACAACATGGTTGTGAGCAAATTCTGCCTGGCTCAACTTGAAGTCCCAACTCCTAACATTCTCACCCACCAAACTACTCAAAAGATTGCCTAACGAATGGTTAACAACTTCAGTCTCTCATCTGTTTGCGGATGATAAGCACTGCTAAATTTAAGCTGCGTGTTCACCATAACCTACAAACTGAGCCAAAAATGGTTGAGGAATCTGGTGTCCTGATCTGAAACAATCAAGGTAGGAAGGCCATGCATTCTATACACCTCCGAAAAGAACAGCTGAGCCACCTTTACAACATCTGTGGTCTTCTTACATGGGATGAAGTGAACCATCTTGAAAAAACAGTCAACCACCACAAAAATAGAGTCATTACCCCGCTGTGTTCTAGGCAACCCCAGCACGAAATCCATGCTAATATCAACCCATGGCTATTTTGGAATAGGCAAAGGCATATATTGACTGACATTAGTTGCGGTACCCTTCGAAAGCTGGCATGTCTGGCACCGCTGTACATATCTGTCCACTTCCTTGCGAATGGTAGGAAAAAGAATGAGGCCTGCACTAGTTGCAAAGTGCGATCACGCCCAACATGTCCCTCCCGATGCAACTCTCTAATAATCAGCAATCTCAAGCTGCAATTAGGAATTCAAAGCTGGTTGCCCCGAAATAAGAAACCTTCATGGAGTGTGTGATCAGTACGCTCCCCACTCTGCACCTTCTCCACAATAGTAGCAAAGAAAGGATCAGTAGGAAACAAATCAGAGAAGTAAGAAAACACAGGTACCTCAATGGTCATGCGGCTTAACAAACTTTTTGTCTGCTCAGGGCATCGGCAATTCTGTTGGTCACACCAGACTTGTGTTTCACCACAAAAGTAAAATGCTCCAAATAGGCCACCCAGGAAGCATGTCAGGCCGAGAACTTGTTCTGCCTATGTAAGTGTTGCAATGCCTCATGGTCTATAAACAGCACAAACTCTCTGTGAAAAAGATAATGCCGCCAATGCTTCACAGCTTGTACCACTACATAGAACTCCACATCATATGTGTTATACCTCAACTTCGCCCCAGACAACTTCTCACTAAAATAGGCAACAGGCCTATTATTCTGACTCAAGAGAGCTCCATTGCCTTCCTTGGATGCATCACTATGTAACTCAAATGGTAGGTAAAAATCTGGAAACACCAGAATAGGTGCAGTGGTTAACGTACCTTGATCAGTTGGAATGCTTCATCTGCCTCGTTGCTCCAACCAAACTTTACGCCAGTCATACAGTCTGTAATTGGGGCCATGATGCTGCTGAAGTGTGGAATGAACCGCCTGTAGAATGAAGCCAACCCATGAAAGCTACGAACCTCAATGACTGTGGTGGGTCTAGGCCAAGTGCGGATGGCTTCTACATTAGACTCATCAACCTGCAGCCCTTCTCTAGAAATGACATAGCCTAAAAAAAGGACCTTCGGTGTAAAAAATGAGCACTTCTTCATCACAGCATAGAACTTCTCCATGCGCAAGATAGTCAGAACATCTCGCACGTGTTGGAGGTGTTCCTCCTCGTTAGTACTGTATATCAATATATCATCAAAATATACCACAACACACTTGCCTATCAAAGGTCTCAAGCTCTGATTCATGACTCTCATGAAGGTGCTAGGTGCGTTTGACAGCCCAAAAGACATGACTAACCACTCATACAGCCCCTCCCTCATTTTAAAACCAGTCTTCCACTCATCACCAACTCTAATGAGAATCTGGTGGTACCCACTCTTCAAATCCAGTTTTGCAAAAAATTTTGCTCCTCTCAATTGGTCAAGTAAATCATCCAAGCGAGGGATAGGAAAGCGATGCCTAACAATAATCTTATTGATTGCTCTACTGTCCGCACACATCCGCTAGGAACTATCATTTTCGGTGTAAGGAGGGCTGGCACTGTACACGGACTCAGACTTTCACGGATGAATCCCTTAGCCATTATCTCTTCAACCTGTTTGCGCATCTCCTCATGCTCACTAGGACTCATTCGATAGTATGGTCTATTAGGTAGTGACACACCAGGTTCAAGGTCAATTTGATGTTGAATATCACGCAATGGTTGCAGTCCTTCTAGCATCTCATCAGGGAAAACATCACAAAACTCCTTCACAATAGGAATTGCAGCTTCAGGAACATCAACATCTCTATCTACCTCCTTTCCCAGCAAGATGTAGACGACCTCAGAATCCTGTAATTCATCTTCAAATCTTGCCAAAGACAGCAAACTGCTATATTCTTTAGTAGGCTTAACTTCCTCCGGGTCCTTGGCAGGTACTAGCACAATCTTCACTCCCTTGAACATAAGGGTGTATTTATTGGTTCTGTCATCATGCAAAACTCCCCTATCAAGCTGCCACGGATGTCCCAGTAATAAGTGGCAAGCATCCACATCCACAACATCACACCAGACTGAATCCTTATAGTTAGCACTAATAGATAAAGTCACCAAGGCGCGCTTCGACACGTTCACCTCACCACCCTTCTTCAGCCAAGCTAGCTTGTAGGGTTTGGGGTGTTGTTCAGTTGCAAGGCCCAACTTCTGAACCGCTTCAACTGAGATGATATTCTCATAGCTGGCTACATTAATCATGAACCTTCACACCTTGCCTAAGATGGTACACTTGGACTGAAAGATGTTATTCCGCAACCACTCATCATTAGCGACAGCTCTAGGAGTCATACACGAACGCCTTACAACTAAGGCAGTGCCCACATCTCCAGTCACGACCTCCTCTTCTGCGTTGTCATAAGTATCAAACACTGGTTCTGCTGTGATGTTGGCGTCTTCCCCTTCGTCTTCGTCTTCCTTCCCAATAAAGAGAGCCTTCTTCCCTCTACATTCTGACTTCCTGTGACCAAATTCACAATAACTGAAGCATTTAATCACACTAGTGCCAGGCCTGTTTGTGTGACTAGCAGGGTTAATTGCAGCAATATTACCTCCAGTATTGGCTGTCCCAACACTAATATTACTGGAAGCATTACTCATACCCTGACGTTGTTGTTTCTCCACTAACAATGCTTGCTGGTGCGTTGTAGAAAAGGAAGTTGGATCAAACATGTTGACGACATTTTAGATCTGCACACTCAGTCCACCAATATACCACGCCACTAATTGGTCGTTAGTCTCCTGCAATTCGTTTCTAGCGACTAACTGATAAGACTCAATAGTGTAATCATCTACTGACTTTGCCCCTTGTCTCAGATTCTGCAACCTTCGATACATAAGGCGTTGGAAATTGTAAGGCAAGAACTCAGCCTGTAAGTATTTTTTTATCTTCTCCCACGAGGTGATCTTCGCCTTTCCATTCCTATTCCACATTAACTTTTGTTGTTGCGAATCTGGTCGCAACCAGTTGCACACGCTTGTCTTCGGGCACACCTTTGAATTCTAGGACTTCTTTAACTGACGCCAGCCAGTCTAAGATCTTCTAAACCAGTTGAACGAATCCACGAACAACTCGATCTAGGTCAAAACTTAAGCCAAAGTTCGAAAATTCTTTTATTTTAGCCAAAACTACGAATTACACCCAATAGATCACCTATATAGCGAAACTCTAAAATTTGCCAAAAATAGTAAAAAGTCCAAAAAGCCCCAAACTGAAAACTAGACAAAAAATAGAAACAAATGCTGCAAACAGCAATAAAAACGAAAATTCCTAATGAAAGTTATAAACGAAACAAAACTTTCTTAAAATAGCATAATTGTCATTTCGGAGGGCGAAACGATGGAATTTCACCAAAAAACGTCGTAGTCACGACATAGCAGTGAGTTGTGATCTCCACGCCGTTTCCAATAAACCCATGCCCCCGGAACGCCAAAAATCAAACGTCCAAACTTCGCCATTTGCAAAAATTACTAAAATGCCATCCTGTCATATCTTTCCATCATATTTTTTCAAGAATTTACAAGCTAATTCTTGGACTTCATCACATCTCCTACTTCGTCATCACCATAACTTTCATATCTACTTCTTTAGTTTCAGAAGAGCCATGGCCTCTTCAACCATGCATTTGCATTCTCTCTTCATTCTCTTAAGTCTCCTTATCTTTAATAGCTCTGTCGCAACTTAGCAATCGCCAAAGTTAACAAGTGCAAATGAACAAACAACGACAACAACAGCAAAACCTCAATCTCAAATGAGTCAACATGAATCAAACTAAATTTTTCGCTTCACTTGATTTAATGCAGTTTGTAGCATGCATTTAAAACCCTTTAAATCTTTTTTCACCTATGCATTTTTAATTAGTTTAGGCTATCCTATTTTGTATCGAATTGCTTTAATTTTTATTCTGTCGAGTTCTCTAACTAGCGAATTGCTTATATGTTCCAACCTTTTAGTTTGTGTCTTTTAGCATTATGTTGTATACATGGGAGGAAGTGATCATCATGAAGATCAAGGTGGTGATGAAGCTGTAGCATTAGCTTATTTAACATTATCATCCTGTATCATACCAAGGCGATTGATTGTTGTTTAATGTGAATTATATCAGTTAAGAAGTTGCATTCGATACCGGTGAATTACATCATTGAAAGAATACAAATACACAAGTACATCAATTCCACCAAGTATGCATTGCAGTTGTTATTATTGATCTTTTAACAAATTACTTTTCTCTCATTTCAAGACAACTCGATTCTTCTTGATTTGAGCATTTTATGTTTGTATTTAGGAATCCTATGACAACCATTCTTCTAACAATAGGCATAAAAAGGTTCAAACTAGCCCCTATCGTTGGTTCCTTTTCATCTTGAGGCCTTGGACAACTTACAGATACCATTCTTAAGGTTTGTGCAATCTACTTTTTCGTTAAGAATCTCTCTTCCATTTGCTTCGCTTCTAATAAAAAATACCACTGTACAAATCGATGTAGTAGTTCCAGGCGTAGGCATATTGGCATTAATGGCCTCGAAAGGAAAAGAAAGAATTCCTTTTAGGAAGAAACCATCAAACTCTGCAATCAAATCTGGAACGTCGATTGCTTGCCCTCACATCACAGGTATAGCTGCAGTTCTCAAATCATTTTATCACAATTGGAGTCCTTCAACGATCAAATCTACCCTTATGACCACAGGTACGTATTCATTCATCATTTTTTTTAGAATCAATTCTTTTTGAACTTCATATAGCATAAGTAGTGGCTTTTGCAATTGCTTATCATTGCAGCAACCATGTCTAAAAATCTAGGGAAGCCAATCACAAACAACAAATACAATCCTGCAAGTCCACTTGAAGTAGGAGTAGGAGAAGTTAGTCCACTTAGAGCCACTAATCGTGGAATAGTGTATGAGACCACACGGAAAGACTATCTCTATTTCCTATGTTACTACGGATACAAATCGAAAGTTATACAATGGGTCACATGCCCTAAATTTACATGTCCGAAGAATTCCTTTGATGATCACATATTCGACATCAACTACCCTACCATCTCCATTAGGAGTCTTCAAGCACGCCGATTTATTCGAACGGTTAGAAGAACTATAACCAATGTAGGGCATTCAAATGCGATGTATACTGTCAGTGTGATCTCCGCTGTTGATTTGGATGTTAAGGTGAGGCCTCAAACATTAGTATTCGGCGAAAAACAACGAAAGCATTGTTTTTGGTCTCGTTTTCGAGCAATGGTACTGCAAAGGGGTACAACTTTGAATTACTCAGTTGGTCTCATTATTTTGGAGTAAAAGGAATTTTTGACAAGTGGGTCCATGCACGACCTAAACTGACACGTGACATGAGTTAAATTTTAGATTCGTTACAGTTTACACTCAGTCCAAACTGTGTTTGCAGTGAATATTATGTGAGTTTGAAAACTTTATATACCCGAGACAAGATTAAGAAATAAATTGAATACATGAATCAAATTATATTATGTGATTTCATAAACTGTGTTTGCAGTGAAAATTATGTGATTTTATATACCCGAGACAATATTAAGAAATATTATGTTATTTTGTTTGTTGAGCTGGCTTAATACTTTTCTTTATAGCGTATATAAGATGTTGCATCAACAACTTCATCATCTTTTTGTGACTGTTGAAAGTTTTAAGTCCCTTAATGATTTGATACTTTTTTGCCTTAATCCCATTCAAAAAACTACATGAAACTACAACTTAATTTTGCCGCTCTTGGCATGCTTTCATCAAAATTACTTTATTTTCACCTTATATACCGTCATTGTACTTTAAAAACTATTTAAAGATTTTTCCCCCTTCCTTTCTCTAGACCTGAGATTGATGGTGAAACATGTAAGAATCTCTTTATCATCGGTGGAGTTAAAAATGGGCAGAGGATGTGAGGCTAGAAATTAAAGAAAGTTGAAAAGACTCATTCCTTTGGCCAGATTAAAAACTTCTAAAATAGTGATATTTAACCTAGCAATGTGTACTTGAGTATTTGTAGTTTAGCAACAAAATCAACTTGTTGAATAAAAACCAAACCTCAACAAAAAAGTAGTAATTAAAAAATGGACAAAAACTTCTTTGGTGATATGATAGGCGTGTCACTTGCAAAAGTTAATGATGATGGTTCATTTAGGCATGATTTAGTATAGGATATTAGAAGTTAATGGACTATATTTATCTTGTTTTAGAGTGATAAAGGCTTGTTTTATGTGTTTCAGGGATTTTATATTTACTTGGCAGTTTTGGGACCGAAGGCCTATGTTGAGTTTAATTGACAATGTTCAGTTCAGAGGGCATAACTTTAACATCCGAAGTCAGAACGACTCGCCGTTGGTCTTGTTGGAAAGAAGACTTCGAGGAAAACATTTTCATACCTCATAAGCATCATGAGATATGGACTTAAAGTGTCTCAAAATAACACAAACAGTTGGAAAAGTTTGGCTAAGTTCCTTAATGATCCCTTTTCAGTATAAAGGCCATAACATTCTCATCTCAAATCCAAATGACTTTCTCTTTCCGTCTTGAAAAGTAGACTTCAAGATGAACAATTTCATATCTCACAAGACTTTTCAGATTCGGCCTCTAAGTGGTACAAAATCGCATTGAAAAGCAAAGAATAAAACCACATCATGAGGACACCATGATAAACAAATTCTCACGGCGTGACTCACATATGAGTTAAACAAAGAGCTAAAAAAGGACGCCGTTAGAACGCCATGTTTCACATATTCTCATGGAACCGACAAAGCATCGATACCTGAAGACTCTTAATTTCAGGAATTTTACCTATTTCGTGATTTTTAGGTTTTCAACCTACTTTGTGGTCTTCCTATAAATACTAATAGACTCTAATTTGAAAAGAACTCTTGTTTTTACTTTCGTTTTGCATTAGAACTAGGTTTTTGGCTTGATTATGTCTAACAAATCTCCTCTCTTTAGGTTAAAGGTGGATCGGTCAAGCTTTGCGACTTGGAATTCTGTTACGAGGTTTATTTATATTTAATTATCTTTATTTTTTTCTATGGTTTATTCTCTTTGGTATTGTTTTTAATAATAGGGTTAAATTTGATTGTATGTATAGCGTTGTGTATGCATATTAGGTTGACTATCCTTACTCATTAAAGTCAAAATGTCCATCCTCACGTGGTAGACTCAAACTTGTAACAGTTGGCAACCGGTCAAGTACCTTAAGGATCTAGATTAAATCGGGAGAACTAGCGATCCGATTGTATAGGTGTAGTGCCTTCACAGACCGAGGTAATGCATCCAACGCGTTAAATCTAGAGTACTAGCGATCAGGTTGCCTGTTTGGTTAGGGAAGTAGTCAACGTTCGTACCTTAGCTGTTGACATTAGGAAGTGCGAGGAACTGAGTGCGTCACTGGGTATATAGCTGCACAAGATCATAGGTTATTCTCATATCTTTTATAAATGAAGAATTAATGGAATTAATTGCAAGTTGTATAGAGAAGACCGTTAAGCTTAATACCTAGATTTTCTTCCATGGCATTACTCCAATTCCAAAGTTTTCAAAGTTTCCAAAAGTTTTACAAAATCCCCTGTTTTCTCTTCTCCCTTAGAAACATAAGTCAGTAACCTAGTGCTTGAGGTTCGACCCTGAGCTTACCACTATTACAGTCTTTTATAGTTTTTGTTCTAGGAATCAGGAATTATATTTCATGTTTTACAATGCGCGTCAAATTTTGGCACCGTTACTGGAGACTAGGTCGTACTTGATTTAGGTTTTTCTTTTCTTTCTTTTATGCATAGTTGTCTTCGTCGATCACATTCCACCGAATCTTCTCTACCCTTTGATCCGGATATCGAGAAGACTTGCCGACGGAACGCAAGAGAAGCGCGCCAATGGAAGCAAGCTTCTGAAGCTACTCCTAACATTTCATATTCTCTAGAAATGGAGGATAACGAGCACAATCCTCCCCGAGATGAGAGGAACAATCAGAATAAAGGGGATAATTAGGATAGAGCACCATTAGGACTGAGGAGACATCTAATTCCCCAATTTTAGCCACACGCACCTAATGTGTTAAACCCTGCTCATGCAGCAGCACATGATGAGCCCCGCATCACCATTTAGATAGAAAATTAGGAGATGCAAATTCTCCTTGCACATCAGCCTCCTTGCATTGCATATCCTGCACATAGGGGTGACTTTGAGCTTAAGTCCGGTTTTCTAAACCTTTTGCCCTCCTTCCATTGCTTGGATCGTAAAGGTCCGGTGACTTTCTTCAAAGATTTCGACTCCAAATGTTTAATGATGAAGCGAGCTAGAGTACCGGAAAATGAAGTCAAATTATTGGCTTTCCCGTTCTGTCTTAAAAATAGAGCGTAAGAGTGATTGTTTTACCTTCCCCCGGGATCTATCACTAGCTAGAATGACTTGATTTTAACATTCTTAAGGGAATACTTTCCCGAATCTCGGTCGTCTCAGCTTATCTCAGAGATATGTAATATCAAGATGAAAAAAGTAGAGACCTTCAATGACTGTTGGGGCAGATTCAAAAGACTATTTATACTGTGTCCCCAACATGGTCATAGTAAAACCTTTCTCGTCCGATTCCTCTATAAGGGTCTTAGGTCCCTTGAGATGCGCATGATTGACAACACTTGTGGTGGAGCCTATAAGAAGAGAACAACCGATGAGATGTTCGAGTTGTTTGAATCTATGGATAGTCAGTCTCGTCAATATGTTGACGACGATAAGGATGAGGATCCTTCTTGACACATCTTCAGTGGAAGTGGGTAAAGCAACACTGATAGGAAGATTAACAAACTCACTGATCTCATAGAGCGTTTCCTTACGTGGTAGAGTCAAACTTATGACAGTTGGCCAACTGGTCAAGTACCTTAGGGATCTAAGCTAAATCAGGAGCACTAGCGATCTGGTTATCTAGGTGTAGTGTCTTCACAAACTGAGGTAATGCGTCCAACGTGTTAAATCTGGAGCACTAATGATGAGGTTGCGTGTTTGGTTAGGGAAGTAATCAACGGTCGTACCTTGGTTGTCGACATCAAGAAGTGCGAGGAACTGAGTGCGTCGCCGGGTCTATAGCTGCACTGGATCATAGGTTAGTCTCATATCATTTATAAACCAAGGATTAATGGAATCAATCTCAAGTTGTATCGCGAAGACCGTGTAGCTGTATACGTAGATTTTCTTCCATTGCATTACTTCAACTCCAAAATTTTCAACGTTTCCAAAAGTTTTACAAAATCCCCTATTTTCTCTTCTCCCTTAGAAACCTAAGTCAGTAACCCAGTCCTTGTGCTTCGACCCCGAGCTTACCACTGCTACAGTCTTTTGTAGTTTTCGGTATAGGAATCGAGAATTATATTTGACGTGTTACAACGCATAGCAGGCAAGATTTTTGAAGGTCGAGAGTTGGACTCCCCATAAAAAAAAGGCTAGAGCAACACCCCTAAAATGTACATCAGAATGCACAACACCCCTATCCAATCATGTTTTGAACATTAGAATACGTAAGTTCTCATCTGAGGGTAAAACGGATGGAATAAGATATGGAATTATCTATTTTGGATTCAATAAAATAAAATAAAATAAAAATGGGTTGCGTGAAAGTTCTTTAGCTCTCATAACAAGTTTACAACAACAAAATTCTCAATCCCAAAATAATCGGGTGCGGCTATGTATATTAAATATTCCATTCTTCTTGATTCAATGAATTCTAAGCTATCTTAAGTCTGCCTTTATGTTGTCAAATTTCTTCAAGTTTTATTTATTATGTTTAGTTTTTAATATGAGGATCATAACACAATTTTTCGTTAGCTAATAGAGTCGAATCGTCTTCCATAGAAGGAAAAAGTTGGGAAGAAAAAATGAGTAAGCTACATTAACATTGATTACATCTTTATATAGTGACTAAACCCCAACGAACTATATAGAAATTACTATATAACCATTGCACTACATTTGTGGCTAACTCGCTTATATGAATAAGTCAATTCTCCTAATAAAAAAAAGTCAATTCTCCCTTCAAAATCTTTTTTTTTCTTAAGAGAACAAGAATGTCACTAAATCTATTTTTTTCTATCATATATGTTTCTACCAAGTGATTTAATATAATTTCCAAAAATTAATATTCTTTAGGTAGCAAATTCGTGAATGCATGATCCTTATCACTATTTTTTTGATAACTATGAGAATAGCACATAGATGCTCAGAACATAATTCATGATATTTACTTTTGTCAGAGTAATAATTCTCATTTCTTAGCCACTATACCACACCTTTGAAATATCTCTCAATATATTTCGTAATTAATTTGTGAGGGTTGCTACCTTATTATTGCCAAAGATAACTTCAAATGTTCAATTTCAAACTTCATTGTCATTGCGAGTGGTCATGTTGTTTTGAAGTTGAATATATAGTTTTTAAAAATATGTAAACATGAAGATCTTATATAATAAGTACGTTATAGTTTTCCTTTAGAGCAGAACATTTGTTAAATCTATACTATATATAATGTCAATCCTCCCAAGGATCCAATTAATTTTAAATTTATACTTATTCCATATTTGTCCTTCATTTCTTTTTACTTATTGTTTTAAAAAGAAGTTAACTAATAATCATTGGGGGCATTTGTGGAAAACAAACACACTTCTAGTTAGTTTTCTAACCAAACCTTTATTAACTTTTCCTAAATTATCGCCATTTCTCTCTCATATCCACGTATCTCTCCACAACCGTTCTCCTCCCTTGCGGTTTGCAAAGTTAAAAATTCAAACACAATTTCTGCCATTTATTTATTTATTTATTTTTTAAAGATTTTGCATATCATCCATGGATAGAGATTAAAATTTATTGCAAGATTTGCAGTTTGACAACAAAGGGGTTGGGCATGTAGTGATGATTTTATGCAATTAGTTGCATCAACGTACATTCATGGCAAGACGCACCATCATGATTTGATTTTGACTAATTGTGATAATTTTTAGTGTTTTCATTATTATATATATATATATGGTGGTTGATAATATTGGTCAGTTTTATTTTTCTTTTTTGGATGTGGAGGACGATATGCTCCTAATTAAGTTCAAAGGCTAATTGATCGATTTGGAAACTTCTCATCTCTATCCATGCGTGATAATTTAATGGGCAGATCACAATTCTTCACGAGTGTGGAGATGCAGAGAAGTTAATTTTCCTATTTACTTTCACTGTACATTGACAATCATTTCTATATTAACATAAGTTGTCAATTAATAACTTTTATATATCTTTGGATAATTACACTCTCTGAAGGGCAAATTTGGTGACAGATGGATTGCATAGATAGATATCTATATATGGAGCGAAACCATAGATTTGGACACATTAGTTAACTAATTGACTTTTGAAAGAAATGGATGGGTCTTAAATAAAATGGAAGGACAACGAGAGAAAAATTGTAAGAGTGGGAGGGTTAATTAAGGCTTATTAGACAAAATATAATGTAAATTGATGCATAGGGGTTTCATTTTAGGTTCCATTTTTTTTACATGGTAAAAAATTGAGGTAGCTTTATTTTGGGTTCATGAAGCAACAAAAAATGTTAATGGTGGAATAAAACCACATGATATGCTAGAGATCCTGATCCAGTATTTAGTCTAGGCACATGATCCAGTTGTTAGATACTCAACAAATCAAAATGCTTCATATATATTGTTGATTTAGACGTCTCTCCTATGGAAAAAGATTGGCTGCCTCTTTGGACATCGAGAAATGCGCACCTACCATGTTGGCATTGTCCGATGCAAATGTGATGTATATCTCAAGGTGCATAGTTTGGGGTCCTTCTGGTAGATGCACCTATAAATTTTATTTAGACATTCATCATTTAGTCCAAACACTTGCATAGAATTGACAATGTTATAAAAATAAATTTTGAACCTATAAATTTCTCAATTGTGACTTTCTGCAAAAATAAATGTAATTCTCTTTAGTCCCATATCACTAAATGAAAAATATGTATGATATGAGACTAGTATAAAATAAGATGTTGGAGAACCCTCCAAACTCATACCTAAGTTTAATTTAATATCCTCCCCACCCATCCCCACTACTCCCCATTCCTCCCGATCTCCTATTCTCCTCTTATCTCCCATCTTCTTCTCCACTCTCCGCTCTCCTTCCAGCCTACTCCCCCCCCCTCTCTCACCTTCCCTTCCCCTTCCCCTTTCCCGTCCCCTTCGCTCTAGATATTAAATTAATCTTATTTTTTCAAGGGGCGTGCTACCTTTCAAAATAAATAAAAAAAAGGCTTGGCGCACCTCGCAAAAACTAAAAAAAAATCTTTACTAATATTATTCACTCTTTTCAATCTTGTCTTTTTGACATTCTTGGCAACTATATATCCATATTTGCGTCTTTGTGTCTTTTAGGCTTGCCGATTGTATATTACTTTCATCTTTTAGAATTTAGCCATTTAAAACATGTTTGTTTCTGACACTACTGCCCATTCCATGTTTAAAATACTGAAAAATATGCACACACATCTCATCTCTACAATACCTTTTAGGTTTTATTCTAAAGTCTATTCTTTTTATCAAACTGGAATTTGCCTCATCAACTGGTTGTTGTCCAAATTACTGGTATGCTTTTCCATCCTATTTTTCCTCATAATTTCTCAATTTTATGCCCTAGTGTAATTTTATTCATCTTTTGTTGTGTGATTATTTGCTAAACCTACTTATTAATTATAATTGATTATGGTTGTTCTATTAGTGGCTAATCTAGTAGTCTTTCGACCTTGATTTGGTCCTTTGTGCATGTAGATGGACAGGAAATTCAGTGGTTTTACGTCCAATCATATGATGGAGATAGGATAAAAAATTTGATTTTTCCTTGTAATTCGCTCTCTTGAAAAATGTAATAATTCTGGAAATGTAATTTGACATGGAGGACTTTTGTGAAAATTTGCCAATTCGGAGAAGTTTGGGAAACATTCTCTTATATGGTGAAAAGATTCAAATTGCTATTTAGGGATGTCAAAGTAAGCACAATTATGCATTTATAGCATTCAAAAATATTAATCTAATGGTTTGGAGCATTTCTAATGATACAAACTACGAATACAACAAAGAAGTTACAAAGAAAAAAAATCATGGATAGGAAATAAAATCACTTCTACTAAAAAAATAGATACATAACTCTACATAATGGTATCATATTATGCATAAACTAAGCTATTGCTTATTAATTTGTAGTGAAAATGTGTCTCTAAATGTAACTACCTAAATCTTCCCCGATTCGACTTGGGGGCAATTTAGTAATTTAAATATTAAATATGTGTTGAATTTTCTTTAAATTGGATTATGAGTGAAATGGTATAATATCCTACACCTTGAAATGCGCATTTTATTTGGTTTGAAGATATTTCATAATATACTCTCGTTCTCATTAAGGAAATTCACAAGAGAAAAAGTTATCAAAAACTTTTCTTAAACATGAAGAAAGTTATATTCGGGGGCGAGATCTCCAGATTTATGAGATCCCACTAACTAGGGAAATAAATGTGGAAACTTTTTTAGTCAAAAGGGGTGAAATATCCAAATTTATGGGATCCCATTAATTAGGGAAAGATTTTGTGAGAACTTTCCTGGTCAAAAGGGACAAGATCTCTAAATTCATGAGATAACATTAATTAGGAAATGATTTATGGAAAACTTTCCCGGTCAAAAGGCTAATTAAGTAGACTAATGAAAACGGAGCAAAAACATATTCGAGTTAGACTTAAGGCCCAAATGAGAGGGCACTTTAGTCTTTAACAATGGTAGATTGCTTACCCTTTTTCATGTTTTGTTTGACTTGTAACTTGCTTACACCCCCCTTTACGAATAAGAACCATGTCTCCAGTACTTTTCATTAAAAGCTTTGTGATTTGATTTACAACTTCATGCGCAGAGTTGTTTTGCTTTATAGGTAATACTTGCATGTTTGATAGTTGATCAAGGTTTTCCTCTTATTGAGCTCCGTTGGTTCTTTTAGCTCATCCCACTTACATCGCAGATATCCATGACATTGCTAGATTGAGACAAGGGAGAGGCAAGCTTGAACACTCCACTTGATTTGAGCCTTGTGTTGATATATATTATCTATATTCGATTTTCAAACTATTAAACTTGGGTTGTAATTAAAATAAGTCTTTGGGTAGTTTGAAACCTACTTACGTGTAGTTGTTCTACTTGGGAGTTTTTATAAACCTTGTTTAGTTTAAATGAATACGAACCCATATATAGTTTAATAGATGTTCTTGTGAACTTAAATTTATTGGCTTAAGGATATCTCTTTATATTTATTCCAATCATTATCCTTTGTTTAGCCAATGTATATTCCACAGGTTTATTTGAGAGCGTGCCAGACTGTTATTTGGGTCTAGTTTAGGTATCAGGTCCAAGTAGCAGTTTGGGTTAGGTGACCCGACCCTAGGTCGGCGCACACACTAAAACTGGAGAAATGCGTTGTTGTTATTGAAAGGCCGTAAATGAAGTAGTTAAATGTGAAGTTTATTTTTCCATAATAAAATTTATCTATTAACATAAATTAGTTATGAGTCTTACTGTTGGAATCTGAACTTAATATTAAAATTTTCCTTTTTTCTGTTCTGTGATATTGATATTTTTTATTTGTACCCTTTCTAATATAAAGGTGGCCCAAATGGTTGACCGAGTGCGTTGAAATTTCGCTGCTTTGTAACATATAATTTTATTGCTATTTTTGACAAGAAAAGTAACAGATATGGAAAGGTTGGTGAAAATCATTTTTCGATCATTAAAGAATAAACAATTGGAATGCTCGAACCATTGCAAAACCCTAAAACCTTCCTTACTTCTAAGCATCTCTATGCTAGATTGTAATTGTATTTAAATCCTCAAGTCAATTATAAGCAATACTGTCATTGCACTAAATCGAGTGCAATGGAAGAATTTGAAACCTATAGCCAACTCGAACTAATTTTGGGATTGAGGCTGTGTTGTTGTTGTTGTTATATTATTATTGAAATTGTAGATACATTACTGACATGTTAACTCTTTCGGATGTTAAAGGACTGTGGTCAAAAATCTCAATTGGCCATATGAAGCTAGTCAAATGAGGCATTCTTAAGTCTGGCCCTTTCAGTGTCATTGAGGGAGTCTTTTTACAGTCTGCTTTAATCTCCGTGTGACGAGAAATATCCTAAAAAGAAAATAGATGTAATTTGTAAAAGTTATTGTTTGTGGTTGTAATTTCTAAAAATTAGTACTTGTATATAAAAAAAATTATTTTAGGAAGAAATTAATTCTTACAAGGAAAAGAGCAGCCTTGAGTTTTGTTCACTTAGATGCTTGCGAGGATTGATTCACTCCAAAGGCATTTTCAAATAATTCTCAGATACAGTATCGGATACATGATTTCATTAGTTAATTCCGTAGGCATTATTCTTTCTTTTGTGTTTGTTATTTAGGTATGGCTATGTTATTTACGCTTAAGTTTTTCGGTCCAACATTCTGGTTAAGTACTGCAATGGAAAGAGATGGAGGACACCAGCATCGTGTTTCACCATGGAGTCAGTTCATACCAAAAGTATCTCAGGAGAACCATTTAAGTTCAAAACTTTCGGCGAAACAGGTAGTGTTTTTAGGGTGGTTGAATAATGGATTTGACACACTGTTTACATTGAAGCATGGATCAAGCTTCTAATCAGGGAGACGATCTCCCATATGTACATATTACAATTGATAAGGTTACCGTGCAGTTAACAAATTTTCGCTCCTTGAGGCTGATATTGATAATACTGAGTTCATTGTACAAGTTTCTCCAATGAAAACTAGAGTCACGAGTAAGTTTACCACTTCGATCTCTTACTTCAATGTACAAGGAAATTTATGGTTGGTGGCAAACTTCAAGAAAACATGTAGTTATGTTGATTTTTATCCTGTCTAGTTTATCTGTTGCAGGACAAATTCTACAGCCAGTGGAAATTTGTATATTTTTCCACTCTAGAATTGTTTATCATGACAATTCAGAAATTGTTGAACGAGGAAAACCTATTCACTTTTTGGGCAACTGTAGCAAGTAAATGTGTTGTTCACTTTCATTTTAGAAGTAAAAAGGTCATAATTTTATCTATTTCATCAATGAAAGACACATGATTGTTACAAGGTAGATTGGTTACCCTTTTTCATCTTCCAATGTCACTGTATGGTTGTTATTGTTTGAATGAAATGGTAAAAAATATTAAATGTTGTATATGGAGGCATCAAGATCGTTTGGGACAGCTTTGAGGAAAACTTCAAATTTCTGATTCTCTTGGAAAGGAAAGGAAAAACTCAACTGGCAGGATACCATCTTATAATGATTCACAGAAATATCCTTGTGTAAGTTCCATCATGAAAATCTTAATGGACAGACATTATGAAGGCTAGACAGCTCAAAGTAGATCTTGTTAAATTGATCACGATATCATGTTTCTTTCAAAATTTCATCCATCTAGAATAGTAGTCATAGGCACTAATACGAGATTTTAACCGACTAATATAAGGTTTATGAAAAAGAAAAAGATGAAATTCGTACAAGTTCTTGTACGAATTAAATAATGAAAAAATGATCTTTTGTGTTTTTCTGCATATTATTAGTCTGTGTTGTAAAATTATGAAGAAATGGTTGACATGTTGCATGCACTCCAAAATATTTTTGTCCCTCGTCCTCTAATTTTGGCTGGAAAGCAGTTGGAACTATGACGGTTAAATAATTTCTGTTTTTAAATATAAGTTCATCTTGATTATGCTTTTCATGACTTTTGTTGCCAGCATCCTCTTTATTCCCTTTAATCTTTGACAGACTCAAAAACTTACCATGGGCCATTTATCTCCAAGAAAAATGAGGTATCTTGCTAAACTAATTTCTTATGGATAAATTACAAATCCCCCTAGAGGTTTAGCCTGATATGCACTTGCGTCTTAGATGTTTGCTGATCGTTTTTTAGTGGCACATCCCTAGAATTGTCTTGAAATATATTAGTGGGTCTAACGTGTGAATTTTAAAAATAAAGGGACAAACGTGCATATTATGGCAAACCCCATGATTCAATTTGTAATTTACCCTTTCCTTATTGATATGACTACATATGCTTCCAGTATCATCATATATTCTTTTGCAAAATGTGCAGGAAGGTTTTCTTATTGATATGACTACATACCCTTCCCTTATAATTTCTCAATTTATGCCCTAGTGTAATTTTATTCATCTTTTGTTGTATGATTATTTGCTAAACTTACTTATGAATTATAATTGATTACGGTTCTATTAGTGGCTAATCTGGAAGTTTTTGACCTTGATTGGGTGCTTTGTGCATGTAGATGGATAGGAAATCCAGGGGTTTTATGTTCAGACGAAAGGGTTTATCTGGGCATTGTTGATATCTCCCAATTATGTGTACGTTGGGGGCTCTATGGATATCTCATAGTCACGAGGGTTTAAGGTTGTTAGGCTTGTGTTCTCACCCTGAAACCCGAATCTGTTGGGCTTTTACCTCGACTCAACGACCTTTGGTCAGGACTACTTGCTATTTTGAGTTTTTATTCGGAATCCTTACTTTTTGATTGATTTATTTATAGTCTTTATATATTCATGCGTTTCCTATACCTTTTTTTCTATCTACATGAATTGGACTGCTTTTTTATTTTGAAATAATGTATACATCCTGTTTGATGTTACTTACCTGGACTCGTCATTCTTGTGTTTGACTGAGTGCAGATCCACAGTTAAGTAAGGGTAAGGCTCCACAGTTAAGTGACTTGCTTTGAGGATACCGGAGCAGTTCTCCCTTCAACTTCGACTTCAATGTAGGTTTTGGTGCTTTTTGTATTATGTATATATGCTTGTTTTTGTTCACATTGGGATATGGGTTATGTGAGATATCTTGGGACATGTACACACTGATGTTACTCTCATTGACTTAATATACTATGATGATGGTATACATATGTGGGGTTTCCACACTCTAGGTTGTCCTGACTAGTTTCGTTTAGGTTATTTGATTAGTTTGAGGTTTAATTGCTTCTGCTATACTTTTATAACTCACTAATTTGAATAACTCAAGATTACTGATTATACAATAAATGGTAAATGGTAAGGAAACCTGACTAGGCTCACGTTGACTTAGCGAGTTGGCTCGAGGGTCCACATGAGTCTAGGCCGGGAGGGCCCAGTTTAGGATTGTAGAATTGGTGTCATCATAATAGCCCTTATTAGATTGGCATCCCTTGTATTGAAGATATTGTGGAGTATATCCTCGTCCCATTCACTTCGGTACATACAAAAGAGAGATTCAACTTTAGTATTCTCAAGTTTGCTGAAGATTCCAGAGTAGACTTCGTGTTCGACACACTCGGCAACCAGACATCTTTATATATCCGTATCGAATGACCATCCCCAACTCATCTACACTCGTCCACCAAATTTCCATGGGACTCCATAATACTGAGTGAAACATAATTTGGATTCCTCCCTTTCTCAACTTTAAAAATAGTAACATTGGGGATGTATCGATCTTTCAACAACCTTGTCGCCAGTGACGTAGGGTTCTCAATTACTCTCTATGCCTGTTTCATCAACATTGTAAGATTGAAATTCCTTACACATCTTATATCCAGCCCTCCAAACTGCTTTGGCTTGCACATCGATAACCCACTAGAATTTGTTCATTAAAATCTCCAACTGGTCACATAGCTGCATTGGCAAGAGAAAAACACTCACCATGTATGTGGGTATCGACTGAATAATTGATTTCAGAATGACTTCCTTCCCCTCTCAAGACAACATCTTTTCTTTCCACCCTTAGAGCGTGTTATTCACTTTTTCATAAATATATGAAAAACTTCTTCCCTATTACCCCCTACCCGACCTGGCAACCCAAGATAAAATCCTACATAACTAGAATGTGTAACTTGGAACACATTACAATCTTCTCCCCTAGTCGCCTGGCATACATTTCTACTAAAGTAAACTGTTGATTTCTGAAATTTGACCAACTTCCCTGTTGCCTCTCCGTACTGGCTGAGCATTCCTTCACTGTGCTAGCCTCGTGGATTGATGCTTTACAAAATAAATAACAATCATCTTCAAAAAATAGAATAGAGATCATCGGAGCCTCACTAGCAAATTTACACCTATGTCACTGTCCCAGCACTTCCTTGCCAATAGAGCCGAGAGTCCCTCAACGCACATCATAATTAAATATGGAGAGATCGGATCGCCTTGTCGCAGACCTTTTGTTGAAACAATCGGCCCCACCTCATAACCACCCACCAAAAATGTATATCTAATAGAGGAGATATACAACATCATCAACTCAATGCACCGCCTAGCAAATTGCATACGAGCCATCATTGCCTCGATAGAAGCCCACTCCACACAGTTGTACAACTTGCTCATATCAATTTTTAATGTTGTATAGCCTTCCCTCCCTTTAGTTTTCCTGTAGAGCCAGTGGTTAACCTCAAAAGTGGAGATAACTTTATCAGTAATAAGTCTCCTCAGAATAAAAACGCTTTGAGATTTAGAAATGATCTCAAGTAAAATGACATTGAGCCTATTAGCTAACATTTTGGAGACAATTTTATACATTACATTGTATAAGGACATAAGCCTCAAATATGTGATCACCTCGGGCTTTTTTTTTTCGAGATTAAGACCACTAAGTTATCATTCAACGAGTCAGGTAGCTTCCCCGATTATATGAATTGCAATCATGCTCTATAAATACCTGCAGCAATGGTTGACCAAAACCTTTGATAAAAGGTTGAATTCAATCCGTCGGGACCTGGACTCTTATCTAGATGCATTGAGAAGACTGCCGCCTTGAATTCCACCACCGTGAACTACCCCAATAGCTGCTCATTCTGCTCCACTGATACACATGGGTGCACACACTCAAGAACCTGGGTCATATCTCCCTGTTGCGATGTAAAAAGGTTAGTGAAGTAAGCACTAGCTGACTCGCCCAAGCCATTCTTCCCCCTCGCTTGGTCGTCTTTCAACTTTGTCACCTGTTCTTTCGTTTCCTTGCAGAAGCATATGAATGGAAGTATTTTATATTTTGTTCAGCATTCTTCAGCCAGTGTTGTTTGTCTCCTTTCCGCCAGAAATCCTCATGTTATGAAAACAGTAAAAGGTATTCTTTTTCTACCTCCTTATTGCATTGGACTGAAAAAAATCAAACTTCCCTTTAAGATCTTCCATATGCTTTCGTAGTTAGTCAAATTTTTTTGCCTAGTCTCGCATCGCCCTCTTCCATTAAGATTGCAATTGTGCCCCGAATAGCGCAATTCTATTTACCTCTAGTAGTCATAATGTGTCTTTCCAAGTCTTCCTTACTACCGTCGTACATCCCTCTTCCCTTAGCAACACATTTTCGAATCTAAAGCGTAATTTTCTATTTGAAACCTTCTAACTCGAAATCTCGAGGAAAAGAGCAGAGTGATCTGAACATGAAGCCACTAGATTTTGAACTTTGTGATTCCCTATCATCTGTGTCCATCCGAATGTAGCTAGCACCATATCCAACCACTCGTCCACCCAGTGGGCTGGACCGTTATGTCTTTCCCATGTGAAGGGATAACCCTCCATACCTAGGTTAATGAGTTGGCAATCATCTATCGCGGCTCTAAACCTATTAAGGAAACGTTGTAGCTGCCACATTATCCCTCGTTTCTCTCTATCATGTAGGATGTCAATGAAGTGTCCAAGCACACACCACGATTCACCTAGATTGACATCTAAAGAACGTAACAAATCCTAAGACACTACCTTCTTCAAGCTCTCGGGAAAGCCATATAAGCCAGTTAATCTATGCGGTTCTAAACCTTATATTGAAACTCTCACATCAATGAAGTTTGGTGTATAAGAAGTCACCCTAACTGAATCAAACTTCCTCCAAAACATAGCCAAACCACTTCTTTGATCATCACCTCGTGCGGCCTCTAGGCCATCGAATTACATTCGATGGCAAATTCCCTCTAATCGATCTTAATCATGTCGTGTTTCTTATCAAGAAAACCAAACTGGGCTTGTACGTTTGGACTAAGTCCAATTATACTTAAATTATACGTGGCGAGTCCAAGCCACAATAGTTTTAACAAAAGGTCCTTATCTTGCAGCTTGGGCCTAATTCGCCAGGCCCGCAACATGCAAGTTTTTTGAATTTGACTTGTTTATAGGGACACCCTCGTCGACCTGGGTACCAAAACCCTCACCACCATCGATCTCCATGCCCATACATGGCCATATTAGGATGACTTCCAACTGGTTCGAAACGGCCAATTTTGAATTGTCCACTCCCAACTTTCCCCCTTTGTATCCATGGTTTACACCTTCCGTAATTGTAACCTCTCCTTGATTGGTGCCACTATTATGGAAAACGACCATCATTCCCCACCACTAACTTTCTCCCTCCATTTACATGATTTGTGCCTTCTGTAATTATTACCTCTATTTTGATTGGTGCCACTGTTATGGAAACATAACCTATCATTTCCCACCCCCAAATTCCCCCTCTGTTTCCATGATTTGTGCCTTCCATAATTGTAACATATCCTTGATTGGTGCCACTGTTATGGAAACACGACCTATCTGCAATGTTGTCACCTCCCCCACCCCTGCCTATCCCTCGCAGCCATCGATTTGTTGATGCATTGTTTTGTCGGTTAACCGTGGAGATCAGAAAGCTCCCGTATATCCGTTCCTCACTAGGCTCCTCACAATCAAAGAGAGGTTCACACAAAACTTATCTAAATGACCAATCCATCCGCAGTAGAAATAGAATGTTGGAACTCTTTTATAGGCAATCTTCGCCCAAAACCACTCTCCACTTGTTCTCTTCATCTTCATTTTTACCTGAAGCAATTTTCAAAAATCAATTCGTACCTTGACTCATAAATATTTAAGCCACATGTTCTCAATACTCCACAAGTCCGTCTTCACATACTTTCCCATTCCATTGACTATCCATTCAACAACTTTCTCATTCATGAATCCTATACGGAGTTTGTTCCTAACTAATCTGATGGCTCCATTTGTTTGAGCAATAGAGCTTGCTGGTTAAAAGTCCAAAGGTTGTCATCCCTAACACAAAACAAATCAAGGTCATGGAAAAAGGTGAAGACGTATAGACATAATCACTTCATTTTCCTTTCATGTACTCCCTTCACTGGTTGTACAAGACACACTTTGATGCATACTATAGATTCTTTTAAGTAAAATAAATACTAGATATACTAAATCGTTTTTGATATTTGTAGATTTTGAACCTTTTTCGCTCCATCTTACTTCCGTTCGACTAATGTTGTGGGGGTTAATCGGGCGCCCCTAGCCCATAATGCAGAGAAACCAATACGATATAATATAACCACTATGATGTCTCCATCAGATATATGGTGCTCGTCGCTGCACCACAATCCTTGGGGATAAAATCATTACTATTTTATAATAATATAATCCAACTTCTTTTTTGTTTAATAATTATTAACAAGGGTGTTTTAGGATAATGTAATTATTTTATGCAATTAAATTTATATTAATTATGATCATACATGTATACTTCTTATATATTTAGTTTCATGAAAGTAGTTAGCTAGAGAAGATGTATAATTATATATACAAGATCTTTTCCTTATTTGTCTTTACACTTCCTTGCTCCTCCATAGAAATGGTGATTGGAGAATCAAATGCTTTTCTTCCATAATTTTCTTTATAACTCCCCTCACATCTTGACATAGTAGAGATCTTCTAAACCAGTTGAATGAATCCACAAACAACTCGATCTAGTTTAGAACTTAAGCCAAAGTTCAAAAATTCTTTTATTTCAACCAAAAACTAAAATAGCAAAATTGCCGTTTCAGAGGGCGAAACGATGGAATTTCGACGAAAAATGTCATAGTCACGGCATAGTGGTGAGTTGTGATCTCCACGCCATTTCTAATAAACCCATGCCAAGAAACACCAAAAATCAAACGCCCAAACTTCGCCATTTGCAAAAATTACTAAAATGCCATTCTGTCCTATCTTTCCATCATATTTTCCAAGAATTTTCAAGCTAATTCTTGGACTTCATCATTCTCCTCATGGTGGACGGAATTCGCCCTCGAATTTTCTTCATCAGACATATCCCCATAATAGGGAACAAGATGCTTGACATTAAATACATCAGCCGTGCGAATGTGACTTGGCAACTTCAATCTGTAAGCATTAGGATTAATTTTCTCAAGAACCTCCACAGGACCAATCTTTCGAACTGACAATTTGTTGTAATCACCCACAGAGAACCAGTCTTTAGTGAGAATTGCCCACACAGAGTCATCCACTTCAAACTCCATGTGACGCTTCTTCCGATCTGCATATTGTTTGTACTTATCAGCAGCCTTCTGCAAGTTATCTTTGACAGATTGATGAATCTTTTGCAACCCACTAATAAAGTCTTCTGCCTTGCCATGACATCTAGTCTTATTTGGCATTGGTAACAGATCAAGAGGACCTCGAGGTAGTACTGAATACACAACTTGAAAAGACTAAACCCGGTACTTTGATTAACAACATGGTTATGTGCAAATTCTGCCTGGCTGAACTTGAACTCCCAACTCCTAGCATTCTCACCCACCAAGCTCCTCAAAAGATTGCCTAACGAATGGTTAACAACTTCAGTCTTCCCATCTGTTTGCGGATGATAAGCACTACTAAATTTCAGCTGCGTGTTCACCATAGCCCACAAACTGAGCCAAAAATGGTTGAGGAATCTGGTGTCCCGATCTGAAACAATCAAGGTAGGAAGGCCATGCAATCTATACACCTCCCGAAAGAACAGCTGAGCCACCTTTATAGCATCTGTGGTCTTCTTACATGGGATGAAGTGAACCATCTTGAAAAAACGGTCAACCACCACAAAAATAGAGTCATTACCCCGTTGTGTTCTAGGCAACCCCAACACGAAATCAATGCTAATATCAACCCATGGTTGTTTTGGAATGGGCAAAGGCATATATAGACTGACATTAGTTGCGGTACCCTTTGAAAGATGGCAAGTCTGGCACCGCTGTACATATCTGTCCACTTCCTTGCGAATGGTAGGCAAAAAGCAAGCGGCCTGCACTAGTTGCAAAGTGCGATCACGCCCAACATGTCCCTCCACATGCAACTCTCTAATAATTAGCAATTTCAAGCTGCAATTAGGAATTCAAAGCTGGTTGCCCTGAAATAAGAAACCCTCATTATGGAGTGTGTATTCGGTACGCTCCCCATTCTGCACCTTCGCCACAATAGTAGCAAAGAAAGGATCAGTAGTAAATAAATCAGAGAAGTAGGAAAACACAGGTACCTCAATGGTCATGCGGCTCAACAAACTTTTTGTCTGCTCAGGGCATCGGAAACTCTGTTGGTCACACTAGACTTGTGTTTCACCACAAAAGTAAAGCGCTCCAAATTGGCCACCCAGGAAGCATGTCTGGCCGAGACCTTGTTCTGCCCATGTAAGTGTCGTAATGCCTCATGGTCTGTAAACAGCACGAACTCTTTGTGAAAAAGATAATGCCGCCAATGCTTCACGCCTTGTACCACTTCATAGAACTCCACATCATATGTGCTATACCTCAACTTCGCCCTAGACAGCTTCTCACTAAAATAGGCAACAGGCCTATTATTCTAACTCAAGACAGCTCTAATGCCTACCTTGGAGGCATCACTATGTAACTCAAATGGTAGGTAAAAATTTGGAAACACTAGAATGGGTGCAGTGGTTAACGTACCTTGATCAGTTGGAATGCTTCATCTGCCTCATTGCTCCACCCAAACTTCACGCCCGTCATAAAGTCTGTAATTGGGGCCATGATGCTGCTAAAATGTGGAATGAACCGCCTGTAGAATGAAGCCAACCCATGAAAGCTACGAACCTCCGTGACCGTGGTGGGTTTAGGCCAAGTGCGGATGGCTTCTACTTTAGACTCATCAACCTGCAGCCCTTCTCCAGAAATGACATAGCTTAAAAAAAGGACCTTCGGTGTTAAAAATGAGCACTTCTTCATCACAGCATAGAACTTCTCCCTGTGCAAGATAGTCAGAACATCTCGCACGTGCTGGAGGTGTTCCTCCTCGTTAGTACTGTATATCAATATATCATGAAAATATACCACAACACACTTGCCTATCAAAGGTCTCATGCTCTGATTCATGACTCTCATGAAGGTGCTAGGTGCGTTTGACAGCCCAAACGACATGACTAACCACTCATACAACCCCTCCCTAGTTTTAAAAGCAGTCTTCCACTCATCCCCAACTCTAATGCGAATCTGGTGGTACCCACTCTTCAAATCCAGTTTTGTAAAATTTTTTGCTCCTCCCAATAGGTCAAGTAAATCATCCAAGCGAGGGATAGGAAAGCGATAAGTAACAGTAATCTTATTGATTGCTCTACTGTCCACACACATCCGCTAGGAACTATCTATCTTTGGTGTAAGGAGGGCTGGCACTGTACACGGACTCAGACTTTCACGGATGAATCGCTTTTCCAATAACTCTTCAACCTATCTGCGCAACTCCTCATGCTCACTGGGACTCATTCGGTAGTGTGGTCTATTAGGTAGTGACACACTAGGTTCAAGGTCAATCTGATGTTGAATATCACGCAATGGTTGCAGTCCTTCTAGCATTTCATCAGGGAAAACATCACAAAACTCCTTCACAATAGGAATTGCAGCTTCAGGAACATCAACATCTCTTTCTACCGCCTTTCCCATCAAGATGTAAACGACCTCAGAATCCTGTAATTCATCTTCAAATCTTGCAAAGACAGCAAACATCTAGATTCTTTAGTAAGCTTAACTTCCTCCGGGTCCTTGGCGGGTACTAGCACAATCTTCACTCCCTTGAACATAAGGGTGTATTTATTGGTTCTGCCATCATGCAAAACTCCCCTGTCAAACTGCCAAGGACGTCCTAGTAATGAGTGGCAAGCTTCCATAGCCACAACATCACACCAGACTGAATCCTTATAGTTAGCACTAAAAGAAAAAGTCACCAAGGCGCGCTTCGACACCTTCACCTTACCACCCTTCTTCAGCCAAGCTAGCTTGTAAGGTTTGGGGTGTTGTTCAGTTGCAAGGCCCAACTTCTGAACCACTTCAACTGAGATGATATTCTCGTAGCTGGCTACATCAATCATGAACCTGCACACCTTGCCTAAGATGATACACTAGGACAGAAAGATGTTATTCCGCAGCCACTCATAATTAGCGACAGCTCTAGGAGTCATACACGAACGCCTTACAACTAAGGCAGTACCCACATCTCCAGTCACGACCTCCCCTTCTGCGTTGTCAGAAGTATCAAATGCTGGTTCTGCAGTGATGTTGGCCTCTTACCTTTCGTCTTCCTCTTCATTCTCAATAAAGAGAGCCTTCTTCCCTCTACATTCTAACTTCCTGTGACCAAATTCACCATAACCGAAGCATTTAATCCCACTAGTGCCAAGTCTGTTTGTGTGACTAGCAGGGTTAATTGCAGCGATATTACCTCCAGTATTGGTTGTCCCAACACTAACATTACTGGAAGCATTACTCACACCCCGACGTTGTTGTTTCTCCACTAACAATGCTCGCTGGTGCGCTGCAAATAAGGAAGCCGGATCAAACATGTTGAAAACATCATGAATTTGCACACTCAGTCCACCAATATACCGTGCCACTAATTGGTCGTTAGTCTCCTGCAATTCGTTTCCAACGACTAACTGATAAAACTCAGTAGTGTAATCATCTACTGACTTTGCCCCTTATGTCAGATTCTGCAACCTCTGATACATAAGGCATTGGAAATTGTAAGGCAAGAACTCAGCCCGTAAATATTTTTGATCTACTCCCACGAGTTAATCTTTGCCTTTCCATTCCTATTCCACATCAACTTTTGTTGTTGCCACTAAGCCGTGGCCCTGTTGCGAATCTGGTCGCAACCAGTTGCACACGCTTGTCTTCAGGCACTCTTTTGAATTCGAGGACTTTTTCAACTAACGCCAGCCAGTCTAAGATCTTCTAAACCAGTTGAACGAATCCACGAACAACTCGATCTAGGTCAAAACTTAAGCCAAAGTTCGAAAATTCTTTTATTTCATCCAAAACTACGAATTACACCCAATAGATCACTTAAATAGCGAAACCCTAAAATTTACCAAAAATAGTAAGAAGTTGAAAAAATCCTAAACTGAAAACTAGACAAAAAATAGAAACAAATGCCGCAAACGGCAATAAAAACGAAAATTTCTAATGAAAGTTATAAGCGAAACAAAACTTTCTTAAAATAGCAAAATTGTCGTTTTGGAGGGCGAAACAATGGAATTTCACCGAAAAACGTCGTAGTCACGGCATAGCAGTGAGTTGTGATCTCCAAGCCGTTTCCAACAAACGCATGCCCTCGGAACGCCAAAAATCAAACGCCCAAACTTCGCCATTTGCAGAAATTACTAAAATGCCATCCTGCCATATCTTTCCATCATATTTTTCCAAGAATTTACAAGCTAATTCTTAGACTTCATCACATCTCCTACTTTTTCGTCATCACCATAACTTCCATATCTACTTCTTTAGTTTCAGAAGAGCCATGACCTCTTCAACCATGCAATTGCATTCTCTCTTCATTCTCTTAAGTCTCCTTATCTTTAATAGCTCTGTCGCAACTTAGCCATTGCCAAAGTTAACAAGTGCAAATGAACAAACAACAACAACAACAACAAAACCTTAATCTCAAATGAGTCAACATGAATCAAACTAAATTTTTCCACCTATGCATTCTTAATTATTTTAGGCTATCCTATTTTGTATCGAATTGCTTTAATTTTTATTCTGTCGAGTTTTCTAACTAGCGAATTGCTTATATGTTCCAACTTTTTAGTTTGTCTTTTTGCAGTATGTAGTATACATGGGAGGAAGTGATCATCATGAAGATCAAGGTGGTGATGAAGCTGTAGCATTAGCTTATTTAACGTTATCATCCTTTATCATACCAAGGCGATTGATTGTTGTTTAATGTGAATTATATCAGTTAAGAAGTTGCATTCGATACCAGTGAATTACATCATTGAAAGAATACAAAATACTCAAGTACATCAATTCCACCAAGTATGCATTGCAGTTGTTATTATTGATCTTTTAACAAATTACTTTCCTCTCATTTCAAGACAACTCTATTCTTCTAGATTTGAACATTATATGTTTGTATTTAGGAATCCTTTGACAACCATTCTTCGAACAATAGGCATAAAAAGAGTCAAACTAGCCCCTATCGTTGGTTCCTTTTCATCTTGAGGCCTTGGACAACTTACAGATACCATTCTTAAGGTTTGCGCAATCTACTTTGTCGTTAAGAATCTCTCTTCCATTTGCTTCGCTTCTAATAAAAAATACCACCGTACAAATCGATGTAGTAGTTCCAGACGTAGGCATATTGGCATTAATGGCCTCGAAAGGAAAAGAAAGAATTCCTTTTGGGAAGAAACCATCAGACTTTGCAATCAAATCTGGAACATCGATTGCTTGCCCTCGCATCACTGGTATAGCTGCAGTTCTCAAATCGTTTTATCACAATTTGAGTCCTTCAACAATCAAATCTACCCTTATGACCACAGGTACGTATTCATTCATCATTTTTTTTGAATCAATTCTTATTGAACTTCATATAGCACAAGTAGTAGCTTTTGCAATTGCTTATCATTGCAGCAACCATGTCTAACAATCTAGGGAAGCCAATCACAAACAACAAATACAATCCTACCAGTCTACTTGAAGTAGGAGTAGGAGAAGTTAGTCCACTTAGAGCCACTAAACGTGGACTAGCGTATGAGACCACACGGAAGGACTATCTCTATTTCCAATGTTACTACGGATACAAATCGAAAGTTATACAATTGGTCGCATGCCCCCAAATTTACATGTCCAAAGAATTCCTTTGAGGATCACATATTCGACATCAACTACCCTTCCATCTCCATTAGGAGTCTTCAAGCACGCCAATTTATTCGAACGGTTAGAAGAACTGTAACCAATGTAGGGCATTCTAATACGATGTATACTGTCAGTGTGGCGGCCCCAATTTCCACATTGGTCCGCCACGGGAGGCCACGCGGGCCCATAACTATCCACGTCACCACCAGTTGTGTCCCACGCCCAATTATCCTTTATCGATCAATTCTCGTTAAATTTGATTCAGTTATTATCATATAACCTCAAGTTAGCAGTGGAAACTTAAATGAACAACATAAAGATTTATCTTGTATATTTAGAGCAAAATGCCTAAGTGGAAACCATACCAAATGTACATCATATACATCTCATCTGATTCTCAAAATATCAAAATGTACAACCTATCTCTCAAACCCAAAACCCAACATAAAGCAAGTAAACATAAACATACGTACGAGAAGGCTAGAACGGTCAATCAATATAATCCTCAAGCTTGCCCTTTTCCCCGGCTCGTACTAGGATCTGCACTCAGCCATCACAAAAAGACAGATGACGAGTCTAGAGTGAGTAATCCCAAGGAAATTCACCAAGTAATTACGGAAATAAAAGTACTGGAATTAAAAATACTATAATTTAAACATGCGGAACAAGGGAAATACAGACAACTGTAAAAAGGAACATCGCATGCATAAATATAGTGATGAAACAAATTACGTGCATATAAAAATTAGACCAAGTCATACTTCGGGTTTTCTCCCCAGGCACCAACCGTAAACACACCAATGGGTTGGCCCTAACCCTCTAGGTGGCCGGCGTAGACCCACGACGCACCCACACAAGCCTACCATACCCGGGTAGCCTATTCACCGGTGTATGCCTAGACAAGTGCTATAACTTAGTGGACCCTATGGACCTAACGAATAAGCACCAGGTGGGGAGTGATCTCAACACCGTAAAGACACCAGGTAGGAGTACCCTCCACTACCGTAAAGTCACCAGGTGAGAGTACTCAGCCACCGTAAAGCAATAATGAAATGGAGTAAAGAATAAATGGAACTGAATTCAAATAAATCAAACGGTAAATACTTAAAGTTAAGTTCAATTGGGATACTACACACCTCAATTCGCACTCCTCGTTCTACAATTCAAAACCCCGGTCAAATACCTCCAAATCCCCGATAATACTTCCAGTCTGATTTCTGACTAAACCCCGGCTCCAACTACTATTCCGAGACTCCTGGAATTCATTTATGAGGGTTAATTATCAATTAATGGGTTCATAATGTTAGTTTGACTCATTTTCTCATTTTCCAATTTTGAGAGTCCAGTGAACAATTAGCACGCTAATAAGATCAATTAGCGCGCTAATTAATCTTAATCACTGTTCATCATCTTCTTCACTCAGCGTGATTAGCGCGCTAATTTCTCCAATTAGCGCGCTAATTGCTCGCTGTCCAGAAAATTTCCAAATTAAGAGTTTGAACTCCAAATCCATAAAGTAAATTTCCATGCTTCCATAAAACATCAATGACCTTAATTACACCATTTAAACCTGAATTACCATAATCAAACACCAAAATCCACAATTTATGGAAATCACATTTTCAAACCCACTTCCCAAATTCCTCCAATCTCTCCCAAACTTGATCAAACATCACAACAATGGATTGCCAAGCTCAAAATCTCACCCAACCACATAGTTTAACACCTCAATATTTCGGATTTCACAAATCCCTAACCCACATCAAAAATCTCATAAAAATACAAGATTGATGTATCCATACCTCTTGATCTTGTTGTAGGATGCCACAATCACTTTCTTCACACCTTGTTAGCTGTTTTTCCTCCTCTTCTTCTCCTCCAACGGTTCTCTCTTCTCCTCTTTCACTCTCTCAAAACCACACTTCCTCTCTCTCTCCTTTTGATCGGTCAAGCATGGGTTTATATATATATACTTGGTTCCCATCAAGTGTGTGCACAAATCTCGAGAAATATCCAAGGGTTCCTGATCACCCTGTGTCACTCCAACTCCATACACCTTATCTTGACACAAATGGCCCTGTTGTGCATCTCGAGGATCATCCAATTGTTATTATTTTATTCAGCTCAACTATATGACTTATTGATTTCTAATTAATTTAGCCTATATCAAGTATCTATTCCATTCAATAAATTACCAAAATTCACGGGTAAGCTCACCTTAGGTTCCCGACTGTCCGGCACTCCGTGACCCGTGTCCCGTGTCCGCACGCACCCCGAGACAATTCCTCACTCATCAAAAATCTTCATTAACACACATATTGTAATGAAATTTAACTACTTAAAATATTTTCATCACAATTTACCACAACAAGCATACAAAACGGCTGTATACCTAGTTCGAGTGCGTTCCAGTCTCGCTGTGGGACCCTCGACCGTCCTCGCTGGCGTCCACATCTGCCATGACATCATAATTAACGGCAAATATTAATTGGGCCGTTACAATTCTGCCCAACTAAATTGAAATTTCGTCCCGAAATTTAAGTCTTTATCAACACTCACCCGTAAATAATTGAGGATATCTCCGCCTCATAGTCGACTCGAGCTCCCAGGTGAGTCCCTCAGTTCCGTGATGCTGCCATCGAACCAACACTTTCAAAATCTCCCTATTCCTCAGTGTCTGAATTCTCCGATCCATGATTTCCACAAGTTGCTCTTCATATGAAGCGTCAGGACGAACCTCAATCCGTCTGATATCCACCATCGGCCTCGGCCCTGTCCTTGCTAATCTCAACATAGACACGTGAAACATTGGATGAACGCTTGCTAACTCTACTGGCAACTCCAATCTATATGCTACTGTTCCGACACGTGCTATAACTCTAAACGGTCCAATGTACCTTGGTGCTAGTTTCCCCTTGATGCCAAACCTCTGATGACCTTTCCAGGGCGAAACTTTCAGGTATACTAAGTCATCCACTTTATAGTTCAAACCCTCAAGATACCTATCAGCATACTTCTTTTGCCTATCTTGAGCTGCTTGCAATCTCATCCTAATTTGTCGAATCTTCTTAGTATGATCAACAACCACTTCAGGTCCAATCACTGCCACGTCCTCAGGTACTGCCCAACAAGCTGGTGATCTGCAAGGTCTACCATACAAAGCCTCAAATGGTGGCATACCAATACTCGCCTGATAGCTGTTGTTGTACGCGAACTCGCACAACGGTAAATACTCTTCCCAAGCACCTCCAAACTGCAAAATGGATGCTCTGAGCATGTCTTCCAATATCCGTATCAATCTCTCTGACTAACCATCTGTCTGAGGATGATAAGCCGTACTGAACTGCAGTCTCGTCCCAAACTGCTCCTGCATGCTCTCCCACAGCTTTGACGTCAACCTGGGGTCTCTATCAGATACAATAGATAGCGGTACCCCATGTAACCTAACAATCTCTCGCTCAAAAATGATACTCAACTGAGGAAACGAATACTTCATCGATATAGGGATGAAGTGTGCAGACTTCGTCAATCTATCAATCACAACCCACACAGCATCATGACGTCTCGCAGTCTGTGGCAACCCACTCACAAAATTCATCTTAACATGCTCCCATTTCCACTGTGGAATCAGTAGTGGCTGTAACAATCCAGCTGGTCTCCTGTGCTCGGCCTTAACCTGCTGACAAATATGACAAGCTCTCACATATGCGCTCACATCGGCCTTCATCCCGGGCCACCAAAATAAACGTCGCAAATCATGATACATCTGGGTCCTGCCAGGATGAACTGTATACCGCGAACGGTGTGCATCCTCAAGAATGCTATCACGTAGTTCCTGTACCTCAGGTATCCACAACCTACCTCTGTGGCCTCAAGCATTGGTCGGAACACTAGACCAATCTGTGCAACCCAGATCCTGAGCCAAATAGCTGAAGCGAGCAAAATGTCCGTCAGCCCTTTGCCACTCAGCGACCCTCTCTAACGACACCACAGGAACACGCATCTGGCCACAGATATGAACATCGGCAAAAGCATCCGACAAACACAACACCGTCGCAGCCTCCGGTAATCCATGCTCATGTGTCATCTGCCGCAGCACAGTCTGACTCTCTACACCACTCCGGCTCAATGCATCAGCAACTACATTCGCTTTCCCAGGATGGTACTCTATCTCGAAATCGTAGTCTTTCAGTAACTCGAGCCACCGTCTTTGCCGCATATTCAAATCCTTCTGAGTGAACAGATACCTCAAACTCTGATGATCTGTGAATAACATAAACCGCTCCCCATAAAGATAATGTCGCCAAGCCTTGAGCGCAAACACAACTGCAGCTAGCTCTAAATCATGTACCGGATAATTCTCCTCGTGGGGTCTCAATCGCCTCGATAAATATGCAACTGGGTGTCCTTCCTGCATCAACACGCATCCCAACCCGGTCCCGAAGCATCTGTGTAGACCGAAAAGCCTTTCCCTGTCTCAGGTAGAGTCAACACTGGCACAGAAGTCAACCTCCTCTTCAACTCTAAAAATGCTGCCTCACAGCCTTCAGACCATTCAAATTAACATTCTTCTTGGTCAACCTTGTCATCGGCGCTGCAATCAACGAAAAGTCCTGCACAAATCGCCGGTAATAGCCCGCAAGCCCCAAGAAACTACGAATGTCTGCAACTGTCTCAAGTGTCCTCCAATCAATGATCGCTCGAATCTTGTCTCCATCAACAGATATTCCTTGACTACCAATGACATGTCCGAGAAATTTCACCTCTCTCAACCAAAAAGCACACTTGCTAAACTTAGCGTACAATCTATGCTCCCTCAACGTCATCAAAACATCTCTGAGGTGTCTCTCGTACTCCTCACGAGTCTTACTGTATATTAAGATATCATCGATGAACACAATCACATAACGATCCAAAAATGGCCGTAATACTCGGTGCATCAAATCCATAAAGATAGCCGGCGCATTAGTCACCCCAAATGGCATAACTATGAACTCGAACAATCCATAGTGCGTGCTAAATGCCGTCTTCTCGATATCACTCTCCCGGATCCTCAATTGATGATATCCAGATCGTAAAATCAATCTTCGAGAAAAACTTAGCACCCGCCAAATGATCAAATTGATCATCAATCCTAGGAAGTGGATAACGATTTAGAATCGTCACTTGATTCAGCTTCCTGTAGTCTACACACATCCTCAAACAACCGTCCTTCTTCTTAACAAATAGGACTGGTGCGCCCCAAGGAGACATACTGGGATGAATAAAACCCTTCTGTAGCAACTCCTCTAATTGGGATCTCAACTTTCCCTGCTCCGACGTTGACATCCGGTACGGTCGGCTATATATCGGCTGCGTCCCCGGAATCAACTCAATCATAAACTCAACTAACCTAGGAGGTGGTAAACCTGGAAAATCGTCTGGAAACACCTCAGGAAACTCACACACTACTGGGACATCCTCTAGTCTAATCTCTGGTCTCAAGTCAGGCTCAACCACCGCCCTAAACACCTCCATCTCCTGTATCGTAGCTAATCGTCCTCTAGTAATCGGTAAGTCTGATGCCGTCCCAACAAAAGTAAATACAGGAATACCCTTAATATCAAATACTATCACCTTGCCAAAACAATCGATGTGTGCGCGATACGCTGATAACCAGTCCATACCCAATAAAGCATCAAACTCTAAATACTCTAGGACACGAAAGTCGACAGTGGCGGGTGTCCCTCAATCTCTACCACACAATTCCAAAGATATCCGGTTAGGGTAAATCTTATCCCCAAGAAATGGCATCGAGGACAAGATATGGGTCTAAGGTCTCAACCTGTAATCCTAACTGTCCGACCCTACGTCCCGATATAAATGACAAGGTACTGCCAATCAAATAATACATGCATGAAGATATCGCATATAGATAACATACCCTCGACGAGCTGACGAGTCGCATCACGCTCTGGCTGTATGGTAGTAGGTGTAGCAGCCGCATGAGCCCTCTCCCTAACTGGCACAGTCTATGGTCGTGAGGATGAAGCTGACATCGGACAATCTCTATGTATATGCCCAACCTGATGACACCTGAAACATCGTCGTGTATCCCGCCAATCAGACTGTGACACTATATGAACCTGAGCCCTATCATGACCTCGACCTCTCTGTCCTCTACCACGACCTCCTCCATCTCGTACACGCTGTCGTGGCTGCTCAGCTGGTGCAGGTACGGTAACGTACACTACCTGCCTCTCGTCTCCTCTCTGATGCTCGGAACGTCTATCTCGTCGACCCCGATCATGTCTCTCGTCGATCGATCGCTCTCTCTCTCGTCTCTTCTGTCTCGATCGACCGAGAACTCGTCTGCACCCGTCTCCAAGCTCACCCTGGTGTCGTAGATATGTCTCGCGAGCCAATGCTCTGTCAAAAACACTCTGTAGCGTCTCCGCACCGGTCGCAACTATCACTCCACCAATCCTCTCATCTAGGCCTCTGATGAAGTAGTAAATTTATAATCTCTCCGTGTTAGCCACATCCATGGCGTACATCATGAGATATCTGAATCGATCCATGTACTGTGACACAGACATGTTACCCTGTCGCTGTCCCAAGAACTGTTCCCTCAGTCGTAACTGCACCTCTGTGGGAATATACTCATCCAAAAATAACTGTCTAAACTCTCCCCATGTCGCTGGTGTACCATGTATATCGGTATAGGTGGTCCACCAGACTGCAGCCTGACCTCTCAAATAATAGCCTGAAATACGCGCCTGATCTACCTCAGGTACCTCCAACAACTGATGTAGTCGTCTGTGAGTCATCAACCAACGTCCTGCAACTTCAGGATCGCTGAATCCTGTGAAGTACGTAGGATTAAATCTCATAAAATCCTTCACCATCTTCGCTGCTTCTGACATCCTACTCCTAGCAGTCGAAGTCCCTACCTGCTGCTCCGTAGTGGTGGGTGTCACCACCGTAGTCTCTGCTGGTACTACCACAGGCTCAACTCTCTCTATAATCGTCTCGACCCACTACTGTAGCAACAACATGCGGTGCTAATCTTTGTCTGAGTGGTAGTAGGCGCAAAGACGCTCGATGAGTCGGGCTACTCTTGCTTGTGTTCTCGAACTCCGAATGTACTCCATCAACTCAGCCATCTGAGCCTGCTGTAATAGCTGCTGCTCCTGCTGAATCAACTGCTGCTCAGTCAGCCTCTGTATTAAAGCTCGTAAATCAACCACGTCACTAGTGGTATGATCACTAGTTTCTCCAACCTCTGGCTGAGTAGTGGGCGGAGTAGTAGGAGCCTGTCTGTCCATCCTAAACTGCACAACCAACGTGCAATGGATCAGACTCAGTACATACGCGTATAATATATAGTACACAATCAAAACATACGCATATGTAATTTCCTAAATTTACCCGCCTCACATCACTTCCCAACTAAGCCTTTAATCATTCACATGTGGTATCCACATCTAAGTTTTATTCATTAAATTTATTCTCTTGGCAAATCTTTAATTCTCAAAGTTTGACCTCGCTCTGATACCAAAATGTGGCGGTATGAGAGGTAACCATAACGCACACCTCACTCCCTGAGTTCCTCAAACCTAAGCTCTGATACCAAAATGTGGCGGCCCCAATTTCCACATTGGTCCGCCACGGGAGGCCACGCGGGCCCACAACTATCCACGTCACCGCCAGTTGTGTCCCACGCCCAATTATCCTTTATCGATCAATTCTCGTTAAATTTGATTCAGTTATTATCATATAACCTCAAGTTAGCAGCGGAAACTTAAATGAACAACATAAAGATTTATCTTGTATATTTAGAGCAAAATGCCTAAGTGGAAACCATACCAAATGTACATCATATACATCTCATCTGATTCTCAAAATATCAAAATGTACAACCTATCTCTCAAACCCAAAACCCAACATAAAGCAAGTAAACATAAACATACGTACGAGAAGGGCTAGAACGGTCAATCAATATAATCCTCAAGCTTGCCCTTTTCCCCGGCTCGTATTAGGATCTGCACTCAGCCATCACAAAAAGACAGATGACGAGTCCAGAGTGAGTAATCCCAAGGAAATTCACCAAGTAATTACGGAAATAAAAGTACTGGAATTGAAAATACTATAATTTAAACATGCAGAACAAGGGAATTACAGACAACTGTAAAAAGGAACATCGCATGCATAAATATAGTGATGAAACAAAGTACGTGCACATAAAAATCAGACCAAGTCATACTTCGGGTTTTCTCCCCGGGCACCAACCGTAAACACACCAATGGGTTGGCCCTAACCCTCTAGGTGGCCGGCGTAGACCCACGACGCACCCACACAAGCCTACCATACCTGGGTAGCCTATTCACCGGTGTATGCCTAGACAAGTGCTATGACTTAGTGGACCATATGGCCGTAACGAATAAGCACCAGGTGGGGAGTGATCTCAACACCGTAAAGACACCAGGTAGGAGTACCCTCCACTACCGTAAAGTCACCAGGTGAGAGTACTCAGCCACCGTAAAGCAATAATGAAATGGAGTAAAGAATAAATGGAACTGAATTCAAATAAATCAAACGGTAAATACTTAAAGTGAAGTTCAATTGGGATACTACACACCTCAAATTCGCACTCCTCGTTCTACAATTCAAAACCCCGGTCAAATACCTCCAAATCCTCGATAATACTCCCGGTCTGATTTCTGACTAAACCCCTGCTCCAACTACTATTCCGAGACTCCTGAAATTCATTTATGAGGGTTAATTATCAATTAATGGGTTCATAATGTTAGTTTGACTCATTTTCTCATTTTCCAATTTTGAGAGTCCAGTGAACAATTAGCACGCTAATTAATTTCAATCACTGTTCATCATCTTCTTCACTCAGCGTGATTAGCGCGCTAATTTCTCCAATTAGCGCGCTAATTGCTCGCTGTCCAGAAAATTTCCAAATTAAGAGTTTGAACTCCCAATCCATAAAGTAAATTTCCATGCTTCCATAAAACATCAATGACCTTAATTACACCATTTAAACCTGAATTACCATAATCAAACACCAAAATCCACAATTTATGGAAATCACATTTTCAAACCCACTTCCCAAATTCCTCCAATCTCTCCCAAACTTGATCAAACATCACAACAATGGATTGCCAAGCTCAAAATCTCACCCAACCACATAGTTTAACACCTCAATATTTCGAATTTCAAAATCCCTAACCCACACCAAAAACCTCATAAAAATACAAGATTGATGTATCCATACCTCTTGATCTTGTTGTAGGATGCCATAATCACTTTCTTCACACCTTGTTGGCTGTTTTTCCTCCTCTTCTTCTCCTCCAACGGTTCTCTCTTCTCCTCTTTCACTCTCTCAAAACCACACTTCCTCTCTCTCTCCTTTTGATCGGTCAAGCATGGGTATATATATATACTTGGTTCCCATCAAGTGTGTGCACGAATCTCGAGAAATATCCTAGGGTTCCTGATCACCCTATGTCACTCCAACTCCATACACCTTATCTTGACACTAATGGGCCCTGTTGTGCATCTCGAGGATCATCCAATTGTTATTGTTTTATTCAGCTCAACTATATGACTTATTGATTTCTAATTAATTTAGCCTATATCAAGTATCTATTCCATTCAATAAATTACCAAAATTCATGGGTAAGCTCACCTTAGGTTCCTGACTGTCCGGCACTCCGTGCCCCGTGTCCCAAGTCTGCACGCACCCCGAGACAATTCCTCACTCGTCAATAATCTACATTAACACACATATTGTAATGAAATTTAACTACTTAAAATATTTTCATCACAATTTACCACAACAAGCATACAAAACAGACTGTATACCTAGTTCGAGTGCGTTCCAGTCTCGCTGTGGGACCCTCGACCGTCCCCGCTGGCGTCCACATCTGCCATGACATCATAATTAACGGCAAATATTAATTGGGCCGTTACAGTCAGTGTGATCTCCGCTGTTGATTTGGATGTTAAGGTGCGGCCTCAAAAATTAGTATTCGGCAAAAGAACAGCGAAAGCATTGTTCTAGGTCTTGTTTTCAAGCAATGGTACTGCAAAGGGGTACTACTTTGGATTACTTAGTTGGTCTCATGATTTTGGAGTAAAAGGAATTTTTGACAAGTGGGTCCACGCATGACCTAAACTGATACGTGACATGAGTTAGATTTTAGAGTCGTTACAGTTTACACTCAGTCCAAATTGTGTTTGTAGTGAATATTATGTGAGTTTGAAAACTTTATATACCCGAGACAAGATTAAGAAATAAATTGAATACCTGAATCAAATTATATTATGTGATTTTATAAATTGTGTTTGCAGTGAAAATTATGTGATTTTAAATACCCGAGACAAGATTAAGATATATTATGTGATTTTATAAACAATTTGCACTCAGTCCAAACTGTGTTTACAAGAATCAAATTATATTTTGTAAGGAATGTATATTCATCTCATTTGTTTGTTGAACTGGCTTAATATTTTTGTTTATAACATATATAAGATGTTGCATCAACAACTTCATCATCTTTTTTGTGACTGTTGAAAGTTTTAAGTCCCTTAATGATTTGATACTTTTTAGCCTTAATTCCATTCAAAAAACTACATGAAACTACAACTTAATAGATTATACATAAATTTTTCTTAATGCCCTTATAAATTCATAACATATAATAAGACGTATAATCTTATTTACCATTATGCATAGAAGTGTGATACATAAAAGTTGATTCCCAGGGTCGAACCTGGCATTTTGGGGGCTTAGGCATAACCTTTTTGCCGCTCTTGGCATGCTTTCATCAAAATTACTTTATTTTCACCTTATATACCGTCATTGTACTTTAAAAACTATTTAAAGATTTTTTCCCCTTCCTTTCTCTAGACCTGAGATTGATGGTGAAACGTGTAAGAATCTCTTTATCATCGATGGAGTTAAAAAGGGGCAGAGGGTGCGAGGCTAGAAATTAAAGAAAGTTGAAAAGACTCATTCCTTTGGCCAGATTAAACACTTCTAAAATAGTGATATTTAACCTAGCAATGTGTACTTGAGTATTAGAATTTTAGCAATAAAATCAACTTGTTGAAAAAAAACCAAACCTCAACAAAAAAGTAGTAATTAAAAAATCGACAAAAACATCTTTGGTGAGATGATAGGCGTGTCACTTGCAAAAGTTAATGATGAGTGTTCATTTAGGCATGATTTAGTATAGGATATTAGAAGTTAATGGACTTTATTTATCTTGTTTTAGAGTGATAAAGGCTTGTTTTATGTGTTTTAGGGATTTTATATTTATTTGGCAGTTTTGGGACCGAAGGCCTGTGTTGTGCTTAATTGACGATGTTTAGTTCAGAGGGCATAACTTTCACATCCGAAGTCAAAACGACTCGCCGTTGGTCTTGTTGGAAAGAAGACTTCGAGGCAAACATTTTCAGTCATCATAAGCATCATGAGATACGGATTTAAAGTGTCTCAAAAGAACACACATAGTTAGAAAAGTTTGGCTAAGTTCCTTAATGATACCTTTTCAGTATAAGGGCCATAACATTCTCATCTCAAGTCGAAATGACTTTCTCTTTCCATCTTGGAAAGTAGACTCCAAGATGAACATTTTCATATTACACGAGACATTTCAGATTCGGCCTCTAAGTGTTACAAAATCGCGTTGAAAAGCAAAGAATAAAAACACATCATGAGGACACCATGATAAACAAATTCTCACGGCATGACTCACATATTCTCATGGCACCGACAAAGCATTGATACCTGAAGACTCTTAATTTAAGGAATTTTACCTATTTCGTGATTTTTAGGTTTTCAACCCACTTTGTGGTCTTCCTATAAATACTAATAGACTCTAATTCGAAAAGAACTCTTGTTTTTACTTCCGTTTTGCATTAGAACTAGGTTTTTGGCTTGATTATGTCTAACAAATCTCCTCTCTCTAGGTTAAAAGTGGATCGGTCAAGCTTTGCGACTTGGGATTCTGTTATGAGGTTTATTTATATTTAATTATCTTGATTCTTTTCTATGGTTTATTCTCTTTGGTATTATTTTTAATAATAGGGTTAGATTTGATTGTATGTATAGCGCTGTGTATGCATATTAGGTTGACTATGCTTACTTATTGAAGTGAAAATGTCCGTCCTCACGTGGTAGCCTCAAACTTGTAACAGTTGGCAACCGGTCAAGTACCTTAAGGATATAGATTTAATCGGGAGTACTAGCGATCTGATTGTATAGGTGTAGTGCCTTCACAGATCGAGGTAATGTGTTCAACGCGTTAAATATAGAACACTAGCGATCAGGTTGCCTGTTTCGTTAAGGAAGTAGTCAAAGGTCATACCTTAGCTGTTGACATTAGGAAGTGTGAGGAACTGAGTGCGTCACTGGGTCTATAGCTGCATAAGATCATACGTTATTCTCATATCTTTTATAAACCAAGAATAACTGGAATTAATCCCAAGTTGTATCGCGAAGACCGTGAAGCTGAATACCTAGATTCTCTTCCCTTGCATTACTCCAATTCCAAAGTTTTCAAAGTTTCCAAAAGTTTACAAAATCCCTTATTTTCTCTTCTCCCTTAGAAACATAAGTCAGTAACCTAGTGCTTGAGGTTCGACCCCGAGCTTACCACTGTTACAGTCTTTTGTAGTTTTTGGTCTAGGAATTTGGAATTATATTTCATGTTTTACAATGCGCGTCAAATTTTGGCGTCGTTACTGGAGACTAGGTCCTACTTGATTTAGGTTTTTCTTTTCTTTCTTTTATGCATAGTAGTCTTCGTCAATCACATTCCACCGAATCCTCTCTACCCTTTGATCCGGATATCGAGAAGACTTGTCGACGGAACGCGAGAGAAGCACGCCAATGGAAGCAAGCTTCTGAAGCTATTCTTAAAGTTTCATATTCTCTAGAAATGGAGGATAACGAGCACAATCCTCCCCGAGATGAGAGGAACAATCAGAGTCAAGGAGATAATTAGGATAGGGACCATTAGGACTGAGGGGACATCAAATTCCCCAATTTTAGCCACACGCACCTAATGTGTTAAACCCTGCTCATGCACCAGCACATGATGAGCCCCACATCACCATTTAGATAGAAAACTAGGAGATGCAAATTCTCCTTGCACATCAGCCTCATTGCATTGCATATGCTGCACATAGGGGTGACTTTGAGCTTAAGTCTGGTTTTCTAAACCTTTGCCGTCCTTCCATTGCTTGGATCGTAAAGGTCCGATGACTTTCATCAAAGATTTTAACTCCAAATGTTTAATGATGAAGTGACCTAGAGTACAGGAAAATGAAGTCAAATTATTGGCTTTCCCGTTCTGTCTTAAAGATAGAGTGCAATAGTGGTTATTTTACGTCCCCCAGGATCTATCACTAGCTAGAATGACTTGATTTTAACATTCTTAAGGGAATACTTTCCCGAATCTCGGTCGTCTCAGCTTATCTCAGAGATATGTAATATCATGATGAAAAAAGTAGAGACCTTCAATGACTGTTGGTGCAGATTCAAAAAACTAATTATACTGTGTCCCCAACATGCTCAGAGTAAAACCTTTCTTGTCCGATTCCTCTATAAGGGTCTTAGGTCCCTTGTGAAGCGCATGATTGAAAACACTTGTGGTGGAGCCTATAAGATGTTCGAGTTGTTTAAATCTATGGATAGTCAGTCTCGTCAATATGTTGACGAAGATAAGGATGAGGATCCTTCTTGTCACATCTTCCGTGGAAGTGGGTCAAGCAACACTGATAGGAAGATTGACAAACTCACTGATCTCATGGAGCGTTTCCTTACTTTCGGGAAAGCTCAGGCCAAGACTTGTGGCTTTTGTGATGCTTCTGGCCATACTACTAATTCTTGTCCCGCCATGTTCAGAGAACAAGCTAACGCTTTAGGTGGCAGATTCCAAGGTCTTCCTAAGAATCAATACGGCATAACTAATGGGAATACATATAATCAAGCCGTTAAAAACCCCTATTTGAGATATGGGTCACATAATCAGAACTACTCTAAGTTTGTTCCAAGGGGACAATAACTCCCTCCACAGCCCCAACCTATTCATACTACCGGACCCTTAGAGGATATGATGAGGACACTCATCACTAAGGTGGACAACCTTATAGTCGACATGACACAGTACAAAGCAACTAATGATGCTACTGTGCGTGACTTAGCAGTTCAAGTGAATCAAATAGCTAAAGAGCTAGGTAAACTTATGGACTAGGGTAGATTGCACGCCCAACCCACCCCTAACCCTAAGGCACAAGTAAATGTCATATCATTAGTTGTTGAGAGCGAGCCTAGGGAGGCTAAGGTAGTTCGTGGACAGCATCACACTATACATGAGCAGGATGAGGAGGCAGACTCAAACTTGTGACAGTTGGCTAACCGGTGTATGTATAGCGCAGTGCATGCATATTAGGTTGACTACCCTTAGTAATTGAAGTCGAAACGTCCATCCTCACGTGGTAGAGTCAAACTTATGATAGTTGGCCAACCGGTCAAGTACTTTAGGGATCTAAGCTAAATCAGGAGCACTAGCGATCTGGTTATCTAGGTGTAGTGTCTTCACAAACTGAGGTAATGCGTCCAATGTGTTAAATCAGGAGCACTAACGATGAGGTTACGTGTTTGGTAAGGGAAGGAATCAACGGTCGTACCTTGGTTGTCGACATCAAGAAGTGCGAGGAACTGAGTGTGTCGCCAGGTCTATAGCTTCACTAGATCATAGGTTAGTCTCATATCATTTATAAACCAATGATTAATAGAATCAATCCCAAGTTGTATCACAAAAAGCGTGAAGCTGTATACATAGATTTTCTTCCATTGCATTACTTCAACTCCAAAGTTTTCAACGTTTCCAAAAGTTTTACAAAATCCCCTGTTTTCTCTTCTCCCTTAGAAACCTAAGTCAGTAACCCAATCCTTGTGGTTCGACCCCGAGCTTACCACTGCTACAGTCTTTTGTAGTTTTCGGTATAGGAATCGGGAATTATATTTGACATGTTACAACGCATAGCAGGCAAGATTTTTGAAGGTCGAGAGTTAGACTCTGTATTAAATATTCGGGTGCGGCTATGTATATTAAATATTCCATTCTTCTTGATTCAATGCATTCTAAGCTATCTTAAGTCTGCCTTTATATTGTCAAATTTCTTCAAGTTTTATTTATTATGTTTAGTTTTCAATATGAGGATCATAACACAATTTTTCGTTAGCTAATAGAGTCGAACCGTCTTCCATAGAAGGGGAAAGTTGGGAAGAAAAAAGGTGTAAGCTACATCAACATTAATTACATCTTTATATAGTGACTAAACTCCAACGAACTATATAGAAATTACTATATAACCATTGCACTTCAATTCCTATATTTTGTAATATACTATTACATATAAGCATCAACATTGTACACTTAACTCAACTTATACAAAATATTTCTTTAAAATCTGGCGTTGATTTAGTTATATCGCACAAATTTTTTTTCACTTTCAAAACATATTTTTCCTCATTTTGTGTTGTATAAACATTTAATGTTTCCATGTGCCTATGTTTGTGGCTAACTCGCTTATATGAATAAGTCAATTCTCCTAATAAAAAAAAGTCAATTCTCCCTTCAAAATCTTTTTTTTTCTTAAGAGAACAAGAATGTCACTAAATCTATTTTTTTCTATCATATATGTTTCTACGAAGTGATTTAAAATAATTTCCAAAAATTAATATTCTTTAGGTAGCAAACTCGTGAATGCATGATCCTAATTACTATTTTTTTGATAACTTTGAGAATAGAACATAGATGCTCAGAACATAATTCATGATATTTACTTTTGTAAGAGTAATAATTCTCATTTCTTTGCCACTATACCACACCATTGAAATATCTCTCAATATATTTCGTAATTAATTTGTGAGGGTTGCTACCTTATTATTGCCAAAGATAACTTCAAATGTTCAATTTCAAACTTCATTGTCATTGCGAGTGGTCATGTTGTTTTGAAGTTGAATATATAGTTGTTAAAAATATGTAAACATGAAGATCTTATATAATAAGTACGTTATAGTTTTCCTTTAGAGCAGAACATTTGTTAAATCTATACTATATATAATGTCAATCCTCCCAAGGATCCAATTAATTTTAAATTTATACGTATTCCACATTTGTCCTTCATTTCTTTTTACTTATTGGTTTAAAAAGAAGTTAACAAATAATCAATGGGGGCATTTATGGAAAACAAACACACTTCTAGTTAGTTTTCTAACCGAACCTTTATTAACTTTTCCTAAATTATCACCATTTCTCTCTCATATCCACGTATCTCTCCACAACCGTTCTCCTCCCTTACGGTTTTCAAAGTTAAAAATTCAAACACAATTTCTGCCATTTATTTATTTCTATTTTTTTTTAAAGATTTTGCATATCATCCATGGATAGAGATTAACATTTATTGCTAGATTTGCAGTTTGACAACAAAGGGGTTGGGCATGTAGTGATGATTTTATGCAATTAGTTGCATGAACGTACATTCCTCGCAAGATGCACCATCCTGATTTGATTTTGACTAATTATGATAATTTTTAGTGTTTTCGTTATTATATATATATGGTGGTTGATAATATTGGTCAGTTTTATTTTTCTTTTTTGGATGTGGAGGACGATATGCTCCTAATTAAGTTCAAAGGCTAATTGATCGATTTGGAAACTTCTCATCTCTATCCATGAGTGATAATTTAATGTGCAGATCACAATTCTTCACGAGTGTGGAGATGCAGAGAAGTTAATTTTCCTATTTACTTTCACTGTACATTGACAATTATTTCTATATTAACATAAGTTGTCAATTAATTACTTTTATATATCTTTGGATAATTACACTCTCTGAAGGGCAAATTTTGTGACAGATGGATTGCATAGATAGATATCAATATATGGAGCAAAACCATAGATTTATACACATTAGTTAACTAATTGACTTTTGAAAGAAATGGATGGGTCTTCAATGAAATGGAAGGATAACGAGAGGAGAATTGTAAGAGTGGGAGGGTTAATTAAGGGTGATTAGACAAAATATAATGTAAATTGATGCATAGGGGTTTCATTTTAGTTTCCATATTTTTTACAAGGTAAAAAATCGAGGTAGCTTTATTTTGGGTTCATGAAGCAACAAAAAATGTTAATGGTGGAATAAAATCACATGATATGCTAGAGATCTTGATCCAGTATTCAGTCTAGGCACATGATCCATTTGTTAGATACTCAACAAATCAAAATGCTTCATATATATAGTTGAGATAATTATCATTATTTATTAAAATTCATTAATAGATGCTCAAATTTTGTTTTTTTTTGTTTTTTTCCATTCTGTGTTATTATAATTTTTTTAAAAAAAATTTATACTATAATATTGTTGATTTAAATGTCTCTCCTATGGAAAAAGATTGGCTGACCCTCTTTGGACATCGAGAAATGCGAACCTACTATGTTGGCATTGTCCGATGCAAATGTGATGTACATCTCAAGGTGCATAGTTTGGGGTCCTTCTGGTAGATGCGCCGATAAATTTTATTTAGACATTTATCATTTAGTCCAAACACTTGCAAAGAATTGACAATGTTATAAAAATAAATTTTGAACCAATAAATTTCTCAATTGTGACTTTCCGCAAAAATAAATGTAATTCTCTTTAGTCCCATATCACTAAATGAAAAATTTGTATGATATGAGACTAGTATAAAATAAGAGGTTAGAGAACCCTCCGAACTCATACCTAAGTTTAATTTAATATCTAGATTCTTTTTTTTCTCTACACGGGTCCTCCTCCTCATCCCCACTACTCCCCATTCCTCCCGATCTCCTCTTTTCCTCCTATCTCCCATCTTTTTCTCCACTCTCCTCTCTCCTTTCAGCCTACTCCCCCTCCCTCCTCTCACCTACCCCTTCCCCTTCCCCTTTCCTGTCCCCTTTCGCTCTAGATATTAAATTAATCTTATCTTTTTCAAGGGGCGTGCCACCTTTCAAAATAAATAGAAAAAAGGCTTGGCGCACCTCGCAAAAACTAAACAAAAATCTTTACTTATATTATTCACTCTTTTCAATCTTCTTGCTCATTATTTTTCTGTTAAGGCAGAACCAACGAGTGTGACGCTTTTGAAATTTTTTTTCCTTGCTTGTTGTTACTACTACTGCTAAGGCTTCTTCATTTTTTATTATAATTTTCTTTTCAATCTTGTCTTTTTGACATTCTTGGCAACTATATATCCATATATGCGTCTTTGCGTCTTTTAGGCTTGCTGATGGTATATTAGTTTCATATTTTAGAATTTAACTATTTAAAACATGTTTGTTTCTGCCACTACTACCCATTCCATGTTTAAAATACTGAAAAACATGCACACTCATCTCATCTCTACAATACCTTTTAGGTTTTATTCTAAAGTCTATTCTTTTTATCAAACTTGAATTTGCCTCATCAACTGGTTGTTGTCCAAATTACTGGTATGCTTTTCCATCCTATTTTCCCTTATAATTTCTAAATTTTATGCCCTAATGTAATTTTATTCATCTTTTGTTGTATGATTATTTGCTAAACCTACTTATTAATTATAATTGATTATGGTTGTTCTATTAGTGGCTAATCTGGTAGTCTTTCGACTTTGATTTGGTGCTTTATGCATGTAGATGGACAGGAAATTCAGGGGTTTTATGTCCAGTCATATGATGGAGACAGGATAAAAAATTTGATTTTTCCTTGTAATTCGCTCTCTTGAAAAATGTAATAATTATGAAAATGTAATTCGACATGGAGAACTTATGTGAAAATTTGCCAATTAGGAGAAGTTTGGGAAACATTCTCTTACATGGTGAAAAGATTCAAATTGCTATTTAGGGATGTCAAAGTAAGCACAATTATGCATTCATAGCATTCAAAAATATTAATCTAATGGTTTGGAGCAATTCTAATGACACAAACTACGGATACTACAAAGAAGTTACAAAGAAAAAAAATTATGCATAGTAAATGAAATCACTTCTACTAAAAAAATAGATACATAACTTTACATAATGGTATCATATTATGCATAAACTAAGCTATTACTTATTGATTTGTTGTTAAAATGTGTCTCTAAATGTAACTACCCAAATCTTCCCCTATCCGACTTTGGGGCAATTTAGTAATTTAAATATTAAATGTGTTGAATTTTCTTTAAATGGATTATGAGTGAAATGGTATAATATCCTACACCTTGAGATGAGCATTTTATTTGGTTTGAAGATATTTTACAATATACTCTCGTTCTTATTAAGGAAAGTCACAAGTGAAAAAGTTCTCAAAAACTTTTCTTAAACATGAAGAAAGTTATATTTGAGGGCGAGATCTCCAGATTTATGAGATCCCACTAACTAGGGAAATAAATGTGGGAACTTTTCTAGTCAAAAGGGGTGAAATATCCAAATTTATGAGATCTCATTAATTAGGGAATGATTTTGTGAGAACTTTCCTGGTCAAAAGGGACAAGATCTCTAAATTCATGAGATAACATTAATTAGGAAATGATTTATGGAAAAATTTCCTGGTCAAAAGGCTAATTAAGTAGACTATTGAAAACGGACCAAAAACATATTAGAGTTAGACTTAAGGCCCAAATGAGAGGGCACTTTAGTCTTTAACAATGGTAGATTGCTTACCCTTTTTCATGTTTTGTTTGACTTAAAACTTGCTTACACCCCCCTTTACGAATAAGAATCATGTCTCCAGTACTTTTCATTGAAAGCTTTGCGATTTGATTTACAACTTCATGCGCAGAGTTGTTTTGCTTTATAGGTAATACTTGCATGTTTGATAGCTGATCAAGGTTTTCCTCTTATTGAGCTCCGTTGGTTCTTTTAGCTCTTCCCACTTACATCTCAGATATCCAGGACAATGCTAGATTGAGACAAGGGAGAGGCAAGCTTGAACTCTCCACTTGATATGAGCCTTATGTTGATATATATTATCTATATTCGATTTTGAAACTATTAAACTTGGGTTGTAATTAAAATAAGTCTTTGAGTAGTTTGAAACCTACTTACCTGTAGTTGTTCTACTTGGGAGTTTTAATAAAGCTTGTTTAGTTTAAATGAATACGAACCCATGTATAGTTTCATAGATGTTCTTGTGAACTTAGATTTATTGGCTTAAGGATATCTCTTTATATTTATTCCGCAATCATTATCCTTTGTTTAGCCAATGTGTATTCCACAGGTTTATTTGAGAGTGTGCCAGACTGTTATTTGGGTCTAGTTTAGATATCAGGTCCAAGTAGCAGTTTGGGTCAGGTGACCCGACCCTAGGTCGGCGCACACACTAAAACTAGAGAAATGTGTTGTTGTTGTTGTTATTGAAAGGCCGTAAATGAAGTAGTTAAATATGATGTTTATTTGTCCATAATAAAATTTATCTATTAACATAAATTAGTTATGAGTCTTACTATTGAAATCTAAACTTAATATTAAATTTGTCTTTTTTTCTGTTGTGTGATGTTGATATTTTGTATTTGTACCATTTTCTAATATAAGGGTGGCCCAAATGGTTGACCGTGTGTGTTGAAATTTAGCTGCTTTGTAACCTATAATTTTATTGCTATTTTTGACAAGAAAAGTAACAGATATGGCAAGGTTGGTGAAAATCATTTTTTGATCATTAAAAAATAAACAATTGGAATGCTTGAACCATTGCAAAACCCTAAAATCTTCCTTACTTCTAAGCATCTCTTGGCTAGATTGTAATTGTATTTAAATCCTCAGGTCAATTATAAGCAATACTGTCATTGCACTAAATCGAGTGCAATGGAAGAATTTGAAACATATAGCCAACTCGAACTAATTTTGGGATTGAGGCTATGTTGTTGTTGTATTATTATTGAATTTGGAGATACATTACTGACAGGTTAACTCTTTCGGATATTAAGAGACTGTGGTCAAAAATCTCAATTGGCCATATGAAGCTAGTCAAATGAGGCATTCTGAAGTCTGGCCCTTTCAGTGTCATTGAGGGAGTCTTTTTACGGTCTGCTTTAATCTCTGGGTGACGAGAAATATCCTAAAAAGAAAATAGTTGTAATTTGTAAAAGTTATTGTTTGTGGTTGTAATATCTAAAAATTAGTACTTGTATATTAAAAAATTATTTTAGGAAGAAATTAATTCTTACAAGGAAAAGAGGAGCCTTGATTTTTGTTCACTTAGATACTTACGAGGATTGATTCACTCCAAAGGCATTTTCAAATAATTCTCAGATACGGCATCGGATACATGATTTCATTAGTTAATTCTGTAGGCATTATTCTTTCTTTTGTGTTTGTTATTTAGGTATGGCTATGTTATTTACGCTTAAGTTTTTTGGTCCAACATTCAGGTTAAGTACTGCAATGGAAAGAGATGGAGGACACCAGCATCGTGTTTCACCTTGGAGTCAGTTCATGCCAAAAGTACCTCAGGAGAATCATTTAAGTTCAAAATTTTCGGCGAAACACGTAGTGTTTTTAGGGTGGTTGAATGATGGATTTGACACACTGTTTACATTGAAGCATGGATCAAGCTTCTAATCAGGGAGACGATCTCCCATATGTACATATTACAATTGATAAGGTTACCGTGCAATTAACAAACTTCTGCTCCTTGAGACTGATATTGATAATACTGAGTTCATTGTACAAATTTCTCCAATGAAAACTAGAGTCACGAGCAAGTTTACGACTTCGATCTCTTACTTCAATGTTCAAGGAAATTTATGGTTGGTGGCAAACTTCAAGAAAACATGTAGTTATGTTGGTTTTCATCCTATCTAGTTTATCTGTTGCAGGACAAATTCTTCAGCCAGTTGAAATTTGTATATTTTACCCCTCTAGAATTGTTCATCACGACAATTCAAAAATTGTTGAACGAGGAAAGCCTGTAAATGTGCTGTTCACTTTCATTTTAAAAGTAAAAAGGTCATAATTTTATCTATTTCATCAATGAAAGACACATGATTGTTACAAGGTAGATTGGTTACCCTTTTTCATCTTCCAATGTCACTGTATGGCTGTTATTGTTTGAATGAAATGGTAAAAAATATTAAATGTTGTATATGGAGGCATCAAGATCGTTTGGTACAGCTTTGAGGAAAACTTCAAATTTCTGATTCTCTTGGAAAGGAAAGGAAAAACTCAACTGGCAGGATACCATTTTATAATGATTCATAGAAATATCCTTGTGTAAGTTCCATCATGAAAATCTTAATGGACAGACATTATGAAGGCTAGACAGCTCAAAGTAGACGAAAAATAGAAACAAATGCCGCAAACGGCAATAAAAACGAAAATTCCTAATGAAAGTTATAAGCAAAACAAAACTTTCCTAAAATAGCAAAATTGCCGTTTCGGAGGGCGAAACGATGAAATTTCGTCGAAAAATGTCGTAGTCACGGCATAGTAGTGAGTTGTGATCTCCACGCCATTTCTAATAAACCCATGCCCCGAAACACCAAAAATCAAACACCCAAACTTCGCCATTTGCGAAAATTACTAAAATGCCATTCTGTCATAACTTTCCATCATATTTTTCCAAGAATTTTCAAGCTAATTCTTGGACTTCATTCTCCCCATGGTGGACAGAATTTGCCCTCGAATTTTCATCATCAGACGTATCCCCATTATAGGGAACAAGTTGCTTGACATTAAATACATCAGCCGTGCGAATGTGACTTGGCAACTTCAATCTGTAAGCATTAGGATTAATTTTCTCAAGAACCTCCACATGACCAATCTTTCGAACTGACAATTTGTTGTAATCACCCATAGAGAACCGTTCTTTAGTGAGAATTGCCCACATAAAGTCACCCACTTCAAACTCCGTGTGACGTTTCTTCCGATCTGCATATTGTTTGTACTTGTCAGCAGCCTTCTACAAGTTATCTTTGACAGATTGATGAATCTTTTGCAGCCCACTAATAAAGTCTTCTGCTTTGCCATGCCATCTAGTCTTATTTGGCATTGGTAACAGATCAAGAGGACCTCGAGGTAGTACTGAATACACAACTTGATAAGGACTAAACCTGGTACTTCGATTAACAATATGGTTGTGTGCAAATTCTGCCTGGCTCAACTTGAAGTCCTAACTCCTAACATTCTCACCCACTAAGCTCCTCAAAAGATTGCCTAAGGAATGGTTAACAACTTCAGTCTGCCCATCTGTTTGCGGATGATAAGCACTGCTAAATTTCAGCTGCATGTTCACCATAGCCCACAAACTGAGCCAAAACTGGTTGAGGAATCTGGTGTCCTGATCTGAAACAATCAAGGTAGGAAGGCCATGCAATCTATACACCTCCCGAAAGAACAGCTGAGCCACCTTTACAGCATCTTTGGTCTTCTTACATGGGATGAATTGAACCATCTTTATAAACGGTTAACCACCACAAAAATAGAGTAATTACCCAGCTGTGTTCTAGGCAACCCCAGCACGAAATCCATGCTAATATCAACCCATGGTTGTTTTGGAATTGGCAAAGGCATATATAAACTGACATTAGTTGCGGTACCCTTCGAAAGCTGGCAAGTCTGGCATCGCTGTACATATCTGTCCACTTTCTTGCGAATGGTAAGGAAAAAGTAAGAGGCCTGCACTAGTTGCAAGGTGCGATCAGGCCCAACATGTCCTTCCCCATGCAACTCTTTAATAATTAGCAATCTCAAGCTGCAATTAGGAATTCAAAGTTGGTAGCCCCGAAATAAGAAACCCTCATGGAGTGTGTAATCAGTACGTTCCCCACTCTGCACCTTCTCCACAATAATAGCAAAGAAAGGATCAGTAGTAAATAAATCAAAGAAGTAGGAAAACACAGGTACCTCAATGGTCATGTGGCTCAACAAAATTTTTGTCTGCTCAGGGCATCGACAACTCTGTTGGTCACACCAAACTTGTGTTTCACCACAAAAGTAAAGCGCTCCAAATAGGCCACCCAGGAAGCATGTCTGGCCGAGACCTTGTTCTGCCCATGTAAGTGTCGCAATGCCTCGTGGTCAGTAAACAACACGAACTCTCTGTGAAAAAGATAATGCCGCCAATGCTTCACAGCTTGTACCACTGCATAGTACTCCACATCGTATGTGCTATACCTCAACTTCGCCTCAGACAGCTTCTCACTAAAATAGGCAACAAGCCTATTATTCTGACTCAAGACAGCTCCAATGCCTACCTTGGATGCATCATTATGTAACGCAAATGGTAGGTAAAAATCTGGGAACACCAGAATGGGTGCAGTGGTTAACGTACCTTGATCAGTTGAAATGCTTCATCTACCTCGTTGCTCCACCCAAACTTCACGCCCGTAATACAGTCTATAATTGGGGCCATGATGCTTCTGAAGTGTGGAATGAACCGCCTGTAGAATGAAGCCAACCCATGAAAGCTACGAACCTCCGTGACTGTGGTGGGTCTAGGCCAAGTGCGGATGGCTTCTACATTAGACTCATCAACCTACAGCCCTTCTCCAGAAATGACATAGCCTAAAAAAAGGACCTTCGGTGTAAAAAATGAGCACTTTTTCATCACAGCATAGAACTTCTTCCTGCGCAAGATAGTCAGAACATCTCGCACGTGCCGGAGGTGTTCCTCCTCGTTATTACTGTATATCAATATATCATCAAAATATACCATAACACACTTGCCTATCAAAGGTCTCAAGCTCTGATTCACGACTCTCATGAAGGTGCTAGGTGTGTTTGACAGCCCAAACGACATGACTAACCACTCATACAGCCCCTCCCTAGTTTCAAAAGTAGTCTTCCACTCATCCCCAACTCTAAAGCAAATCTGGTGGTACCCACTCATCAAATCCAGTTTTGTAAAAATTTTTGCTCCACTCAATTGGTCAAGTAAATCATCCAAACGAGGGATAGGAAAGCGATACCTAACAGTAATCTTATTCATTGCTCTACTGTCCACTCACATCCGCCAGGAACTATCTTTCTTTGGTGTGAGGAGGGCTGGCACTGTACACAGACTCAGACTTTCACGGATGAATCCCTTTGCCAATAACTCTTCAACCTGTCTGCGCAACTCCTCATGCTCACTGGGACTCATTCGGTAGTGTGGTCTATTAGGTAGTGACACACCAGGTTCAAGGTCAATCTGATGTTGAATATCACGCAATGGTTGCAGTCCTTTTATCATCTCATAAGGGAAAACATCACAAAACTCCTTCACAATAGGAATTGCAGATTCAGGAACATCAACATCTCTATCTACCTCCTTTCCCATCAAGATGTAAACGACCTCAGAATCCTATAATCCATCTTCAAATCTTACCAAAGACAGCAAACTGCTAGATTATTTAGTAGGCTTAACTTCCTCTGGGTCCTTGGTGGGTACTAGCACAATCTCCACTCCCTTGAACATAAGGGTGTATTTATTGGTTCTGCCATCATGCAAAACTCCCCTATCAAACTGCCAAGGACATCCCAGTAATAAGTGGCAAGCATCCATAGACACAACATCACACCAGAAGGAATCCTTATAGTTAGCACTAATAGAAAAAGTCACCAAGGCGCCCTTCGACACCTTCACCTCACCATCCTTCTTCAGCCAAGCTGACTTGTAGGGTTTGGGGTGTTGCTAAGTTGTAAGGCCCAACTTCTGAACCACTTCAACAGAGATGATATTCTCATAGCTGGCTACATCAATCATGAACCTGCACACCTTGCCTAAGATGGTACACTTGGACTGAAAAATGTTATTCCGCAGCCACTCATCATTAGCGACAGCTCTAGGAGTCATACACGAACGCCTTACAACTACGGCAGTACCCACATCTCTAGTCACGACCTCCTCTTCTGCGTTGTCAGAAGTATCAAACGCTGGTTCTGCAGTGATGTGGGCCTCTTCCCCTTCGTCTTCCTCTTCGTTCTCAATAAAGAGAGCCTTCTTCCCTCTACATTCTGACTTCCTATGACAAATTCACCATAACCGAAGCATTTAATCCCACTAGTGCCAGGTCTGTTTGTGTGACTAGCAGGGTTAATTGCAGCGATATTACCTCCAGTATTGGCTTTCCAACCACTAACATTACTGGAAGCATTACTCACACCCCGACGTTGTTGTTTCTCCACTAACAATGCTCGCTGGTGCGCTTCAGATTAGGAAGCTGGATCAAACATGTTGAAGACATCTTGGATCTGCACACTCACTCCACCAATATACCGTGCCACTAATTGGTCGTTAGTCTCCTGCAATTCGTTTCTAGCGACTAACTGATAATACTCAGTAGTGTAATCATCCACTGAATTTGCCCCTTGTCTCAGATTCTGCAACTTCTGAAACATAAGGCGTTGGAAATTGTAAGGCAAGAACTCAGCCTGTAAGTATTTTTTTATCTTCTCCCACGAGGTGATCTTCGCCTTTCCATTCCTATTCCACATCAACTTATGTTGTTGCCACTAAGCCGTGGCCCTGTTACAAATCTGGTCACAACCAGTTGCACACGCTTGTCTTCGGGCACACCTTTGAATTCTAGAACTTCTTCAACTGACGCCAGCTAGTCTAAGATATTCTAAACCAGTTGAACGAATCCACAAACAACTCGATCTAGGTCAAAACTTAAGCAAAAGTTCGAAAATTCTTTTATTTCAGCCAAAACTATGAATTACAACCAATAGATCACTTAAATAGCGAAACCCTAAAATTTGTCAAAAATAGTAAAAAGTACAAAAAGCCCTAAACTGAAAACTAGATGAAAAATAGAAACAAATGCCACAAACGGCAATAAAAACGGAAATTCCTAATGAAAGTTATAAGCGAAATAAAACTTTCTTAAAATAGCAAAATTGTCGTTTCGGAGGGCGAAACGATGGAATTTCACCGAGAAACGTCGTAGTCACGGCATAGCGGTGAGTTGTGATCTCCACGCCGTTTCCAATAAACCCATGCCCCTGGAACGTCAAAAATCAAATGCCCAAACTTCGCCATTTGCAAAAATTACTAAAATACCATCTTGTCATATCTTTCCATCATATTTTTCCAAGAATTTACAAGCTAATTCTTGGACTTCATCATATCTCCTACTTCGTCATCACCATAACTTCCATATCTACTTCTTTAGTTTCAGAAGAGCCATGGCCTCTTCAACCATGCAATTGCATTCTCTTTTCATTCTCTTAAGTCTCCTTATCTTTAAGAGCTCTGTCGCAACTTAGACATCGCCAAAGTTAACAAGTGCAAATGAACAAACAACAACAACTACAGCAAAATCTCAATCTCAAATGAGTCGACATGAATCAAACTAAATTTTTCGCTTCACTTGATTTAACGCAGTTTGTGGCATGCATTGAAAACCCCTTAAATCTTTTTTCACCTACGCATTCTTAATTATTTTAGGCTATCCTATTTTGTATTGAATTGCTTTAATTTTTATTCTGTCCAGTTTTCTAACTAGCGAATTGCTTATATGTTCCAACCTTTTAGTTTGTGTCTTTTAGCATTATGTTGTATACATGGGAGGAAGTGATCATCATGAAGATCAAGGTGGTGATGAAACTGTAGCATTAGCTTATTTAACGTTATCATCCTTTATCATACCAAGGCGATTGATTGTTGTTTAATGTGAGTTATATCAGTTAAGAAGTTGCATTCAATACCGGTGAATTACAACATTGAAAGAATACAAATACTCAAGTACATCAATTCCACCAAGTATGCATTGCAGTTGTTATTATTGATCCTTTAACAAATTACTTTTCTCTCATTTCAAGACAACTCTATTCTTCTAGATTTGAACATTATATGTTTATTTTTAGGAATCCTATGACAACCGTTCTTCCAACAATGGGCATAAAAAGGTTCAAACTAGCCCCTATCGTTGCGTCCTTTTCATCTTGAGGCCTTGGACAACTTACAGATACCATTCTTAAGGTTTGCGCAATCTACTTTGTCGTTAAGAATCTCTCTTCCATTTGCTTCGCTTATAATAAAAAATACCACCGTACAAATCAATGTAGTAGTTCCAGGCATAGGCATATTGGCATTAATGGCCTCGAAAGGAAAAGAAAGAATTTCTTTTGGGAAGAAACCATCAGACTTTGCAATCAAATTTGGGACGTCGATTGCTTGCCCTCACATCACAGGTATAGCTGCAGTTCTCAAATCGTTTTCACAATTGGAGTCCTTCAAGCATCAAATCTACCCTTATGACCACAGGTACGTATTCATTCATCATTTTTTTTAGAATCAATTCTTATTGAACTTCATATAGCACAAGTAGTAGCTTTTGCAATTGTTTATCATTGCAGCAACCATGTCTAACAATCTAGGGAAGCCAATCACAAACAACAAATACAATCCTACAAGTCCACTTGAAATAGGAGTAGGAGAAGTTAGTCCACTTAGAGCCACTAATCGTGGACTAGTGTATGAGACCACACGGAAGGACTATCTCTATTTCCTGTGTTACTACGGATACAAATCGAAAGTTATACAATTGGTCGCATGCCCCCAAATTTACATGTCCAAAGAATTCCTTTGAGGATCACATATTCGACATCAACTACCCTTCCATCTCCATTAGGAGTTTTCAAGCACGCCGATTTATTCGAACGGTTAGAAGAACTGTAACCAATGTAGGGCATTCAAATGCGACATATACTATCAGTGTGATCTCTGCTGTTGATTTGGATGTTAAGGTGAGGCCTCAAAAATTAGTATTCGGTGAAAAAACAACGAATGCATTGTTCTAGGTCTCGTTTTCGAGCAATGGTATTGCAAAGGGGTACAACTTTGGATTACTCAGTTGGTCTCATGATTTTGGAGTAAAAGGAATTTTTGACAAGTGGGTCTATGCACGACTTAAACTGACATGTGACATGAGTTAGATTTTAGAGTCGTTACAGTTTACACTCAGTCCAAATTGTGTTTGCAGTGAATATTATGTGATTTTGAAAATTTTATATACCCGAGACAAGATTAAGAATTAAATTAAATACATGAATCAAATTATATTATGTGATTTTATAAACTGTGTTTGCAGTGAAAATTATGTGATTTTATATACCCGAGACAAGATTAAGAAATATTATGTGATCTTATAAACAATTTGCACTCAGTCCAAACTGTGTTTACATGAATCAAATTATATTTTGTGAGGAATGTACATTCATCTCATTTGTTTCTTGAGCTGGCTTAATATTTTTGTTTATAACATATATAAGATGTTGCATCAACAACTTCATCATCTTTTTGTGACTGTTGAAAGTTTTAAGTCCCTTAATGATTTGATACTTTTTAGCCTTAATTCCATTCAAAAAACTACATGAAACTACAACTTAATAGATTATACTTAAATTTTTCTCAATGCCCCTATAAATTCATAACATATAATAAGACGTATAATCTTATTTACCATTATGCGTAGAAGTGTGATACATAAAAGTTGATTCCCAGGGTCGAACCTGGCATTTTGGTGGCTTAGGCATAACCTTTTTGCCACTCTTGGCATGCTTTAATCAAAATTACTTTATTTTCACCTTATATACCGTCATTGTACTTTAAAAACTATTTAAAGATTTTTCCCCCTTCCTTTCTCTAGACCTGGGACTGATGGTGAAACGTGTAAGAATCTCTTTATCATCGGTGGAGTTAAAAAGGGGCAGAGGGTGCGAGTCTAGAAATTAAAGAAAGTTGAAAAGACTCATTCCTTTGGCCAGATTAAAAACTTCTAAAATAGTGATATTTAACCTAGCAATGTGTACTTGAGTATTAGTAGTTTAGCACTAAAATCAACTTGTTGAAAAAAAACCAAACCTCAACAAAAAAGTAGTAACTAAAAAATCGACAAAAACATCTTTGGTGAGATGATAAGCGTGTCACATGCAAAAGTTAATGATGAGTGTTCATTTAGGCATGATTTAGTATAGGATATTAGATGTTAATTGATCATATTTATCTTGTTTTAGAGTGATAAAGGCTTGTTTTATTTGTTTCATGGATTTTATATTTATTTGGCAGTTTTGGGACCGAAGGCCTGTGTTGAGCTTAATTGACGTTGTTCAGTTCAGAGGGCATAACTTTCACATCCGAAGTCAGAACGACTCGCCGTTGGTCTTGTTGGAAAGAAGATTTCGATGCAAACATTTTCAGTCTTAAACATCATGAGATATGTATTTAAAGTGTCTTAAAAGAACACACACAGTTGGAAAAATTTGGCTAAGTTCCCTAATGATCCCTTTTCAGTGTAAAGGCCATAACATTCTCATCTCAAATCCAAATGACTTTCTCTTTCCGTCTTGGAAAGTAGACTCCAAGATGAACATTTTCATATCTCACAAGACTTTTCAGATTCGGCCTCTAAGTGGTACAAAATCGCATTGAAAAGCAAAGAATAAAAACACATCATGTGGACACCTTGATAAACAAATTCTCACGGCGTGACTCACATATGAGTTAAACAGAGAGCTAAAAAAGGACGCCGTTAGGACGCCATGTTTCACATATTCTCATGGCACCGACAAAGCATCGATACCTGAAGACTCTTAATTTCAGGAATTTTACCTATTTCGCGATTTTTAGGTTTTCAACCTATTTTGTGGTCTTCCTATAAATACTAATAGACTCTAATTCGAAAAGAACACTTGTTTTTACTTCTGTTTTGCATTAGAACTAGGTTTTTGGCTTGATTATGTCTAACAAATCTCCTCTCTTTAGGTTAAAGGTGGATCGGTCAAGCTTTGCGACTTGGGATTCTGTTATGAGGTTTATTTATATTTAATTATCTTGATTCTTTTCTATGGTTTATTCTCTTTGGTATTGTTTTTAATAATAGGGTTAGATATAATTGTATGTTTAGAGCCTACACAGACCGAGGTAATGTGTCCAACGCGTTAAATCTAGAGCACTAGCGATCAGGTTGCCTGTTTGGTTAGGGAAGTAGTCAACGGTCGTATCTTAGCTGTTCAAATTAGGAAGTGCGAGGAACTGAGTGCGTCACTGGGTTTATAGCTGCACAAGATCATAGGTTATTCTCATATCTTTTATAAAACAAGAATTAATGGAATTAATCCCAAGTTGTATCGCGAAGACCGTGAAGCTGAATACCTAGATTTTCTTCCATTGCATTAGTCCAATTTCAAAGTTTTCAAAGTTTCCAAAATTTTTACAAAATCCCCTATTTTCTCTTCTCCCTTAGAAACATAAGTCAGTAACCTAGCGCTTGAGGTTCGACCCCGAGCTTACCACTGTTACAGTCTTTTGTAGTTTTTGGTCTAAGAATCGGGAATTATATTTAATGTTTTACAATGCGCGTCAAATTTTTCCGCCGTTAGTGGAGACTAGGTCCTACTTGATTTAGGTTTTTCTTTTCTTTCTTTTATGCATAGTAGTCTTCGTTGATCACATTCCACTGAATCCTCTCTACCCTTTGATCCGAAAATCAAGAAGACTTACCGACGAAATGCGAGAGAAGCGCGCCAATGGAAGCAAGCTTCTGAAGTTACTCCTAACGTTTCATATTCTCTAGAAAAAGAGGATAACGAGCACAATCCTCCCCAAGATGAGAGGAACAATCAGAATCAAGGGGATAATCAGGATAGGGCACCATTAGGACTGAGGGGACATATAATTCCCCAATTTTAGCCATACGCACCTAATGTGTTAAACCCTGCTCATGCACCAACACATGATGAGCCCCGCATCACCCTTTAGATAGAAAATTAGGAGATGCAAATTCTCCTTACACATCAGCCTCATTGCATTGCATATCCTGCATATAGTGGTGACTTTGAGCTTAAGTCCGATTTTCTAAACCTTTTGTCCTCCTTCCATTGCTTGGATCATAAAGGTCCGGTGACTTTCATCAAAGATTTCGACTCCAAATGTTTAACGATGAAGCGACCTAGAGTACAGGAAAATGAAGTCAAATTATTGGCTTTCCCGTTCTGTTTTAAAGATAGAGCGCAAGAGTGGTTGTTTTACCTTCCCCCAGGATCTATCACTAGCTAGAATGACTTGATTTTAGCATTCTTAAGGGAATACTTTCCCGAATCTCGGTCGTCTTAGCTTATCTCAGAGATATGTAATTTCAAGATGAAAAAAGTAGAGACCTTCAATGACTATTGGGGAAGATACAAAAGACTAATTATACTGTGTCCCCAACATGGTCAGAGTAAAACCTTTCTTGTCCGATTCCTCTATAAGGGTCTTAGGTCCCTTGAGAAGCGCATGATTGACAACACTTGTGGTGGAGCCTATAAGAAGAGAACAACCGATGAGATGTTCGAGTTGTTTGAATCTATGGATAGTCAGTCTCGTCAATATGTTGACGACGATAAGGATAAGGATCCTTCTTGACACATCTTTAGTGGAAGTGGGTCAAGCAACACTGATAGGAAGATTGACAAACTCACCGATCTCATGGAGTGTTTCCTTACATTCGGGAAAGCTCAGGCCAAGATTTGCGGCTTTTGTGACGCTTTTGGCCATACTACGAATTCTTGTCCCACCTTGTTCAGAGAACAAGCTAACGCTTTAGGTGGCAGATTCCAAGGTCTTCCTTGGAATCAATACAGGCAACACTCTGGTAATACATATAATCAAGCCATTAATAACCCCTATTTGAGATATGGGTTACATAATCAGAACTTCTCTCAGTTAGGCCCCAATCTGTTCATACTACCGGACCCTTAGAGGATATGATGAGGACACTCATCACTAAGGTGGACAACCTTATAGTCGACATGACACAGTACAAAGCAACTAATGATGCTACTGTGCGTGACTTAGCAGTTCAAGTGAATCAAATAGCTAGAGAGCTAGGTAAACTTTCAGACTAGGTCAAATTACACGCCCAACCCACCCCTAACCCTAAGGTGCATGTAAATGTCATATCATTAGTTGTTGAGAGCGAGCCTAGGGAGGCTAAGGTAGTTCGTAGAGAGCATCACACTATACATGAGCAGGATGAGGAGGCAGACTCAAACTTGTGACAGTTGGCTAACCGGTGTATGTATAGCGCAGTGCATGCATATTAGGTTGACTACCCTTAGTAATTGAACTCGAAATGTCCGTCCTCACATGGTAGAGTCAAACTTATGACAGTTGGCCAACCGGTCAAGTACCTTAGGGATCTAAGCTAAATCAGGAGCACTAGCGATCTGGTTATCTAGGTGTAGTGTCTTCACAAACTGAGGTAATGTATCCAACGTGTTAAATCTGGAGCATTAACGATGAGGTTGCGTGTTTGGTTAGGGAAGTAATCAAAAGTAGTACCTTGTTGTCGACATCAAGAAGTGCGAGGAACTGAGTGCGTCGCGGGTCTATAGCTGCACTAGATCATAGGTTAGTCTCATATCATTTATAATCCAAGGATTAATGGATTCAATCCCAAGTTGTATCGCGAAGACCGCAAAGCTGTATACGTAGATTTTCTTCCATTGCATTACATCAACTCCAAAGTTTTCAACATTTTCAAAAGTTTTACAAAATCCCCTATTTTCTCTTCTCCCTTAGAAACCTAAGTCAGTAACCCAGTCTTTGTGGTTCGACCTCGAGCTTACCACTGCTACAGTCTTTTGTAGTTTTCGGTATAGGAATCGGGAATTATATTTGACGTGTTACAACGCATAGCAGGCAAGATTTTTTAAGGTCGAGAGTTCGACTCCCCATAAAAAAATGCTAGAGCGACAACCCTAAAATGTACATCAGAATGCACAACACCCCTATCAAATCATGTTTTGAACATCAGAATATGTAAGCTCTCATCTAAAGGTAAAACGGATGGAATAAGATATGGAAATTATCTATTTAGGATTCAATAAAATAAAATAAAATAAAAATGGGTTGCGTGAAAGTTCTTTGGCTCTCATAACAAGTTTACAACAAAAAAATTCTCAATCCCAAAATAATTGGGTGCTGCTTTGTATATTAAATATTCCATTCTTCTTGATTCAATGCATTCTAAGCTATCTTAAGTCTGCCTTTATGTCGTCAAATTTCTTCAAGTTTTATTTATTATGTTTAGTTTTCAATATGAGGATCATAACACAATTTTTCGTTAGCTAATAGAGTCGAACCGTCTTCCATAGAAGGGGAAAGTTGAGAAGAAAAAAGGAGTAAGCTACATCAACATTGATTACATCTTTATATAGTGACTAAACCCCAACGAACTATATAGAAATTACTATATAACTATTGCACTACAATTCCTATATTTTGTAATATACTATTACATATAAGCATCAACATTGTACACTTAACTCAGCTTGTACAAAATATTTCTTTAAAATCTTGCGTTGATTTAGTTATATCGCATAATTTTTTTCACTTTCAAAACATATTTTTCCTCATTTTGTGTTGTATAAACATTTAATGTTTGCATGTGCCTATGTTTGTGGCTAACTCGCTTATATGATTAAGTCAATTCTCCTAATAAAAAAAAAGTCAATTCTCCCTTCAAAATCTTTTTTTTTCTTAAGAGAACAAGAATGTCACTAAATCTTTTTTTTTTCTATCATATATGTTTCTACCAAGTGATTTTATATAATTTTCAAAAATTAATATTCTTTAGATAGCAAATTCGTGAATGCATGATCCTAATCACTATTTTTTTGCTAACTATGAGAATAGAACATAGATGCTCAGAACATAATTCATGATATTTACTTTTGTCAGAGTAATAATTCTCATTTCTTTGCCACTATACCACACCTTTGAAATATCTCTCAATATATTTCGTAATTAATTTGTGAGGGTTGCTACCTTATTATTGCCAAAGATAACTTCATTGTCATTGCGAGTGGTCATGTTGTTTTGAAGTTGAATATATAGTTTTTAAAAATATGTAAACATGAAGATCTTATATAATAAGTACGTTATAGTTTTCCTTTAGAGCAGAACATTTGTTAAATCTATACTATATATAATGTCAATCCTCCTAAGGATCCAATTAATTTTAAATTTATACTTATTCCATATTTGTCTTTCATTTCTTTTTACTTATTGGTTTAAAAAGAAGTTAGCTAATAATCATTGGGGGCATTTGTGGAAAACAAACACACTTCTAGTTAGTTTTCTAACCGAACCTTTATTAACTTTTCCTAAATTATCGCCATTTCTCTCTCATATCCACGTATCTCTCTACAACCGTTCTCCTCCCTTGCGGTTTGCAAAGTTAAAAATTCAAACACAATATCTGCCATTTATTTATTTATTCATTTTTTAAAGATTTTGCATATCATCCATGGATAGAGATTAACATTTATTGCAAGATTTACAGTTAGAAAACAAAGGGGTTGGGTATGTAGTGATGATTTTATGCAATTAGTTGCATCAACGTACATTCATGGCAAGACGCACCATCATGATTTGATTTTGACTAATTGTGATAATTTTTAGTGTTTTCATTATTTTATATATATATATGGCGGTTGATAATATTGGTCAGTTTTATTTTTCTTTTTTGGATGTGGAGGACGATATGCTCCTAATTAAGTTCAAAGGCTAATTGATCGATTTGGAAACTTCTCATCTTTATCCATACGTGACAATTAAATGGGCAGATCACAATTCTTCACGAGTGTGGAGATGCAGAGAAGTTAATTTTCCTATTTACTTTCACTGTACATTGACAATCATTTCTATATTAACATAAGTTGTCAATTAATTACTTTTATATATCTTTGGATAATTACACTCTTTGAAGGGCAAATTTTGTGACAGATGGATTGCATAGATAGATATCTATATATGGAGCAAAACCATAGATTTGGACACATTAGTTAACTAATTAACTTTTGAAAGAAATGGATGGGTCTTCAGTGAAATGGAAGGACAACGAGAGGAAAATTGTAAGAGTGGGAGGGTTAATTAAAGGTGGTTAGACAAAATGTAATGTAAATTGATGCACAGGGGTTTCATTTTAGGTTCCATTTATTTTTTTCAAGGTAAAAAATCGAGGTAGCTTTATTTTGGGTTCATGAAGCAACAAAAAATGTTAATGGTGGAATAAAACCACATGATATGCTAGAGATCCTGATCCAGTATTCAGTCTAGGCACATGATCCATTTGTTAGATACTCAACAAATCAAAATGCTTCATATATATAATTGAGATAATTATCATTATTTATTAAAATTCATTAATAGATGCTCAAATTTGGTTTTTTTTTTTGTTTTTTTTCCATTCTGTGTTATTATAATTTTTTTTTAAAAAATTTATACTATAATATTGTTGATTTAGACGTCTCTCCTATGGAAAAAGATTGGCTGACCCTCTTTGGACATCGAGAAATGCGCACCTACCATGTTAGCATTGTCCGATGCAAATGTGATGTACATCTCAAGGTGCATAGTTTGGGGACCTTCTGGTAGATGCGCCAATAAATTTTATTTAGACATTCATCATTTAGTCCAAACACTTGCATAGAATTTACAATGTTATAAAAATAATATTTGAACCTATAAATTTCTCAATTGTGACTTTCCGCAAAAATAAATGTAATTCTCTTTAGTCTCATATCACTAAATGAAAAATATGTATGATATGAGCCTAGTATAAAATAAGAGGTTAGAGAACCCTCCAAACTCATACCTAAGTTTAATTTAATATCTAGATTCTAGAAACAATCCCTAGGGTCCTCCTCCCCACCCATCCCCACTACACCCCATTCCTCTCGATCCCCTCTTCTCCTCCTATCTCCCATCTTCTTCTCCACTCTCCTCTCTCCTTCCAGCCTACTCCCCCTCCCTCCTCTCACCTTCCCCTTCTCCTTCCCCTTTCCCGTCCCCTTCGCTCTAGATATTAAATTAATCTTATCTTTTTCAAGGGGCGTGCCACCTTTCAAAATAAATAAAAAAAAGGCTTGGCGCACCTCGCAAAAACTAAACAAAAATCATTATTAATATTATTCACTCTTTTCAATCTTCTTGGTCATTATTTTTCTGTTAAGGCAGCATCGATGGGTGTGACGCTTATGAAATTTTTTTTTCCTTTCTTGTTGTTACTACTACTGCTAAGGCTTCTTCATTTTTTATTATAATTTTCTTTTCAATCTTTTCTTTTTGACATTCTTGGCAACTATATATCCATATTTCCGTCTTTGCGTCTTTTAGGCTTGCCGATGGTATATTACTTTCATCTCCTAGAATTTAGCCATTTCAAACATGTTTGTTTCTGCCACTACTGCCCATTCCATGTTTTAAATACTGAAAAATATGCACACTCATCTCATCTCTACAATACCTTTTAGGTTTTATTCTAAAGTCTATTCTTTTTATGAAACTTGAATTTGCCTCATCAACTGGTTGTTGTCCACTGGTATGCTTTTCCATCGTATTTTCCTTCATAATTTCACAATTTTATGCCCTAGTGTAATTTTATTCATCTTTTGTCGTATGATTATTTGCTAAACCTACTTATTAATTATAATTGATTATGGTTGTTCTATTAGTGGCTAATCTGGTAGTCTTTCGACCTTGATTTGGTGCTTTGTGCATGTAGATGGACAGGAAATTTAGGGGTTTTACGTTCAGTCATATGATGGAGACAGGATAAAAATTTTGATTTTTCCTTGTAATTCGCTCTCTTGAAAAATGTAATAATTCTAGAAATGTAATTCGACATGGAGGACTTTTGTGAAAATTTGCCAATTTTGAGAAGTTTGGGAAACATTCTCTTAGATGATGAAAAGATTCAAATTGCTATTTAGGGATGTCAAAGTAAGCACAATTATGCATTTATAGCATTCAAAAATATTAATCTAATGGTTTGGAGCATTTCTAATGATACAAACTACGGATACTACAAAGAAGTTACAAAGAAAAAAAATCATGCATAGGAAGTAAAATCACTTCAACTAAAAAAATAGATACATAACTCTACATAATGGTATCATATTATGCATAAACTAAGCTATTACTTAATTATTTGTAGTTAAAATGTGTCTCTAAATGTAACTACCCAAATCTTCCCCGATCCGACTTGGGGGCAATTTAGTAATTTAAATATTAAATGTGTGTTGAATTTTCTTTAAATTGGATTATGAGTGAAATGGTATAATATCCTACACCTTGAGACGCGCATTTTATTTGGTTTGAAGATATTTCATAATATACTCTCGTTCTCATTAAGGAAATTTACAAGAGAAAAAGTTCTCAAAAACTTTTCTTAAACATGAAGAAAGTTATATTTGGAGGCGAGATCTCTAGATTTATGAGATCCCACTAACTTGGGAAATAAATGTGGGAATTTTTCTAATCAAAAGTGGTGAAATATCCAAATTTATGAGAACTCATTAATTAGGGAAAGATTTTGTGAGAACTTTCCTGGTCAAAAGGGACAAGATCTCTAAATTCATGAGATAACATTAATTAGGAAATGATTTATGGAAAACTTTCCTGGTCAAAAGGCTAATTAAGTAGACTAATGAAAACGGACCAAAAACATATTAGAGTTAGACTTAAGGCCCAATGAGAGGGCACTTTAGTCTTTAACAATGGTAGATTGCTTACCCTTTTTCATGTTTTGTTTGACTTAAAACTTGCTTACACCCCCCTTTACGAATAAGAACCATGTCTCCAGTACTTTTCATTAAAAGCTTTGTGATTTGATTTACAACTTCATGCGCAGAGTTGTTTTGCTTTATAGGTAATACTTGCATGTTTGATAGTTGATCAAGTTTTTCCTCTTATTGAGCTCCGTTGGTTCTTTTAGCTCGTCCCACTTACATCTCAGATATCCATGACAACGCTAGATTGAGACAAGGGAGAGGCAAGCTTGAACTCTCCACTTGATGTTAGCCTTATGTTGATATATATTATCTATATTCGATTTTGAAACTATTAAACTTGGGTTGTAATTAAAATAAGTCTTTGGGTAGTTTGAAACCTACTTACCTGTAGTTGTTCTACTTGGGAGTTTTAATAAACCTTGTTTAGTTTAAATGAATACGAACCCATGTATAGTTTCATAGATGTTCTTGTGAACTTAAATTTATTGGCTTAAGGATATCTCTTTATATTTATTCCGCAATCATTATCATTTGTTTAGCCAATGTGTATTCCACAGGTTTATTTGAGAGCGTGCCAGAATGTTATTTGGGTCTAGTTTAGGTATCAGGTCCAAGTAGCAGTTTGGGTCAGGTGACCCGACCCTAGGTCGGCGCACACACTAAAACTGGAGAAATGTGTTGTTGTTATTGAAAGGCCGTAAATGAAGTAGTTAAATGTGATGTTTATTTGTCCATAACAAAATTTATCTATTAACATAAATTAGTTATGAGTCTTACTGTTGGAATCTAAACTTAATATTAAATTTGTCCTTTTTTCTGTTGTGTGATATTGATATTTTGTATTTGTACCCTTTCTAATATAAGGGTGGCCCAAATGGTTGACCGAGTGTGTTGAAATTTCGTTGCTTTGTAACATATAATTTTATTGCTATTTTTGACAAGAAAAGTAACAGATATGGCAAGGTTGGTGAAAATCATTTTTCGATCATTAAAGAATAAACAATTGGAATGCTCGAACCATTGCAAAACCCTAAAATCGAGTGCAATGGAAGAATTTGAAACATATAGCCAACTTGAACTAATTTTCGGATTGAGGCTATGTTGTTGTTGTTGTATTATTATTGAATTTGGAGATACATTACTGTCAGGTTAACTCTTTCAGATGTTAAAGGACTGTGGTAAAAAATCTCGATTGGCCATATGAAGCTAGTCAAATGAGGCATTCTGAAGTCTGGCTCTTTCAGTGTCATTGAGGGAGTCTTTTTACGGTCTGCTTTAATCTCTGTGTGACGAGAAATATCCTAAAAAGAAAATAGTTGTAATTTGTAAAAGTTATTGATTGTGGTTGTAATTTCTAAAAATTAGTACTTGTATATAAAAAAATTATTTTAGGAAGAAATTAATTCTTACAAGGAAAAGAGGAGCCTTGATTTTTGTTCACTTTGATGCTTACGAGGATTGATTCACTCCAAAGGCATTTTCAAATAATTCTCAGATACGGCATCGGATACATGATTTCATTAGTTAAGTCCGCAGGCATTATTTTTTCTTTTGTGTTTGTTATTTAGGTATGGCTATGTTATTTACGCTTAAGTTTTTTGGTCCTACATTCAGGTTAAGTACTGCAATGGAAAGAGATGGAGGACACCAGCATCGTGTTTCACCATGGAGTCAGTTCACGCCAAAAGTAGCTCAGGAGAACCATTTAAGTTCAAAATTTTTGGCGAAACAAGTAGTGTTTTTAGGGTGGTTGAATGATGGATTTGACACACTGTTTACATTGAAGCATTGATCAAGCTTCTAATCAGGGAGACGATCTCCCATATGTACATATTACAATTGATAAAGTTACCGTGCAATTAACAAATTTCTGCTCCTTGAGGCTGATATTGATGATACTGAGTTCATTGTACAAGTTTCACCAATGAAAACTAGAGTCACGAGCAAGTTTACGACTTCGATCTCTTACTTCAATGTACAAGGAAATTTATGGTTGGTGGCAAACTTCAAGAAAACATGTAGTTATGTTGGTTTCCATCTTGTCTAGTTTATCTGTCGCAGGACAAATTCTACAGCCAGTTGAAATTTGCATATTTTACCACTCTAGAATTGTTCATCACGACAATTCATAAATTATTGAACGAGGAAAGTCTGTTCACTTTTAGGGAAAGTGTGGCAAGTAAATGTGTTGTTCACTTTCATTTTAGAAGTAAAAAGGTCATAATTTTATCTATTTCATCAATGAAAGACACATGATTGTTACAAGGTAGATTGGTTACCCTTTTTCATTCTCCAATGTCACTGTATGGCTGTTATTGTTGAATGAAATTGTAAAAAATATTAAATGTTGTATATGGAGGCATCAAGATCGTTTGGGACAGCTTTGAGGAAAACTTCAAATTTCTGATTCTTTTGGAAAGGAAAGGAAAAACTCAACTGGCAGGATACCATCTTATAATGATTCACAGCAATATCCTTTTGTAAGTTCCATCATGAAAATCTTAATGGTCAGACATTATGAAGGCTAGACAGCTCAAAGTAGATCTTGTTAAATTGATCACGATATCATGTTTCTTTCAAAATTTCATCCATCTAGAATAGAGGTCATGGGCACTAATACGAGATTTTAAACAATTGATATAAGGTTTGTGGAAAAAGAAAAAGATGAAATTCGTACAAGTTCTTGTACGAATTTAATAATGAAAAAACGATCTTTTGTGTTTTTCTGCATATTATTAGTCTGTGTTGTAAAATTATGAAGAAATGGTTGACATGTTACATGCACTCCAAAATATTTTTGTCCCTCGCCCTGTAGTTTTGGCTGGAAAGCAGTTGGAACTATGACGGTTAAATAATTTCTGTTTTTAAATATAAGTTCATCTTGATTATGCTTTTCATGATTTTTTTTGCTAGCATCCTCTTTATTCCCTTTAATCTTTGACAAGCTCGAAAACTTATCCTGGGCCATTTATCTCCAAGAAAAATGAGGTATCTTGCTAAACTAATTTCTTATGGAAAAATTACAAATCCCCCTAGAGGTTTAGCTTGATATGCACTTGAGTCTTAGATGTTTATTGATCGTTTTTTATTGGCACATCCCTAGAATTGTCTTGAAATATATTAGTGGGACTAACGTGTGAATTTTAAAAACAAAGGGACAAACGTGCATATTATGGCAAACCCCATGATTTAATTTGTAATTTACCCTTTCCTTATTGATATGACTACATATGCTTCCAGTATCATCATATATTCTATTGCAAAATGTGTAGGAAGGTTTTCTTATTGATATGACTACATACCCTTCCCTTATAATTTCTCAATTTATGCCCTAGTGTAATTTTATTCATCTATTATTGTATGATTATTTGCTAAACTTACTTATTAATTATAATTCATTACGGTTCTATTAGTGGCTAATCTGGAAGTTTTTGACCTTGATTGCGTGCTTTATGCATGTAGATGGACAGGAAATCCAGGGGTTTTATGTCCAGACAAAAGGGTTTATTTGGGCATTGTTGATATCTCCTAATTATGTGTACGTTGAGGGCTCTATGGATATCTCATAGTCACGAGGATTTAAGGTTGTTAGGCTTGTGTTCTCGCCCTGAAACCCGAATCAGTTGGGCGTTTACCGCGACTCAACGACCTTTGGTAAGGACTACCTGCTTTTTTGAGTTTTTATTCGGGATCCTTACTTTTTGATTGATTTATTTATAGTCTTTACATATTCATACGTTTCCTGTACCTTTCTTTCTATCTACATGAATTGAACTGCTTATTTATTTCGAAATAATGTATACATCCTGTTTGATGTTACTTACCTGGACTCGTCATTCTTGTGTTTAACTGAGTGCAGATCCACAGTCAAGTAAGGGAGAGGCTCCACTGTTAAGTGACTTGCTTTGAGGATACCGGAGCAGTTCTCCCTTCAACTTCGACTTCAATGTAGGTTTTGGTGCTTTTTGTATTATGTATATATGCTTGTTTTTGTTCACATTGGGATATGGGTTATGTGAGATATCTTGAGACATGTACACACTGATGTTACTCTCGTTGACTTAATATACCATGATGATGGTGTACATATGTGGGGTTTCCACACTCTAGGTTGTCCTGACTAGTTTCTTTGAGGTTATTTGATTAGTTTGAGGTTTAATTGCTTCTGCTATACTTTGATAACTCACTAATTTCAATAACTCAAGATTACTGATTATACAATAATGGTAAATGGTAAGGAAAGCTGACTAGGCTTACGTTGACTTAGCGAGTTGGCTCGAGAGACCACATGAGTCTAGGCCGGGAGGGCCCAGTTTAGGATTGTAGAATTGGTGTCATCATAATAGCCCTTATTAGATTGGCATCCCTTATATTGAAGATATTGTGGAGTATATCCTCGTCCCATTCCCTTCGGTCCATACAAAAGAGAGATTCAACTTTAGTATTCTCAAGTTTGCTCAAGATTCCAGGGTAGACTTCGTGTTCGACACACTCGGCAACCAGACATATTTATATATCCGTATCGAACGACCATCCCCAACTCATCTACACTCGTCCACCAACTTTCCATGGGACTCCATAATACTGAGTGAAACATAATTTGGATTGCTCCCTTTCTCAACTTTAAAAACAGTAACATTGGGGAAGTATCGATCTTTCAACAACCTTGTCGCCAGTGACGTAGGGTTGTCAATTAATCTCTATGCCTGTTTCATCAACATTGCTAGATTAAAATTCCTTACCCGTCGCATATCCAGCCCTCCAAACTGCTTTGGCTTGCACATCGATAACCCACTAGAATTTGTTCATTAAAATCTCCAACTAGTCACATACCTGCATTGGCAAGAGAAAAACACTCACCATGTATGTGGATATCGACTGAATAATTGATTTCAGTATGACTTTCTTCCCCTCTCAAGACAACATCTTCTCTTTCCACCCTTAGAGCATGTTAGTCACTTTTTCAAAAATATATGAAAAGCTTCTTCCCTATTACCCCCTACCCGACCTGGCAACCCAAGATAAAATCCTACATAACTAGAATGTGTAACTTGCAGCACATTACAATTTTCTCCCCTAGTCGCCTGTCATACATTTCTACTAAAGTGAACTGCTGATTTATGAAATAAATAACAATCATCTGCGAAAAATAGAATAGAGATCATCAGAGCCTGACTAGCAACTTTACACCTATGCCACTGTCCCAGCACTTCCTTGCCAATAGAGCCGAGAGTCCCTCAACGCACATCATAAATAAATATGGAGAGATCAGATCGCCTTGTCGCAGACCTTTTGTTGAAACAATCGGCCCCACCTCATAACCACCCACCAAAAAAGTATATCTAATAGAGGAGATATACAACATCATCAACTCAATGCACTGCCTAGCAAATTGCATACGAGCCATCATTGCCTCCATAAAAGCCCACTCCACACAGTCGTACAACTTGCTCATATCAATTTTTAATGTTTTATAGCCTTCCCTCCCTTGAGTTTTCCTGTAGAGCCAGTGGTTAACCTCAAAAGTGAGATAACTTTATCAGTAATAAGTCTCCTCAGAATAAAAACACTTTGAGATTTATAAATGATCTCAAGTAAAATGACATTGAGCCTATTAGCTAACATTTTGGAGACAATTTTATACATTACATTGTATAAGGACATAGGCCTCAAATATGTGATCACCTCGGGCTTTTTTTTTTCGGGATTAAGACCACTAAGTTATCATGTAACGAGTCAGGTAGCTTCCCCGATTATATGAATTGCAATCATGCTCTATAAATACCTGCACCAATGGTTGACCAAAACCTTTGATAAAAGGTCGAATTCAATCCATCGGGACCCGGACTCTTATCTAGATGCATTGAGAAGACTGCCGCCTTGACTTTCTCCATCGTGAACTACCCCAATAGCTGCTCATTCTGCTCCTCGGATAGACATGGGTGAACACACTCAAGAACCCGGGTCATATCTCCTTGTTGCGATGTAAAAAGGTTAGTGAAGTAAGCACTAGCTAACTCGCCCAAGCCATTCTTCCCCCTCTCTTGGTCGTCTTTCAACTTTGTCACCTGTTCTTTCGTTTCCTTGCAGAAGCATATGAATGGAAGTATTTTGTATTTTGTTCAGCATCCTTCAGCCAGTGTTGTTTGTCTATTTTCCGCCAGAAATCCTCATGTTATGACAACAGTAAAAGGTATTCTTTTTCTACCTCCTTATTGCATTGGATGGAAAAAAAAATCAAACTTCCCTTTAAGATCTTCCATATGCTTTCGTAGTTAGTCAAGTTTTTTTTGCCAAGTCTCACATCGCCCTCGTCCATTAAGATTGCAATTATGCCTCATATTCCGCAATTCTATTTACCTGTGGTAGTCATAATGTGTCTTTCCAAGTCTTCCTTACCACCGTCGTACATCACTCTTCCCTTGGCCACACATTTTCGAATCTTAAGCGTAATTTTCTATTCAAAACCTTCTAACTCGAAATCTCGAGGAAAAGAGTAGAGTGATCTGAACACGAAACCACTAGATTTTGAACTTTGTGCTTCCCTATCATCTGTGTCCATGCGAATGTAGCTAGCACCATATCCAACCACTCGTCCACCCAATGGGCTGAACCGTTATGTCTTTCCCATTTGAAAGGGATAACCCTCCATACCTAAGTTAATGAGTTGGCAATCATCTACCGCGGCTCTAAACCTATTAAGGAAACGTTGTAGCTGCCACGTTATCCCTCGCTTCTCTCTATCATGTAGCATGTCAATGAAGTGTCCAAGCACACACCACGATTCACCTAGATTGATATCTAAAGAACGTAACAAATCCTAAGATACTACCTTCTTCAAGCTCTCGGGAAAGCCATATAAGCCAGTTAATCTATGCGGTTCTAAACCTTATATTGAGACTCTCACATCAATGAAGTTTGGTGTGTAAGAAGTCACCCTAACTGAATAAACTTCCTCCAAAACATGGTCAAACCTCTTCCTTGATCATCACCTCGTGCGGCCTCTAGGCCATCAAATTGCATTTGATGGCAAATTCCCTCTAATCGATCTTTATCAAGTCGTGTTTCCTATCAAGAAAACCAAACTGGGCTTGTACGTTTGGACTAAGTCCAATTATACTTAAATTATACGTGGCGAGTCCAAGCCACAATAGTTTTAACAAAGGGTCCTTATCTTGAGGCTTGGGCCTAATTCGCCAGGCCCACAACATGCAAGTTTTTGGGATTTGACTTGTTTATATGGACACCTTCGTCGACCTGGGTACCAAAACCCTCACCACCATCGATCTCCATGCCCATACATGGCCATATTAGGTTGACTTCCAACTGGTTCGAAACGGCCAATTTTGAATTCTCCACTCCTAACTTTCCCCCTTTGTTTCCATGGTTTACACCTTCCGTAACTGTAACCTCTCCTTGATTGGTGCCACTGTTATGGAAACACGACCATCATTCCACACCACCAACTTTCTCCCTCCATTTCCATGATTTGTGCCTTCTGTAATTATAACCTCTATTTTGATTGGTGCCACTGTTATGGAAACATAACCTATCATTTCCCACCCCCAAATTTCCCCTTTGTTTCCATGATTTGTGCCTTCCATAATTGTAACATATCCTTGATTGGTACCACTGTTATGGAAACACGACCTATCCGCAATGTTGTCACCTCCCCCACCCTTGCCTATCCCTCGCAGCCATCGATTTGTTGATGCATTGTTTTGTCGGTTAACAGTGGAGATCAGAAAGCTCCCGTATATCCGTTCCTCACTAGGCTCCTCACAGTCAAATAGAGGTTCACACAAAACTTATCTGACTGACCAATCCATCTGCAGTAGAAATAGAATGTTGGCACTCTTTTATAGGCAATCTCCGCCCAAAACCACTCTCCACTTGTTCTCTTCATCTTCATTTTTACATGAAGCATTTTCAAAAATCAATTCGTACCTTGAATCATAAATATTTAAGCCACATGTTCTCAATACTCCACAAGTCCGTCTTCACATACTTTCCCATTCCATTGACTATCCATTCAACAACCTTCTCATTCATGAATCCCATAGGGAGTTTGTTCCTAACTAATTTGATGGCTCCATTTGTTTGAGCAATAGAGCTTGCAGGATAAAAGTCCAAAGGTTGTCATCCATAACACAAAACAAATCAAGGTCATGGATAAAGGTGAAGACGTATAGACATAATCACTTCATTTTCCTTGCGTGTACTCCCTTCACTGGTCTCCATATAGATGCTAATGTATCCCTCATGGAGTCGAAATGAACAACTCTCCCAGAGAAAATGACCAACAATGATTTTTTAAACAATCCACGACATCCTTCAAGGTCTTGTCTTCCTCGAAGATCAAACCCTGCTCATCCCCTTGCCCCAAAGTTAGATCCTTGTATGGGAGCTGGAGGCTCCCCTTAGACGATGATCCTGCCATAGCCATTTGAGTGAACAAAGAATAGCTTAAAGATCAAAACAAACAGTGTTGACAACATGCAACAAGCGTGAGACAAAAACTCAACACGCCAATGAGGGTGAGACAATTGCTAATACTAGTTTCTCTTTTTAAGAGTGGAAGGAACAACCTTTTATTCATGGCTAAGGAAAATTTTGAATTGTTTCATTAATCAAGACAAATAAATCCATCCATTACAACTAATCAAAAAAAGTTGACATCCATCCCCTTTTATGCTTTAATTTTTTTGCCAATTATTCTCCAGTCGATATTAAGACGCTCTTTTAACTCCTCCATGATTATCATATTAATTAACCATGTGGAAAAGAGTTTGGTTGCTAGAAATTTAAGGTTGTACATGACACTCTTTGATGCATACTATAGATTCTTTTAAGTAAAATAAATACTAGATATACTAAATCGTTTTTGATATTTGTAGATTTTGAACCTTTTTTGCTCCATCTTACTTCCGCTCTACTAATGTTGTGGGGGTTAATCGGGCGCCCCAAGCCCAAAATGCAAAGAAACCAATAAGATATAATATAACCACTATGATGTCTCCATCAAATATATGGTGCTCGTCGCTGCACCACAATCTTTGGGGATAAAATCATTACTATTTTATAATAATATAATCCAACTTCTTTTTAGTTTAATAATTATTAACAAGGGTGCTTTAGCATAATGTAATTATTTTATGCAATTAAATTTATATTAATTATGATCATACTTGTATACTTCTCATATATTTAGTTTCATGAAAGTAGTTAGCTAGAGAAGATATATAATTATATATACAAGATCTTTTCCTTGTTTGTCTTTACACTTGTTCCTTCATAGAAATGGTGATTGGAGAATCTAATGTTTTTCTTCCATAATTTTCTTTATAACTCCTCTCACATCTTGACGTAGTGGAGATCTTCTAAACCAGTTGAATGAATCCAGAAACAACTCGATCTAGGTCAGAACTTAAGCCAAAGTTCAAAAATTCTTTTATTTCAGCCAAAAACTAAGAATTACACCCAATAGATCGCTTAAATAGCGAAACCCTAAAATTTGCCAAAAATAGTAAAAAGTCCAAAAAAACCCTAAACTGAAAACTAGACGAAAAATAGAAACAAATGCCGCAAATGGCAATAAAAACAGAAATTCCTAATGAAAGTTATAAGCGAAACAAAACTTTCCTAAAATAGCAAAATTGCCGTTTCAGAGGGTGAAACGATGGAATTTCACCGAAAAATGTCGTAGACACGGCATAGTGGTGAGTTGTGATCTCCACGACATTTCTCATAAACCCATGCCAAGAAACACCAAAAATCAAATGCCCAAACTTCGCCATTTGCGAAAATTACTAAAATGTCATTCTGTCATATCTTTCCATCATATTTTTTCAAGAATTTTCAAGCTAATTCTTGGACTTCATCATTCTCCCCATGGTGGACGGAATTCGCCCTCGAATTTTCCTCATCAGACGTATCCCCATAATAGGGAACAAGATGCTTGACATTAAATACATCAGCCGTGCGAATGCGACTTGGCAACTTCAATCTGTAAGCATTAGGATTAATTTTCTCAAGAACCTCCACAGGACCAATCTTTCGAACTGACAATTTGTTGTAATCACCCACAAAGAACTAGTCTTTAGAGAGAATTGCCCACACAAAGTCATCCACTTCAAACTCCATGTGACGCTTCTTCCGATCTGCATATTGTTTGTACTTGTCAGTAGCCTTCAGCAAGTTATCTTTGACAGATTGATGAATCTTTTGCAGCCCACTAATAAAGTCTTCTGCCTTGCCATGCCATCTAGTCTTATTTGGCATTGGTAACAGATCAAGAGGACCTCAAGGTACTACTGAATACACAACTTGAAAAGGACTAAACCCAGTACTTCGATTAACAACATGGTTATGTGCAAATTCTGCCTGGCTCAACTTGAAGTCCCAACTCCTAACATTCTCACCCACCATGCTCCTCAAAAGATTGCCTAACGAATGGTTAACAACTTCAGTCTGCCCATCTGTTTGCAGATGATAAGCACTGCTAAATTTCAGCTGCGTGTTCACCATAGCCCACAAACTGAACCAAAAATGGTTGAGGAATGTGGTGTCCCAATCTGAAACAATTAAGGTAGGAAGGCCATGCAATCTATACTCCTCCCGAAAGAACAACTGAGCCACCTTTACAGCATCTGTGGTCTTCTTACATGGGATGAAGTGAACCATCTTGAAAAAACGGTCAACCACCACAAAAATAGAGTCAACCCCAGCTGTGTTCTAGGCAACCCCAGCACGAAATCCATGCTAATATCAACCCATGGTTGTTTTGAAAGGCATATATAGACTGACATTAGTTGTGGTACCCTTTGAAAGATGGCAAGTCCAGCACCGCTGTACATATCTGTCCACTTCCTTGCGAATGGTAGGCAAAAAGTAAGAGACCTGCACTAGTTGCAAATTGCGATCACGCCCAACATGTCCCTCCCCATGCAACTCTCTAATAATTAGCAATCTCAAGTTGCAATTAGGAATTCAAAGCTGGTTGCCCCGAAATAAGAAACCCTCATTATGGAGTGTGTATTCAGTACGCTCCCCACTCTGCACCTTCTCCACAATAGTAGCAAAGAAAGGATCAGTGGTACATAAATCAGAGAAGTAGGAAAACATAGGTACCTCAATGGTCATTCGGCTCAACAAACTTTTTGTCTGCTCAGGGCATCGGCAACTCTGTTAGTCACACCAGACTTGTGTTTCACCACAAAAGTAAAGTGCTTCAAATAGGCCACCCAGGAAGCATGTCTGGCCGAGACCTTGTTCTGCCCATGTAAGTGTCGCAATGCCTCATCGTCTGTAAATAGCACGAACTCTCTGTGAAAAAGATAATGCCGCCAATGCTTTATGGCTTGTACCACTGCATAGAACTCCACATCATATGTGCTATACCTCAAGTTTGCCCCAGACAGCTTCTCACTAAAATAGGCAACAGGCCTATTATTCTGACTCAAGACAGCTCCAATGCCTACCTTGGATGCATTACTATGTAACTCAAATGGTAGGTAAAAATCTGGAAACATCAGAACGGGTCCAGTGGTACCTTGATCAGTTGGAATGCTTCATCTGCCTCGTTGCTCCACCCAAACTTCACGCCCGTCATACAGTCTGTAATTGGGGCCATGATGCTGCTGAAGTGTGGAATGAACCGCCTGTAGAATGAAGCCAACCCATGAAAGCTACGAACCTCCGTGACTGTGGTGGGTCTAGGCCAAGTGTGGATGGCTTCTACATTAGACTCATCAACCTGCAGCCCTTCTCCAGAAATGACATAGCCTAAAAAAAGGACCTTCGGTGTAAAAAATGAGAACTTCTTCATCACAAAGATAGAACTTCTCCTCGCGCAAGAAGATAGTCGAACATCTCGCACGTGCTGGAGGTGTTCCTCCTCGTTAGTACTGTATATCAATATATCATCAAAATATACCACAACACACTTGCCTATCAAAGGTCTCAAGCTCTGATTCTTGACTCTCATGAAGGTGCTAGGTGCGTTTGACAGCCCAAACGACATGACTAACCACTCATACAGCCACTCCCTAGTTTTAAAAGCGGTCTTCCACTAAATCCCCAACTCTAATGCGAATCTGGTGGTATCCACTCTTCAAATCCAATTTTGTAAAAATTTTTGCTCCTCTCAATTGGTAATGTAAATCATCTAAGCGAGGGATAGGAAAGCGATACCTAACAGTAATCTTATTGATTGCTCAACTGTCCACACACATCCGCTAGGAACTATCTATTTTTGGTGTAAGGAGGGCTAGTACAGTACACGGACACAGACTTTCACGGATGAATCCCTTTGCCAATAACTCTTCAACCTATCTACGCAACTCCTCATGCTCACTGGGACTCATTCGGTAGTGTGGTCTATTAGGTAGTGACACACCAGGTTTAAAGTCAATCTAATGTTGAATATCACGCAATGGTTGCAGTCCTTCTAGCATCTCATCAGGGAAAACATCACAAAACTCCTTCACAATAGGAATTGCAGCTTCAGGAACATCAATATCTCTATCTACCTCCTTTCACATCAAGATGTAAACGATCTCAGAATCCTGTAATTCATCTTCAAATCTTGCCAAAGACAGCAAACTGCTAGATTCTTTAGTAGGCTTAACTTCCTCCGGATCCTTGGCGGGTACTAGCACAATCTTCACTCACTTGAACATAAGGGTGTATTTATTGGTTCTGCCATCATGCAAAACTCCCCTATCAAAATACCAAGGACGTCCCAGTAATAAGTGGCAAGAATCCATAGCCACAACATCACACCAGACTGAATCCTTATAGTGAGCACTAATAGAAAAAGTCACCAATGCGCGCTTCGACACCTTCACCTCACCACCCTTCTTCAACCAAGCTAGCTTGTAGGGTTTGGGGTGTTGTTCAGTTGCAAGGCCCAACTTCTGAACCGCTTCAACTGAGATGATATTCTCGTAGCTAGCTACATTAATCATGAACCTGCACACCTTGCCTAAGATGGTACACTTGGACTGAAAGATGTTATTCAGCAGCCACTCATCATTAGCGACAGCTCTAGGAGTCATACACGAACGCCTTACAACTAAGGCAGTACCCACATCTCCATTCACGACCTCCTCTTCTGCGTTGTCAGAAGTATCAAACGTTGGTTCTGCAGTGATGTTGGCCTCTTCCCCTTCGTCTTCCTCTTCGTTCTCAATAAAGAAAGCCTTCTTCCCTCTACATTCTGACTTCCTGTATCCAAATTCACCATAACTGAAGCATTTAATCCCACTAGTGCCAGGTCTGTTTGTGTGACTAGGAGGGTTAATTGTAGCGATATTACCTCCAGTATTGGCTGTCCCAACACTAATATTACTGGAAGCATTACTCACACCCCGACACTGTTGTTTCACCACTAACAATGCTCGTTGGTGCGCTGCAGATAAGGAAGCCGGATCAAACATGTTGACGACATCTTGAATCTGCACACTCAATCCACCAATATACCGTGCCACTAATTTGTCATTAGTCTCCTGCAATTCGTTTCTAGCGACTAACTGATAAAACTCAGTAGTGTAATCATCTACTGACTTTGCCCCTTATCTCAGATTCTGCAACCTCTGATACATAAGGCGTTGGAAATTGTTAGGCAAGAAATCAGCCCGTAAGTATTTTTTTATCTTCTCCCACGAGGTGATCTTCGCCTTTCCATTCCTATTCCACATCAACTTTTGTTGTTGCCACTAAGCCGTGGCCCTGTTGCGAATCTGGTAGCAACCAGTTGCACACGCTTGTCTTCGGGCACACCTTTGAATTTTAGGACTTCTTCAACTGACGCCAGCCAGTCTAAGATCTTCTAAACCAGTTGAACGAATTCACAAACAACTCGATCTAGGTCAAAACTTAAGCCAAAGTTCAAAAATTCTTTTATTTCAGCCAAAACTACGAATTACACCCAATAGATCACTTAAATAGCGAAACCCTAAAATTTGCCAAAAATAGTAAAAAGTCCAAAATTCCCTAAACTGAAAACTAGACAAAAAATAGAAACTAATGCCGCAAACTGCAATAAAAACGAAAATTCCTAATAAAAGTTATAAACGAAACAAAACTTTCTTAAAATAGCAAAATTGTCTTTCGGACGGCGAAACGATGGAATTTCATTGAAAAACGTCGTAGTCACGGCATAGCGGTGAGTTGTGATCTCCACGCCGTTTCCAATAAACCCATGCCCCCGGAACGCCAAAAATCAAACGCCCAAACTTCGCCATTTGTAGAAATTACTAAAATGCCATCCTGTCATATCTTTCCATCATATTTTTTCAAGAATTTACAAGCTCATTCTTGGACTTCATCACATCTCCTACTTCGTCATCACCATAACTTCCATATCTACTTCTTTAGTTTCAAAAGAGCCATGGCCTCTTCAACCATGCAATTGCATTCTCTCTTCATTCTCTTAACTCTCCTTATCTTTAATAGCTTTGTCGCAAATTAGCCATCGCCAAAGTTAACAAGTGCAAATGAACAAACAACAACAACAACAGCAAAACCTCAATCTCAAATGAGTCGATATGAATCAAACTAAATTTTTCGCTTCACTTGATTTAATGCCGTTTGTGGCATGCATTCAAAACCCTTTAAATCCTTTTCCACCTATGCATTCTTAATTATTTTAGGCTATCCTATTTTGTATCGAATTGCTTTAATTTTTATTCTGTCGAGTTTTCTAACTAGCGAATTGCTTATATATTCCAACCTTTTAGTTTGTGTCTTTTAGCATTATGTTGTATACATGGGAGGAAGTGATCATCATGAAGATCAAGGTGGTGATGAAGCTGTAGCATTAGCTTATTTAACGTTATCATCCTTTATCATACCAAGGTGATTGATTGTTGTTTAATGTGAATTATATCAGTTAAGAAGTTGCATTTGATACCGGTGAATTACATCATTGAAAGACTACAAATACTCAAGTACATCAATTCCACCAAGTATGCATTGCAGTTGTTATTATTGATCCTTTAACAAATTACTTTTCTCTCATTTCAAGACAACTCTATTCTTCTAGATTTGAACATTATATGTTTCTTTTTAGGAATCCTATGACAACCATTATTCCAACAATGGGCATAAAAAGGTTCAAACTAGCCCCTATCATTGCTTCCTTTTCATCTTGAGGCCTTGGACAACTTACAGATACCATTCTTAAGGTTTGCGCAATCTACTTTGTCGTTAAGAATCTCTCCTCCATTTGCTTCGCTTCTAATAAAAAATACCACCGTACAAATCAATGTAGTAGTTCCAGGCGTAGGCATATTGGCATTAATGACCTCGAAAGGAAAAGAAAGAATTCCTTTTGGGAAGAAACCATCAGAATTTGCAATCAAATCTGGAACATCGATTGCTTGCCCTCATATCACAGGTATAGCTGCAGTTCTCAAATTGTTTTATCACAATTGGAGTCCTTCAACGATCAAATCTACCCTTATGACCATAGGTACGTATTCATTCATCATTTTTTTTAGGATCAATTCTTATTGAACTTCATATAGCACAAGTAGTAGCTTTTGCAATTGCTTATCATTGCAACAACCATGTCTAACAATCTAGGGAAGCCAATAACAAACAACAAATACAATCCTGCAAGTCCACTTGAAGTAGGAGTAGGAGAAGTTAGTCCACTTAGAGCCACTAATCGTGGACTAGCGTATGAGACCACATGGAAGGACTATCTCTATTTCCATGTTACTACGGATACAAATCGAAAGTTATACAATTGGTCGCATGCCCCAAATTTACATGTCCAAAGAATTCCTTTGAGGATCACATATTAGACATCAACTACCCTTCCATCTCCATTAGGAGTCTTCAAGCACGTCGATTTATTCGAACGGTTAGAAGAAATGTAACCAATGTAGGGCATTCTAATGTGACGTATACTGTCACTGTGATCTCCACTGTTGATTTGGATGTTAAGGTGAGGCCTCAAAAATTAGTATTCGGCGAAAAAACAACGAAAGCATTGTTCTAGGTCTCGTTTTTGAGCAATGGTACTGCGAAGGGGTACAACTTTGGATTACTAGTTGGTCTCATGATTTTGGAGTAAAAAGAATTTTTGACAAGTGGGTCCATGCACGACCTAAACTGACACGTGACATGAGTTAGATTTTAGAGTCGTTACAGTTTACACTCAGTCCAAACTGTGTTTGCAGTGAATATTATGTGAGTTTGAAAACTTTATATACCCGAGACAAGATTAAGAAATAAATTGAATACATGAATCAAATTATATTATTTGATTTTATAAACTGTGTTTGCAGTGAAAATTATGTGATTTTATATACCCGAGACAAGATTAAGAAATATTATGTGATTTTATAAACAATTTGCACTCAGTCCAAACCGTGTTTACATGAATCAAATTATATTTTGTAAGGAATGTACATTCATCTCATTTGTTTGTTGAGCTGGCTTAATATTTTTGTTTATAACATATATAAGATGTTGCATCAATAACTTCATCATCTTTTTGTGACTGTTGAAAGTTTTAAGTCCCTTAATGATTTGATACTTTTTAGCCTTAATTCCATTCAAAAAACTACATGAAACTACAACTTAATAGATTATACTTAAATTTTTCTTAATGCCCCTATAAATTCATAACATATAATGAGACGTATAATCTTATTTACCATTATTTATAGAAGTGTGATACATAAAAGTTGATTCCCAGGGTTGAACCTGGCATTTTGGGGGCTTAGGCATAACCTTTTTGCCGTTCTTGGCATGCTCTCATCAAAATTACTTTATTTTCACCGTATATACCGTCATTGTACTTTAAAAACTATTTAAAGATTTTTTCCCCCTTCCTTTCTCTAGACCTGAGATTGATTGTGAAACATGTAAGAATCTCTTTATCATCGATGGAGTTAAAAAGGGGCAGAGGGTGCGAGGCTAGAAATTAAAGAAAGTTGAAAAGACTCATTCCTTTGGCCAGATTAAAAACTTTTAAAATAGGGATATTTAACCTAGCAATGTGTACTTGAGTATTAGTAGTTTAGCTATAAAATCAACTTGTTGAAAAAAAACCAAACTTTAATAAAAAAAGTAGTAATTAAAAAATCGACAAAAACATCTTTTATGAGATGATAGGGGTGTCACTTGCAAAAGTTAATGATGAGTGTTCATTTAGGCAAGATTTCGTAAAGGATATTAGAAGTTAATGGACTATATTTATCTTGTTTTAAAGTGATAAAGGCTTGTTTTATGTGTTTCAGGGATTTTATATTTATTTGGCAGTTTTAAGACCGAAGGCCTGTGTTGAGCTTAATTGACGATGTTCAGTTCAGAGGGCATAACTTTCACATCCGAAGTGATAACGACTCGTCGTTGGTCTTGTTGGAAAGAAGACTTTGAGGTAAACATTTACAGTCCTCATAAGCATCATGAGATATGGATTTAAAGTGTCTCAAAAGAACACACATAGTTGGAAAAGTTTGGCTAAGTTCCTTAATGATCCCTTTTCAGTATAAAGGCCATAACATTCTCATCTCAAATCGAAATGACTATCTCTTTCCGTCTTGGAAAGTAGACTCAAAGGCGAACATTTTCATATCTCACAAGACTTTTCAGATTCGGCGTCTAAGTGGTACAAAATCGCGTTGAAAAGCAAAGAATAAAAACACATCATGAGGACACCATGATAAACAAATTCTCACGGCGTGACTCACATATGAGTTAAATAGAGAGCTAAAAAAGGACACCGTTAGGATGCCATGTTTCACATATTCTCATGGCACCAGCAAAGCATCGATACCTGAAGACTCTTAATTTCAGGAATTTTACCTATTTCGTAATATTTAGGTTTTCAACCCACTTTGTGGTCTTCCTATAAATACTAAAAGACTCTAATTCAAAAAGAACTCTTGTTTTTACTTTCGTTTTGCATTAGAACTAGGATTTTGGCTTGATTATGTCTAACAAATCTCCTCTCTCTAGGTTAAAGGTGGATCGGTTAAGCTTTGCGACTTGGGATTCTGTTATGAGGTTTATTTATATTTAATTATCTTGATTCTTTTCTATGGTTTATTCTCTTTGGTATTGTTTTTAATAATAGGGTTAGATTTGATTGTATGTATAGCACTGTGTATGCATATTAGGTTGACTATCCTTACTCATTAAAGTCAAAATGTCCGTCCTCACGTGGTAGACTCAAACTAGTAACAGTTGGCAACCGGTCAAGTACCTTAAGGACCTAGATTAAATCGGGAGAACTAGTGATCGGATTGTATAGGTCTAGTACCTTCACAGACCGAGGTAATCCGTCCAACGCGTTAAATCTAGAGCACTAGCGATCAGGTTGCCTATTTGGTTAGGGAAGTAGTCAACGGTCGTACCTTAGCTGTTGACATTAGTAAGTGCGAGGAACTGAGTGCGTCACTGGGTCTATAGCTACACAAGATCATAGGTTATTCTCATATCTTTTATAAACCAAGAATTAATGGAATTAATCCCAAGTTGTATCGGGAAGGCCGTGAAGCAGAATACCTAGATTTTCTTCCATTGCATTACTCCAATTCCAAAGTTTTCAAAGTTTCCAAAAGTATTACAAAATCCCTTGTTTTCTCTTCTCCCTTAGAAACATAAGTCAATAACCTAGTGCTTGAGGTTCGACCTCGAGCTTACCACTGTTACAGTCTTTTGTAGTTTTTGGTCTTGGAATCGGGAATTATATTTCATGTTTTACAATGCGCGTCAAATTTTGGCGTCGTTACTGGAGACTAGGTCCTTCTTGATTTAGGTTTTTCTTTTCTTTCTTTTATGCATAGTAGTCTTTGTCGATCACATTCCACCGAATCCTCTCTACCCTTTGATCCGGATATCGAGAAGACTTGCCAACGAAACGCGAGAGAAGCGCGCCAATGGAAGCATGCTTCTGAAGCTATTCTTAACGTTTCATATTCTCTAGAAATGGAGAATAACGAGCGCAATCCTCCCCGAGATGAGAGGAACAATCAGAATCAAGGAGATAATCAGGATAGGGCACCATTAGGACTGAGGGGACATCTAATTCCCCAATTTTAGCCACACGCACCTAATGTGTTAAACCCTGCTCATGCACCAGCACATGATGAGCCCCGCATCACCATTTAGATAGAAAACTAGGAGATGCAAATTCTCTTTGCACATCATCCTCATTGCATTGCATATCCTGCATATAGGGGTGACTTTGAGCTTAAGTTCGGTTTTCTAAACCTTTTGCCCTCCTTCCATTGCTTGGATCGTAATGGTCCGATGACTTTCATCAAAGATTTCGACTCCAAATGTTTAATGATGAAGCGACCTAGAGTACAGGAAAATGAAGTCAAATTATTATTCTGTCTTAAAGATAGAGCGCAAGAGTGGTTATTTTACCTTCCCCCGGGATCTATCACTAGCTAGAATGACTTGATTTTAACATTCTTAAGGGAATACTTTCCCGAATCTCGGTCGTCTCAGCTTATCTCAGAGATATGTAATATCAAGATGAAAAAATTAGAGACCTTCAATGACTGTTGGGGCGATTCAAAAGACTAATTATACTGTGTCCTAACCATGGTCAGAGTAAAACCTTTCTGGTTCGATTCCTCTATAAGGGTCTTAGGTCCCTTGAGAAGCGCACGATTGACAACACTTGTGGTGGAGCCTATAAGAAGAGAACAACCGATGAGATGTTCGAGTTGTTTGAATCTATGGATAGTCAGTCTCGTCAATATGTTGACGACGATAAGGATGAGGATCCTTCTTGACATATCTTCAGTGGAAGTGGGTCAAGCAACACTGATAGGAATATTGACAAACTCATTGATCTCATGGAGCGTTTCCTTACTTTCAGGAAAGCTCATGCCAAGACTTGCGGCTTTTGTGATGCTTCTGGCCGTACTACTAATTCTTGTCCAACCATGTACAGAGAAGAAGCTAACGCTTTAGGTGGCAGATTCCAAGGTCTTCCTAGGAATCAATATGGCAACACTAATGGTAATACATATAATCACGCCGTTAATAACCCCTATTTGAGATATGGGTCACATAATCAGAACTTCTCTCAGTTTGTTCCAAGGGGACAATAACTCCCTCTACAACCCCAACCTATTCATACTACCAGACCCTTAGAGGATATGATGAGGACACTCATCACTAAGGTGGACAACCTTATAGTCGACATGACACAGTACAAAGCAACTAATGATGCTACTGTGCGTGACTTAGCAGTTCAAGTGAATCAAATAGCTAGAGGGCTAGGTAAACTTACGGACTAGGGTAGATTGCACGCCCAACCCACCCCTAACCCTAAGGCGCATGTAAATGTCATATCATTAGTTGTTGAAAGCGAGCCTAGGGAGGCTAAGGTAGTTCGTAGATAGCATCACACCATACTTGAGCAGGATGAGGAGGGATACTCAAACTTGTGACAGTTGGCTAACCGGTGCATGTATAGCGCAGTACATGCATATTAGGTTGACTACCCTTAGTAATTGAAGTCGAAACATCCGTCCTCACGTGGTACAGTCAAACTTATGACAGTTGGCCAACCGGTCAAGTACCTTAGGGATCTAAGCTAAATCAGGAGCACTAGCGATCTGGTTATCTAGGTGTAGTGTCTTCACAAACTGAGGTAATGCGTCCAACGTGTTAAATCTGGAGCACTAACGATGAGGTTGCATGTTTGGTTAGGAAAGTAATCAACGGTCGTACCTTGGTTGTCGACATCAAGAAGTGCGAGGAACTGAGTGTGTCGCCAGGTCTATAGCTTCACTGGATCATAGGTTAGTCTCATATCATTTATAAACCAAGGATTAATGGAATCAATCCCAAGTTGTATCGCGAAGACCGTGAAGCTGTATACGTACATTTTCTTCCATTGCATTACTTCAACTCCAAAGTTTTCAACGTTTCCAAAAGTTTTACAAAATCCCCTGTTTTCTCTTCTCCCTTAGAAACCTAAGTCAGTAACCCAGTCCTTGTGGTTCGACCCCGAGCTTAACTCTGATACAGTCTTTTGTAGTTTTCGGTATAGGAATCGAGACTTATATTTGACGTGTTACAATGCATAGCAGGCAAGATTTTTGAAGGTCGAGAGTTTGACTCTGTATTAAATATTCAGGTGCGGCTATGTATATTAAATATTCCATTCTTCTTGATTCAATGCATTCTAAGCTATCTTAAGTCTGCCTTTATGTTGTCAAATTTCTTCAAGTTTTATTTATTATGTTTAGTTTTCAATATGAGGATCATAACACAATTTTTCGTTAGCTAATAGAGTCGAACCGTCTTCCATAGAAGGGGAAAGTTGGGAAGAAAAAAGGAGTAAGCTACATCAACATTGATTACATCTTTATATAGTGACTAAACCCCAACGAACTATAAAGAAATTACTATATAACCATTGCACTACAATTCCTATATTTTGTAATATACTATTACATATAAGCATCAACATTGTACACTTAACTCAGCTTATACAAAATATTTCTTTAAAATCTGGCGTTGATTTAGTTATATCGCACAAATTTTTTTCACTTTCAAAACATATTTTTCCTCATTTTGTGTTGTATAAACATTTAATGTTTGCATGTGCCTATGTTTGTGGCTAACTCGCTTATCTGAATAAGTCAATTCTCCTAATAAAAAAAAAGTCAATTCTCCCTTCAAAATCTTTTTTTTTCTTAAGAGAACAAGAATGTCACTAAATCTTTTTTTTTCTATCATATATGTTTCTACCAAGTGATTTAATATAATTTCCAAAAATTAATATTCTATAGGTAGCACATTAGTGACATGATCCTAATCACTATTTTTTTGATAACTATGAGAATAGAACATAGATGCTCAGAACATATTTGTCCTTCATTTCTTTTTACTTATTGGTTTAAAAAGAAGTTAACTAATAATCATTGGGGGCATTTGTGGAAAACAAACACACTTCTAGTTAGTTTTCTAACCGAACCTTTATTAACTTTTCCTATATTATCGCCATTTCTCTCTCATATCCACGTATCTCTCCACAACCGTTCTCTTCCATTGCGGTTTGCAAAGTTAAAAATTCAAACAAAATTTCTGCCATTTATTTATTTATTTATTTTTTAGAGATTTTTCATATCATCCATGGATAGAGATTAACATTTATTGCAAGATTTCCAGTTTGACAACAAAGGGGTTGGGCATGTAGTGATGATTTTATGCAATTAGTTGCATCAACGTACATTCATGGCAAGACGCACCATCATGATTTGATTTTGACTAATTGTGATAATTTTTAGTGTTTTCATTATTATATATAAATGGTGGTTGATAATATTGGTCAGTTTTATTTTTCTTTTTTGGAAGTGGAGGACGATATGCTCCTAATTAAGTTCAAAGGCGAATTGATCGATTTGGAAACTTCTCATCTCTATCCATGAGTGATAATTTAATGGATAGATCACAATTCTTCAGGAGTGTGGAGATGTAGAGAAGTTAATTTTCCTATTTACTTTCACTGTACATTGACAATCATTTCTATATTAACATAAGTTATCAATTAATTACATATATATATCTTTGTATAATTACACTCTCTGAAGGGCAAATTTTGTGACAGATGGATTGCATAGATAGATATCTATATATGGAGCAAAACCATAGATTTGGACACATTAGTTAACTTATTGACTTTTGAAAGAAATGGATGGGTCTTCAATGAAATGGAAGGACAACGAGAGGAAAATTGTAAGAGTGGGAGGGTTAATTAAGGGTGATTATACAAAATATACTGTAAATTGATGCATAGGGGTTTCATTTTAGGTTCCATTTCTTTTACAAGGTAAAAAATCGAGGAAGCTTTACTTTGGGTTCATGAAGCAACAAAAAATGTTAGTGGTAGAATAATACCACATGATATGCTAGAGGTCCTGATCCATTTGTTAGATACTCAACAAATCAAAATGCTTCATATATATAGTTGAGATAATTATCATTATTTATTAAAATTCATTAATAGATGCTCAAATTTGGTTTTTTTTTGTTTTTTTCCATTCTGTGCTATTATAATTTTTTTTAAAAAAATTTATATTATTATATTGTTGATTTGGACGTCTCTCCTTTGGAAAAAGATTGGCGGACCCTCTTTGGACATCGAGAAATGCGCACCTAACATGTTTGCATTGTCCGATGCAAATGTGATGTACATCTCAAGGTGCATTGTTTGGGGTCCTTCTGGTAGATGCGCCTATAAATTTTATTTAGACATTCATCATTTAGTCCAAACACTTGCATAGAATTGACAATGTTATAAAAATAAATTTTGAACCTATAAATTTCTCAATTGTGACTTTCCTTAAAAATAAATGTAATTCTCTTTAGTCCCATATCACTAAATGAAAAATATGTATGATATGAGACTAGTATAAAATAAGAGGTTAGAGAACCCTCCAAACTCATACCTAAGTTTAATTTCATATCTAGATTCCCCATTCCTCTCGATCTCCTCTTCTCCTCCTATCTCCCATCTTCTTCTCCACTCTCCTCTCTCTTTCCAGCCTACTCCCCCTCCCTCCTCTCACCTTCCCCATCCCCTTCCCCTTTCCCGTCCCCTTCGCTCTAGATATTAAATTAATCTTAACTTTTTCAAGGGGCGTGCCACCTTTCAAAATAAATAAAAAAAAGGCTTGGCGCACCTCGCAAAAACTAAAGAAAAATCTTTACTAATATTATTCACTCTTTTCAATCTTCTTGCTCATTATTTTTCTGTTAAGGCAGCACCGACGGGTGTGACGCTTTTGAAAAAAATTTTCCTTGCTTGTTGTTACTACTACTGCTAAGGCTTCTTCATTTTTTATTATAATTTTCTTTTCAATCTTGTCTTTTTGACATTCTTGGCAACTATATATCCATATTTGCGTCTTTGCGTCTTTTAGGCTTACCGAAGGAATATTAGTTTCATCCTCTAGAATTTAGCCATTTAAAACATGTTTGTTTCTGCCACTACTGCCCATTCCATGTTTAAAATACTGAAAAATATGCACACTCATCTCATCTCTACAATACCTTTTAGGTTTTATTCTAAAGTCTACTCTTTTTATCAAACTTGAATATGCCTCATCAACTAGTTGTTGTCCAAATTACTGGTATGCTTTTCCATCCTATTTTCCCTCATAATTTCTATATTTTATACCCTAGTGTAATTTTATTCATCTTTTGTTGTATGATTATTTGCTAAACCTACTTATTAATTAGAATTGATTATGGTTGTTCTATTAGTGGCTAATCTGGTAGTCTTTCGACCTCGATTTGGTGCTTTGTGCATGTAGATGGATAGGAAATTCAGGGGTTTTACGTCCAGTCATAGGAAATAAAATCACTTCTACTAAAAAAATAGATACATAACTCTACATAATGGTATCATATTATGCATAAATTAAGCTATTACTTATTGATTTGTAGTTAAAATGTGTCTCTAAATGTAACTACCCAAATCTTCCCCGATCCGACTTGGGGGCAATTTAGTAATTTAAATATTAAATGTGTGTTGAATTTTCTTTAAATTGGATTATGAGTGAAATGGTATAATATCCTACACCTTGAGATGCGCATTTTATCTGGTTTGAAGATAATTCAAAATATACCCTCGTTCTTATTAAGGAAAGTCACAAGAGAAAAAGTTCTCAAAAACTTTTCTTAAACATGAAGAAAGTTATTTTTGGGGGCGAGATCTCCAGATTTATGAGATCTCACTAACTAGGGAAATAAATGTGGGAACTTTTCTAGTCAAAAGGGGTGAAATATCCAAATTTATGATATCTCATTAATTAGGGAAAGATTTTGTGAGAACTTTCCTGGTCAAAAGGGACAAGGTCTCTAAATTCATGAGATAACATTAATTAGGAAATGATTTATGGAAAACTTTCCTGGTCAAAATGCTAATTAAGTAGACTAATGAAAACGGACCAAAAACATATTAGAGTTAGACTTAAGGCCCAAATGAGAGGGCACTTTAGTCTTTCACAATGGTAGATTGCTTACCCTTTTTCATGTTTTGTTTGACTTAAAACTTGCTTACACCCCCCTTTACGAATAAGAACCATGTCTCCAGTACTTTTCATTAAAAGCTTTGCTATTTGATTTACAACTTCATGCGTAGAGTTGCTTTGCTTTATAGGTAATACTTGCATGTTTGATAGTTGATCAAGGTTTTCCTCTTATTGAGCTCTGTTGGTTCTTTTAGCTCATCCCACTTACATCTCAGATATCCTTGACAACGCTAGATTGAGACAAGGGAGAGGCAAGTTTGAACTCTCCACTTGATGTGAGCCTTATGTTGATATATATTATTTATATTCGATTTTGAAACTATTAAACTTGGGTTGTAATTAAAATAAGTCTTTGGGTAGTTTTAAACCTACTTACCTGTAGTTGTTCTACTTGGGAGTTTTAATAAACCTTGTTTAGTTTAAATGAATACGAACCCATGTATAGTTTCATAGATGTTCTTGTGAACTTAAATTTATTGGCTTCCCATGTATAGTTTCATAGATGTTCTTGTGAACTTAAATTTATTGGCTTAAGGATATCTCTTTATATTTATTCCGCAATCATTATCCTTTGTTTAGCTAATGTGTATTCAACAGGTTTATTTGAGAGCGTGCCAGACTGTTATTTGGGTCTGGTTTAGGTATCAGGTCCAAGTAGCAGTTTGGGTCAGGTGACCTGACCCTAGGTCGGCGCACACATTAAAACTAGAGAAATGCGTTGTTGTTGTTGTTATTGAAAGGCCGTAAATGAAGTAGTTAAATGGGAAGTTTATTTGTCCATAATAAAATTTATCTATTAACATAAATTAGTTATGAGTCTTGCTGTTGGAATCTAAACTTAATATTAAATTTGTCCTTTTTCTGTTGTGTGATATTGATATTTTGTATTTGTACCCTTTCTAATATAAAGGTGGCCCAAATGGTTGACAGAGTGTGTTGAAATTTCGCTGCTTTGTAACATATAATTTTATTGCTATTTTTGACAAGAAAATCAACAGATATGGCAAGGTTGGTGAAAATCATTTTTCGATCATTAAAGAATAAACAATTGGAATGCTCGAACCATTGCAAAACCCTAAAATCTTCTTTACTTCTAGGCATCTCTTGGCTAGATTGTAATTGTATTTAAATCCTCAGGTCAATTATAAGCAATACTGTCATTGCACTAAATCGATTGCAACGGAAGAATTTGAAACATATAGCCAACCGGAACTAATTTTGGGATTGTGGCTATGTTGTTGCTGTTTATTATTATTGAATTTGGAGATACATTACTGACAGGTTAACTCTTTCGGATGTTAAAGGACTGTGGTCAAAAATCTCAATTGGCCATATGAAGCTAGTCAAATGAGGCATTCTAAAGTCTGGCCCTTTCAGTGTCATTGAGGGAGTCTTTTTACGGTTTGCTTTAATCTCTGTGTGACGAGAAATATCCTAAAAAGAAAATAGTTGTAATTTGTAAAAGTTATTGTTTGTGGTTGTAATTTCTAAAAATTAGTACTTGTATATAATAAAATTATTTTAGGAAGAAATTAATTCTTACAAGGAAAAGAGGAGCCTTGATTTTTGTTCACTTAGATGCTTACGGGGATTGATTCACTCCAAAGGAATTTTCAAATAATTCTCAGATATGGCATCGGATACATGATTTCATTAGTTAATTCCGCAGGCATTATTCTTTCTTTTGTGTTTGTTATTTAGGTATGGCTATATTATTTACGCTTAAGTTTTTTGGTCCTACATTCCGGTTAAGTACTGCAATGGAAAGAGATGGAGGACACCAGCATCGTGTTTCACCATGGAGTCAGTTCACCCCAAAAGTAGCTAAGGAGAACCATTTATGTTCAAAATTTTCGGCGAAACAGGTAGTGCTTTTAGGGTGGTTGAATGATGGATTTGACACACTGTTTACATTGAAGCATGGATCAAGCTTCTAATCAGGGAGACGATCTCCCATATGTACATATTACAATTGTTAAGGTTACCATGCAATTAACAAATTTCCACTCCTTAAGGCTGATATTGATAATACTGAGTTCATTGTACAAGTTTCACCAATGAAAACTAGAGTCACGAGCAAGTTTACAACTTCGATCTCTTACTTCAATGTACAAGGAAATTTATTGTTGGTGGCAAATTTCAAGAAAACATGTAGTTATGTTGGTTTTCGTCCTGTCTAGTTTATCTATTGCAGGACAAATTCTACAGCCAGTTGAAATTTGTATATTTTCCCACTCTAGAATTGTTCATCACGACAATTCAGAAATTGTTGAACGAGGAAAGCCTGTTCACTTTTAGGGCAACTGTGGCAAGTAAATGTGTTGCTCACTTTCATTTTAGAAGTAAAAAGGTCATAATTTTATCTATTTCATCAATGAAAGACACATGATTGTTACAAGGTAGATTGGTTACCCTTTTTCATCTTCCAATGTCACTGTATGGCTGTTATTGTTTGAATGAAATGGTAAAAAATATTAAATGTTGTATATGGAGGCATCAAGATCGTTTGGGACAGCTTTGAGGAAAACTTCAAATTTCTAATTCTCTTGGAAAGGAAAGGAAAAACTAAACTGGCAGGATACCATCTTATAATGATTCACAAAAATATCCTTGTGTAAGTTCCATCATGAAAATCTTAATGGACAGACATTATGAAGGCTAGACAGCTCAAAGTAGATCTTGTTAAATTGATCACGATATCATGTTTCTTTCAAATTTCATCCATCTAGAATAGAGGTCATAGGCACTAATACGAGATTTTAAACGACTGATATAAGGTTTATGGAAAAAGAAAAAGATGAAATTCGTACAAGTTCTTGTACGAATTCAATAATGAAAAAATGATCTTTTGTGTTTTTCTACATATTGTTAGTCTGTGTTGTAAAATTATGAAGAAATGGTTGACATGTTGCATGCACTCCAAAATATTTTTGTCCCTCGTCCTCAATTTTTGCTGGAAAGCAGTTGGAACTATGACTCTTAAATAATTTCTATTTTTAAATATAAGTTCATCTTGATTATGCTTTTCATGATTTTTGTTGCTACCATCCTCTTTATTCCCTTTAATCTTTGACAGACTCAAAAACTTACCCTGGGCCATTTATCTCCAAGAAAAATGAGGTATCTTGCTAAACTAATTTCTTATGGATAAATTACAAATCCCCCTAAAGGTTTAGCCTGATATGCACTTGAGTCTTAGATGTTTGCAGATCGTTTTTTATTGGCACATCCCTAGAATTGTCTTGAAATATATTAGTGGGACTAACGTGTGAATTTTAAAAACAAAGGGACAAACGTGCATATTATGGCAAACCCCATGATTCATTTTGTAATTTACCCTTTCCTTATTGATATGACTACATTTGCTTCCAGTATCATCATATATTCTATTGCAAAATGTGCAGGAAGGTTTTCTTATTGATATGACTACATACCCTTCCCTTATAATTTCTCAATTTATGCCCTAGTGCAATTTTATTCATCTTTTGTTGTATGATTATTTGCTAAACTTACTTATTAATTATAATTGATTACAGTTCTATTTGTGGCTAATCTGAAAGTTTTTGACCTTGATTGGGTGCTTTGTGCATGTAGATAGACAGGAAATCCAAGGGTTTTATGTCCAGACAAAAGGGTTTATCTGGGCATTGTTGATATCTCCCAATTATGTGTACGTTGGGGGCTCTATGGATATCTCATAGTCATGAGGGTTTAAGGTTGTTAGGCTTGTGTTCTCGCCTAGAAACCCAAATCTGTTGGGCGTTTACCGCGACTCAACGACCTTTGGTCAGGACTACTTGCTATTTTGAGTTTTTATTCGGGATCCTTACTTTTTGATTGATTTATTTATAGTCTTTATATATTCATGCGTTTCCTGTACCTTTCTTTCTATCTACATCAATTAGACTGCTTATTTATTTCGAAATAATGTATACATCCTATTTGATGTTACTTACCTGGACTCGTCATCCTTGTGTTTGACTGAGTGCAGATCCACTGTCAAGTAAGGGAATGACTCCACTGTTAAGTGACTTGCTTTGAAGATACCGGAGCAGTTCTCCCTTGAACTTCGACTTCAATGTAGGTTTTGGTGCTTTTTGTATTATGTATATATGCTTGTTTTTGTTCACTTTGGGATATGGGTTATGTGAGATATCTTGGGACATGTCCACACTGATGTTACTCTCGTTGACTTGATATACTATGATGATGGTGTACATATGTGGGGTTTCCACACTCTAGGTTGTCCTGACTAGTTTCTTTGAGGTTATTTGATTAGTTTGAGGTTTAATTGCTTCTGCTATACTTTGATAACTCACTAATTTGAATAACTCAAGATTACTGATTATACAATAAATGGTAAATGGTAAGGAAAGCTGACTAGGCTCACGTTGACTTAGCGAGTTGGCTCGAGAGTCCACATGAGTCTAGGCCGGGAGGGCCCAATTTAGGATTGTAGAATTGGTGTCATCATAATAGCCCTTATTAGATTGGCATCCCTTGTATTGAAGATATTGTGGAGTATATCCTCGTCCCATTCCCTTCGGTCCATACAAAAGAGAGATTCAACTTTAGTATTCTCAAGTTTGCTCAAGATTCAAGAGTAGACTTCGTGTTCGACACACTCGGCAACCAGACATCTTTATATATCCGTATCGAAGGACCATCCCCAACTCATCTACACTCGTCCACCAACTTTCCATGGGACTCCATAATACTGAGTGAAACATAATTTGGATTCCTCCCTTTCTCAACTATAAAAACAGTAACATTGGGGAAGTATTGATCTTTCAACAACCTTGTTGCCAGTGACGTAGGGTTGTCGATTAATCTCTATGCCTGTTTCATCAACATTGCTAGATTAAAATTCCTTACCCGTCGCATATCCAGCCCTCTAAACTGCTTTGGCTTGCACATTGATAACCCACTACAATTTGTTCATTAAAATCTCCAACTGGTCACATAGCTGCATTGGCAAGAGAAAAACACTCACCATGTATGTGGGTATCGACTGAATAATTGATTTCAGTATGACTTCCTTCCCATCTCAAGACAACATCTTTTCTTTCCACTCTTAGAGCATGTTTTTCACTTTTTCAAAAATATATGAAAAACTTCTTCCCTATTACCCCTTACCCGACCGGGCAACCCAAGATAAAATCCTAAATAACTAGATTGTGTAACTTGCAACACATTACAATCTTCTACCCTAGTCACCTGGCATACATTTCTAATAAAGTGAACTGCTGATTTCTGAAATTTGACCAACTTCCCTGTTGCCTCTCCGTACTGGCTGAGCATTCCTTCACTGTGCTAGCCTCGTGGATTGATGCTTTAGAAAATAAATAACAATCATCTACAAAAAATAGAATAGAGATCATCGGAGCCTCACTAGCAACTTTACACCTATGCCACTGTCCCAGCACTTCCTTGCCAATAGAGCCTAGAGTCCCTCAACGCACATCATAAATAAATATGGAGAGATCGGATCGCCTTGTCGCAGACCTTTTGTTGAAACAATCGGCCCCACCTCATAACCACCCACCAAAAAAGTATATCTAATAGAGGAGATATACAACATCATCAACTCAATGCACCGCCTAGCAAATTGCATACGAGCCATCATTGCCTTCATAAAAGCCCACTCCACAAGTCGTACAACTTGCTCATATCAATTTTTAATGTTGTATAGCCTTCCCTCCCGTGAGTTTTCCTGTAGAGCCAGTGGTTAACCTCAAAAGTGGAGATAACTTTATTAGAAATAAGTCTCCTCAGAATAAAAACACTTTGAGATTTAGAAATGATCTCAAGTAAAATGACATTGAGCCTGTTAGCTAACATTTTGGAGACAATTTTATACATTACATTGTATAAGGACATAGGCCTCAAATATGTGATCACCTCGGGCTTTTTTTTTTTAGGATTAAGTCCACTAAGTTATCATTCAACGAGTCAGGTAGCTTCCCCGATTATATGAATTGCAATCATGCTCTAAAAATACCTGCCCCAATGGTTGACCAAAACCTTTGATAAAAGGTCGAATTCAATCCATCGGGACCCAGACTCTTATCTAGATGCATTGAGAAGACTGCCGGCTTGACTTCCTCCACCATGAACTACCCCAATAGCTGCTAATTCTGCTCCGCGAATACACATGGGTGCACACACTCAAGAACCCAAGTCATATCTCCCTGTTGCGATGTAAAAAGTTTAGTGAAGTAAGCACTAGCTGACTCGCCCAAGCCATTCTTCCCCCTCGCTTGGTCGTCTTTCAACTTTGTCACCTGTTCTTTCGTTTCCTTGCAGAAGCATATGAATGGAAGTATTTTGTATTTTGTTCAGCATCCTTCAGCTAGTGTTGTTTGTCTCTTTTCCGCCAGAAATCCTCATGTTATGACAACTGTAAAAGGTATTCTTTTTCTACCTCCTTATTGCATTGGACGGAAAAAAAATCAAACTTCCCTTTAAGATCTTCCATATGCTTTCGTAGTTAGTCAAGTATTTTTTGCCAAGTCTCGCATCGCCCTCGTCCATTAAGATTGCAATTATGCCCCAAATTTCGCAATTCTATTTACCTTTGGTAGTCATAATGTGTCTTTCCAAGTCTTCCTTACCACCGTCATAAATCCCTCTTCCCTTAGCCACACATTTTCGAAACTTAAGCGTAATTTTCTATTCGAAACCTTCTAACTCAAAATCTCGAGGAAAAGAGCAGAGTGATCTAAACACGAAGCCACTAGATTTTGAACTTTGTGCTTCCCTATCATCTGTGTCCATGCGAATGTAGCTAGCACCATATCCAACCACTCGTCCACCCAGTGGGCTGAACCATTATGTATTTCCCGTGTGAAGGGATAACCCTCCATACCTAAGTTAATGAGTTGGTAATCATCTACCGCGGCTCTAAACCTATTAAGGAAACGTTGTAGTTGCCACGTTATCCCTCGCTTCTCTCTATCATGCAACATGTCAATGAAGTGTCTAAGCACACACCACGATTCACGTAGATTGACATTTCAAGAACGTAACAAATCCTAAGACACTACTTCTTCAAGCTCTCAGGAAAGCCATATAAGCCAGTTAATCTATGCGGTTCTAAACCTTATATTGAAACTCTCACATCAATGTAGTTTTGTGTATAAGAAGTCACCCTAACTGAATCAAACTTCCTCTAAAACATGACCAAACCTCTTCCTTGATTATCACCTCGTGCGGCCTCTAGGCCATCAAATTGCATTCGATGGCAAATTCCCTCTAATCGATCTTTATCAAGTAGTGTTTCCTATCAAGAAAACCAAACTGGGCTTGTACGTTTGGACTAAGTCCAATTATACTTAAATTATACGTGGCGAGTCCAAGCCATAATAGTTTTAACAAAGGGTCCTTATCTTGAGGCTTGGGCCTAATTCGCCAGGCTCGCAACATGCAAGTTTTTTGGATTTGACTTGTTTATATGGACACCCTCGTCGACCTGGGTACCAAAACCCTCACCACCATCGATCTCCATGCCCATACATGGCCATATTAGGTTGACTTCCAACTGGTTCGAAACAGCCAATTTTGAATTCTCCACTCCCAACTTTCCCCCTTTGTTTCCATGGTTTACACCTTCCGTAACTGTAACCTCTCCTTGATTGGTGCCACTATTGATGCATTGTTTTGTCGGTTAACCGTGCAGATCAGAAAGCTCCCGTATATCTATTCCTCGCTAGGCTCCTCACAAATCAAGAGAGGTTCACACAAAACTTATCTCGAATGACCAATCCATCCGAAGTAGAAATAGAATGTTGGCACTCTTTTACAGGCAATATCCGCCCAAAACCACTCTCCACTTGTTCTCTTCATCTTCATTTTTACATGAAGCGATTTTCAAAAATCAATTCGTACGTTGACTCGTAAATATTTAAGCCACATGTTCTCAATACTCCACAAGTCCGTCTTCACATACTTTCCCATTTCATTGACTATCCATTCAACAACCTTCTTATTCATGAATCCCATAGGGAGTTTGTACCTAACTAATCTGATGGCTCCATTTGTTTGAGCAATAGAGCTTGCTGGTGAAAAGTCCAAAGGTTGTCATCCGGAACACAAAACAAATCACGGTCATGGAAAAAGGTGAAGACGTATAGACATAATCACTTCATTTTCCTTGCATGTACTCCCATCACTGGTCTCCATATAGATGCTAATGTATCCCTCATAGAGACGAAATGAACCACTCTCCCAGAGAATATGACCAACAATGATTTTTGAATAATCCATGACATCCTTCAAGGTCTTGTCTTCCTCGAAGATCAAACCCTGCTCATCCTCTTGCCCTAAAGTTAGATCCTTGTATGGGAGTGGGAGGCTCCCCTTAGACGATGATCCGACCATAGCCATTTGAGTGAGCAAAGAATAGCTTAAAGATCAAAACAAACAGTGTTGACAACATGCAACAAGCGCGAGACAAAAACTCAACACGCCAATGAGGGCGAGACAATTGCTAATACTAGTTTCTCTTTTTAAGAGTGGAATGAACAACCTGTTATTCATGGATAAGGAAAATTTTGAATTGTTTCATTGATCAAGACAAATAAATCCATCCATTACAACTAATCAAAAAAAGTTGAGATCCATCCCCTTTTATGCTTTAATTTGTTGCCAATTATTCTCCAGTCGATATTAAGACGCTCTTTTAACTCCTCCATGACTATCATATTAATAATCATGTGGAAAAGAGTTTGGTTGCTTGAAATTTAAGGTTGTACATGACATTCTTTGATGCATACTATAGATTCTTTTAAGTAAAATAAAAACTAGATATACTAAATCGTTTTTGTTATTTGTAGATTTTGAACCTTTTTCGCTCCATCTTACTTCCGTTCCACTAATGATGTGGGGGTTAATCGGGCACCCCTAGCCCATAATGCAGAGAAACCAATAAGATATAATATAATCACTATGATGTCTCCATCAGATATATGGTGCTCGTCGCTACACCACAATCCTTGGGGATAAAATCATTACTATTTTATAATAATATAATCCAACTTCTCTTTAGTTTAATAATTATTAACATGGGTGCTTTAGGATAATGTAATTATTTTATGCAATTAAATTTATATTAATTATGATCCTACATGTATACTTCTTATATATTTCATTTCATGAAAGTAGTTATCTAGAGAAGATTTATAATTATATATACAAGATCTTTTCCTTGTTTGTCTTTACACTTCCTTGTTCCTTCATAGAAATGGTGATTGGAGAATCAAATGCTTTTCTTCCATAATTTTCTTTATAACTCCTCTCACATCTTGATGTAGTGGAGATCTTCTAAACCAGTTGAATGAATCCACAAACAACTCGATCTAGGTCAGAACTTAAGACAAAGTTCAAAAATTCTTTTATTTCAGCCAAAAACTAAGAATTACACCCAATAGATCGCTTAAATAGCGAAACCCTAAAATTTGCCAAAAATAGTAAAAAGTCCAAAAAACCCTAAACTGAAAACTAGACAAAAAATAGAAACAAATGCTGCAAATAGCAATAAAAACGGAAATTCCTAATGAAAGTTATAAGCAAAACAAACATTCCTAAAATAGCAAAATTGCCGTTTCGGAGGGCGAAACGATGGAATTTCGCCAAAAAATGTCGTAGTCACGGCATAGTGGTGAGTTGTGATCTCCTCGCCATTTCTAATAAACCCATGCCCCGAAACACCAAAAATCAAACGCCAAAACATAGCCATTTACGAAAATTACTAAAATGCCATTCTGTCATATCTTTTCATCATATTTTTCCAAGAATTTTCAAGCTAATTATTGGACTTCATCATTTTCCCCATGGTGGACAGAATTCGCCCTCGAATTTTCATCATCAGACGTATCCCTATAATAGGGAACAAGATGCTTAACATTAAATACATCAGCCGTGCGAATCTGACTTGGCAACTTCAATCTGTAAGCATTAGGATTAATTTTCCCAAGAACCTCCACAGGACCAATCTTCCGAACTGACAATTTGTTGTAATCACCCACACAGAACCGGTCTTTAGTGAGAATTGCCCACAAAAAGTCACCCACTTCAAACTCCATGTGACGCTTCTTTCAATCTGCATATTACTTGTACTTGTCAGTATCCTTCTGCAAGTTATCTTTGACAGATTGATGAATCTTTTGCAGCCCACTAATAAAGTCTTCTGCCTTGCCATGCCATCTAGTCTTATTTGGCATTAGTAACAGATCAAGAGGACATTGCGGTAGTACTGAATACACAACTTGAAAAGGACTAAACCCGGTACTTCGATAAACAACATGGTTGTGTGCAAATTCTTCCTGGCTCAACTTGAAGTCCCAACTCCTAACATTCTCACCCACCAAGCTCCTCAAAAGATTGTCTAACGAATGGTTAACAACTTCAGTCTGCACATCTGTTTGCGGATGATAAGCACTGCTAAATTTCAGCTGCGTGTTCACCATAGCCCACAAATTGAGCCAAAAATGGTTGAGGAATCTGGTGTCCCGAACTGAAACAATCAAGGTAGGAAGGCCATGCAATCTATACACCTCCCGAAAGAACAACTGAACCACCTTTACAGCATCTGTGGTCTTCTTACATAGGATGAAGTGAACCATCTTGAAAAAATGGTCAACCACCACAAAAATAGAGTCATTACCCCGTTGTGTTCTAGGCAACCCCAGCACGAAATCCATGCTAATATCAACCAATGGCTATTTTGGAATAGGCAAAGGCATATATAGACTGACATTAGTTGCGGTACCCTTCGAAAGCTGGCAAGTACGGCACTGTTGTACATATTTGTCCACTTCATTGCTAATGGTAGGCAAAAAGTAAGAGGCCTGCACTAGTTGCAAAGTGCGATCACGCCCAACATGTCCCTCCCCATGCAACTCTCTAATAATCAGCAATCTCAAGCTGCATTAGGAATTCAAAGCTGGTAGCCCCGAAATAAGAAACCCTCATGGTGTGTGTAATCAGTACGCTCCCCACTCTACACCTTCTCCACAATAGTAGCAAAGAAAGGATCAGTAGTAAACAAATCAGAGAAGTAAGAAAACACAGGTACCTCAATGGTCATGCGGCTCAACAAACTTTTTGTCTGCTCAGGGCATCGACAACTCTGTTGGTCACACCAGACTCGTGTTTCACCACAAGAGTAAAGCGCTCCAAATAGGTCACCCAGGAAGCATGTCTGGCCGAGACCTTGTTCTGCCAATGTAAGTGTCGCAATGCCTCATGGTCTGTTAATAGCATGAACTCTCTGTGAAAAAGATAATGCCGCCAATGCTTCACGGCTTGTACCACTGCATAGAACTCCACATCATATGTGCTATACCTCAACTTCGCCCCAGACAGCTTCTCTCTAAAATAGGCAACAGGCCTATTATTCTGACTCAAGACAGCTCCAATGCCTACCTTGGATGCATCACTATGTAACTCAAATGGTAGGTAAAAATCTGGAAACACCAGAATGGGTGAAGTGGTTAACGTACCTTGACAAGTTGGAATGCTTCAGCTGCCTCGTTGCTCCACCCAAACTTCACGCCCGTCATATAGTCTGTAATTGGGGCCATGATGCTGCTGAAGTGTGGAATGAACTCCCTGTAGAATGAAGCCAACCCAAGAAAGCTTCGAACCTCCGTGACTGTGGTGGGTCTAGGCCAAGTGCGGATGGCTTCTACATTAGACTCATCAACCTGCAACCCTTCTCCAGAAATGACATAGCTTAAAAAAAGGACCTTTGGTGTAAAAAATGAGCACTTCTTCATCACAGCATAGAACTTCTCCATACGCAAGATAGTCAGAACATCTCGCACGTGCTGGAGGTGTTCCTCCTCGTTAGTACTGTATATCAATATATCATCAAAATATTCCACAACACATTTGCCTATCAAAGGTATCAAGCTCTGATCCATGACTCTCATGAAGGTGCTAGGTGCGTTTGACAGCCCAAACGACATGACTAACCACTCATACAGCCCCTCCCTAGTTTAAAAAATAGTCTTCCATCCTCAACTCTAATGTAAATCTGGTGGTACCCACTCTTCAAATCCAGTTTTGTAAAAATTTTTGCTCCTCTCAATTGGTCAAGTAAATCATCCAAGCGAGGGATAGGAAAGCGATACCTAATAGTAATCTTATTGATTGCTCTACTGTCCACACACATCCGCCCGGTACTATCTTTCTTTGGTGTAAGGAGGGCTGGCACTGTACACGGACTCAGACTTTCACGGATGAATCCCTTTGCCAATAACTCTTCAACCTGTCTGTGCAACTCCCCATGCTCATTGGGCACATTCGGTAATGTGGTCTATTAGGTAGTGACACACCAGGTTCAAGGTCAATCTGATGTTGAATATCATGCAATGGTTGTAGTCCTTCTAGCATCTCATCAGGGAAAACATTACAAAACTCCTTCATAATAGGAATTGCAGCTTCAGGAACATCAACATCTCTATCTACCTCCATTCCCATCAAGATGTAAACGACCTCAGAATCCTGTGATTCATCTTCAAATCTTACCAAAGACAGCAAACTGCTAGATTCTTTAGTAGGCTTAACTTCCTCCGGGTCCTTGGCGGGTACTAGCACAATCTTCACTCCCTTGAACATAAGGGTGTATTTATTGGTTCTGCCATCATGCAAAACTCCCCTATCAAACTGCCAAGGATGTCCCAGTAATAAGTGGCAAGTATCCATAGCCAAAACATCACACCAGACTGAATCCTTATAGTTAGCACTAATAGAAAAAGTCACCAAGGCGCGTTTCGACACCTTCACCTCACCACCTTCTTCAGCCAAGCTAGCTTGTAAGGTTTGGGGTGTTGTTCAGTTGCTAGGCCCAACTTCTGAACCGCTTCAACTGAGATGATATTCTCGTAGCTGGCTACATCAATCATGAACTTGCACACCTTGCCTAAGATGGTACACTTGAACTGAAAGATGTTATTCCGCATCCACTCATCATTAGCGACAGCTCTAGGAGTCATACACGAACGCCTTACAACTAAGGCAGTACCCATATCTCCAGTCACGACCTTCTCTTCTGCGTTGTCAGAAGTATCAAACGCTGGTTCTGCAGTGTGTTGGCCTCTTCCCCTTCGTCTTCCTCTTCGTTCTCAATAAAGAGAGCCTTCTTCCCTCTACATTCTGACTTCCTGTGACCAAATTCACCATAACCGAAGCATTTAATCCCACTAGTGCCAGGTCTGTTTGTGTGACTAGCAGGGTTAATTACAGTGATATTACCTCCGGTATTGGCTGTCCCAACACTAACATTACTGGAAGCATTACTCACACCCTGACGCTGTTGTTTCTCCACTAACAATGCTCGCTGGTGCGCTGCAGATAAGGAAGCCGGATCAAACATGTTGACGACATCTTGGATATGCACACTCAGTCCACCAATAAACCGCACCACTAATTGGTCGTTAGTCTCCTGCAATTCGTTTCTAGCAACGAACTGATAAAACTCAGTAGTGTAATCATCTACTGACTTTGCCCCTTGTCTTAGATTCTGCAACCTCTGATACATAACGCGTTGGAAATTATAAGGCAAGAACTCAGCCCGTAAGTACTTTTTTATCTTCTCCCACGAGGTGATCTTCTCCTTTCCATTCCTATTCCACATCAACTTTTATGGTTGCCACTAAGCCGTGGCCCTGTTGCGAATCTGGTCGCAACCAATTGCACACGCTTGTCTTCGGGGACACCTTTAAATTCTAGGACTTCTTCAACTGACTCCAGCCAGTCTAAGATCTTCTAAACCAGTTGAACGAATCCATGAACAACTCGATCTAGGTTAAAATTTAAGCCAAAGTTCGACAATTCTTTTATTTCAGCCAAAACTATGAATTACACCCAATAGATCACTTAAATAACGAAACCCTAAAATTTTCAAAAATAGTAAAAAGTCCAAAAAGCCCTAAACTAAAAACTAGACAAAAAATAGAAACAAATGCCGCAAAAGGCAATAAAAACAGAAATTCCTAATGAAACTTATAAGCGAAACAAAACTTTCTTAAAATATCAAAATTGTCGTTTCGTAGGGCGAAACGATGGAATTTCTCTAAAAAACGTCGTAGTCATGGCATAGCGGTGAGTTGTGATCTCCACGCCGTTTCCAATAAACCCATGCCCCCGGAACGCCAAAAATCAAACGCCCAAACTTCGCCATTTGCAGAAATTACTAAAATGACATCCTGTCATATCTTTCCATCATATTTTTCCAAGAATTTACAAGCTAATTCTTGGACTTCATCACATCTCCTACTTCGTTATCACCATAACTTCCATATCTACTTCTTTAGTTTCAGAAGAGCCATGGCCGCTTCAACCATGCAATTGCATTCTCTCTTCATTCTCTTAAATCTCCTTATCTTTAATAGCTCTGTCGCAACTTAGCCATCGCCAAAGTTAACAAGTGCAAATGAACAAACAACAACAACAACAACAACAAAACCTCAATCTCAAATGAGTCGACATGAATCAAACTAAATTTTTCGCTTCACTTGATTTAATGCAGTTTGTGGCATGCATTCAAAACCCTTTAAATCTTTTTTCACCTATGCATTCTTAATTATTTTTGGCTATCCTATATTGTATCGAATTGCTTTAATTTTTATTCTGTCGAGTTTTCTAACTAGCGAATTGCTTATATGTTCCAACCTTTTAGTTTGTGTCTTTTAGCATTATGTTGTATACATGGGAGGAAGTGATCATAATGAAGATCAAGGAAGTGATCATCATTATTTAACAGTATCATCCTTTATCATACAAAGGCGATTGATTGTTGTTTAACGTGAATTATATCAGCTAAGAAGTTGCATTCGATACCGGTGAATTACATCATTGAAAGAATACAAATACTCAAGTACATCAATTCCACCAAGTATGCATTGCAGTTGTTATTATTGATCCTTTAACAAATTACTTTTCTCTCATTTCAAGACAACTCTATTTTTCTAGATTTGAACATTATATGTTTGTTTTTAGGAATCCTATGACAACCATTCTTCCAACAATGGGCATAAAAAGGTTCAAACTAGCCCCTATCGTTGCTTCCTTTTCATCTTGAGGCCTAGGACAACTTATAGATACCATTCTTAAGGTTTGCACAATCTACTTTGTAATTAAGAATCTCTCTTCCATTTGCTTCGCTTCTAATAAAAAATACCACCGTACAAATCGATGTAGTAGTTCCAGGCGTAGGCATATTGGCATTAATGGCCTCAAAAGGAAAAGAAAGAATTCCTTTTGGGAAGAAACCATCAGACTTTGAAATCAAATCTGGAACGTCGATTGCTTGCCCTCACATCACAGGTATAGTTGTAGTTCTCAAATCATTTGATCACAATCGGAGTCCTTCAACGATCAAATCTACCCTTATGACCACAGGTACGTATTCATTCATCATTTTTTTAGAATCAATTCTTATTGAACTTCATATAGCACAAGTAGTAGCTTTTGCAATTGCTTATCATTGCAGCAACCATGTCTAACAATCTAAGGAAGCCAATCACAAACAACAAATACAATCCTGCAAGTCCACTTGAAGTAGGAGTAGGAGAAGTTAGACCACTTAGAGCCACTAATCATGGACTAGTGTATGAGACTACACGGAAGGACTATCTCTATTTCCTATGTTACTACGGATACAAATCGAAAGTTATACAATTGGTCGCATGCCCCCAAATTTACATGTCCAAAGAATTCCTTTGAGGATCATATTTTCGACATCAACTACTCTTCCATCTCCATTAGGAGTCTTCAAGCACGCCGATTTATTTGAACAGTTAGAAGAAGTGCAACCAATGTAGGGCATTCAAATGCGACGTATACTGTCAGTGTGATCTCCGCTGTCGATTTGGATGTTAAGGTGAGGCCTCAAAAATTAGTATTCGGCGAAAAAACAACGAAAGCATTGTTCTAGGTCTCGTTTTCGAGCAATGGTACTGCAAAGGGGTACAGCTTTGGATTACTCAGTTGGTGTCCTGATTTTGGAGTAAAAGGAGTTTTTGACAAGTGGGTCCACGCACGACCTAAACTGACACGTGACATGAGTTAGATTTTATAGTCGTTACAGTTTACACTCATTCCAAACTGTGTTTGCAGTGAATATTATGTGAGTTTGAAAACTTTATATACCCGAGACAAGATTAAGAAATAAATTGAATACATGAATCAAATTATATTATGTGATTTTATAAACTGTGTTTGCAGTGAAAATTATGTGATTTTATATACTCGAGACAAGATTAAGAAATATTATGTGATTTTATAAACAATTTGCACTCAGTCCAAACTGTGTTTACATGAATACAATTATATTTTATGAGGAATGTACATTCATCTCATTTTTTTGTTGAGCTGGCTTAATATTTTTGTTTATAACATATATAAGATGTTGCATCAACAACTTCATCATCTTTTTGTGACTGTTGAAAGTTTGAAGTCCCTTAATGATTTGATACTTTTTAGCCTTAATTCCATTCAAAAATCTACATGAAACTACAACTTAATAGATTATACTTAAATTTTTCTTACTGCCCCTATAAATTCATAACATATAATAAGACGTATAATCTTATTTACAATTATGCATAGAAGTGTGATACATAAAAGTTGATTCCCAGGGACCTGGCATTTTGGGGGCTTAGGCATAACCTTTTTGCCGCTCTTGGCATGCTTTCATCCAAATTACTTTATTTTCACCTTATATACTGTCATTGTACTTCAAAAACTATTTAAAGATTTTTCCCCCTTCCTTTCTCTGGACCTGAGATTGATGGTGAAACGTGTAAGAATCTCTTTATCATCGGTGGAGTTAAAAAGGGGCAGAGGGTGCGGGGCTAGAAATTAAAGAAAGTTGAAAAGACTCATTCCTTTGGCCAGATTAAAAACTTCTAAAGAGTGATATTTAACCTAGCAATGTGTACTTGAGTATTAGTAGTTTAGCAATAAAATCAACTTGTTGGAAAAAAACCAAACCACAACAAAAATGTATTAATTAAAAAATCGACAAAAACATCTTTGGTGAGATGATAGGCGTGTCACTTGCAAAAGTTAATGATGAGTGTTCATTTAGGCATGATTTAGTATAGGATATTAGAAGTTAATGGACTATATTGATCTTATTTTAGAATGATAAAGGCTTGTTATATGTGTTTCAGGGATTTTATATTTTTTTGGCAGTTTTGGGACCGAAGGCCTCTGTTGAGCTTAATTGACGATGTTCAGTTCAGAGGGCATAACTTTCACATCCGAAGTCAGAACGACTCGCTGTTGGTCTTGTTGGAAAGAAGACTTCGAGGCAAACATTTTCAGTCCTCATAAGCATCATGAGATATGGATTTAAAGTGTCTCAAAAGAACACACACAATTGGAAAAGTTCGGCTAAGTTCCTTAATGATCCCTTTTCAGTATAAAGACCATAACATTCTCATCTAAAATCCAAATGAATTTCACATTCTGTCTTTGAAAGTAGACTCCAAGATGAACATTTTAATATCTCACAAGACTTTCCAGATTCGGCCCCTAAGTGGTACAAAATCGCGTTGAAAAGCAAAGAATAAAAACACATCATGAGGACACTATGATAAACAAATTCTCACGGCGTGACTCACATATGAGATAAAGAGAGAGCTAAAAAAGGATGCCGTTAGGACGCCATGTTTCACATATTCTCATGGCATCGACAAAGCATCGATACCTGAAGACTCTTAATTTCAGAAATTTTACCTATTTCGTGATTTTTAGGTTTTCAACGCAATTTGTGGTCTTCCTATTAATACTAATAGACTCTAATTCGAAAAGAACTCTTGTTTTTACTTCTTTTTGGTATTAGAACTAGGTTTTTGGCTTGATTATGTCTAACAAATCTCCTCTCTCTAGGTTAAAGGTGGATCGGTCAAGCTTTGCGACTTGGGATTCTGTTATTCGGTTTATTTATATTTAATTATCTTGATTCTTTTCTATGGTTTATTCTCTTTGGTATTGTTTTTAATAATAGGGTTAGATTTGATTGTATGTATAGCGTTGTGTATGCATATTAGGTTGAATATCCTTACTCATTAAAGTCAAAATGTCCGTCCTCACGTGGTAGACTCAAACTTGTAACAGTTGGCAACCGGTCAAGTACCTTAAGGATCTAGATTAAATCGGGAGAACTAGCGATCCGATTGAATAGGTGTAGTGCCTTCACAGACTGAGGTAATGCGTCCAACGTGTTAAATCTAGAGCACTAGCGATCCGGTTGCCTGTTTTGTTAGGGAACTAGTCAACGGTCGTACCTTAGCTGTTGAAATTAGTAAGTGTGAGGAATTAGTGCGTCACTAGGTCTATAGCTGCACAAGATCATAGGTTATTCTCATATCTTTTATAAACCAAGAATTAATGGAATTAATCCCAAGTTGTATTGCGAAGACCGTGAAGCTGAATACCTAGATTTTCTTACATTGCATTACTCCAATTCCAAAGTTTTCAAAGTTTCCAAAAGTTTTACAAAATCCCCTATTTTCTCTTCTCCCTTAGAAACATAAGTCAGTAACCTAATGCTTGAGGTTCGACCCAGAGCTTACCACTGTCACAGTCTTTTATAGTTTTTTGTCTAGGAATCGGGAATTATATTTCATGTTTTACAATACGCATCAAATTTTGGCGCCGTTACTGGAGACTAGGTCCTACTTGATTTAGGTTTTTCTTTTCTTTCTTTTATGCATAGTAGTCTTCGTCGATCACATTCCACTGAATCCTCTCTACCCTTTGATCCGGATATCGAGAAGACTTGCCGACGGAACGCGAGAGAAGCGCGCCAATGGAAGCAAGCTTCTGAAGCTACTCCTAACGTTTCATATTCTCTAGAAATGGAGGATAACGAGCACAATCTTCCCCGAGATGAGAGGAACAATTAGAATCAAGGGGATAATTAGGATATAGGGCACCATTAGGACTGATGGGACATCTAATTCTCCAATTTTAGCCACACGCACCTAATGTGTTAAACCCTGCTCATGCACCAGCACATGATGAACCCCGCATCACCATTTAGATAGAAAACTAGGAGATGCAAATTCTCCTTGCACATCAGCCTCATTGCATTGCATATCCTGCACATAGGGGTGACTTTGAGCTTAAGTCCGGTTTTCTAAACCTTTTGCCCTCCTTCCATTGCTTGGATGGTAAAGGTCCAGTGACTTTCATCAAAGATTTCGACTCCAAATGTTTAATGATGAAGCGACCTAAAGTACAAGAAAATGAAGTAAAATTATTGGCTTTCCCGTTCTGTCTTAAAGATTGAGCGCAAGAGTGGTTGTTTTACCTTCCCCGGGATCTATCACTAGCTAGAATGATTTGATTTCAACATTCTTAAGGAAATACTTCCCCGAGTCTTGGTCGTCTCAACTTATCTCAGAGATATGTAATATCAAGATGAAAAAAGTAGAGACCTTCAATGACTGTTGGGGCAGATTCAAAAGACTAATTATACTGTGTCCGCAACATGGTCAGAGTAAAACCTTTCTTATCCGATTCCTCTATAAGGGTCTTAGGTCCCTTGAGAAGCGCATGATTGACAACACTTGTGGTGGAGCCTATAAGAAGAGAACAACCGATGAGATGTTCGAGTTGTTTGAATCTATGGATAGTCAGTCTCGTCAATATGTTGACGACGATAAGGATGAGGATCCTTCTTAACACATCTTCAGTGGAAGTGGGTCAAGCAACACTGATAGGAAGATTGACAAACTCACTGATCTCATGGAGCGTTTCCTTACTTTCGGGAAAGCTCAGGCCATGACTTGCAGCTTTTGTGACGCTTCTAGCCATACTACTAATTCTTGTCCCACCATGTTCAGAGAACAAGCTAAAGGTGGTAGATTCCAAGGTCTTCCTAGAAATCAATATGGAAACACTAATGGTAATACATATAATGAAGCCGTTAATTACCCCTATTTGAGATATGGGTCACATAATCCGAACTTCTCTCAGTTTGTTCCAAAGGGACAATAACTCCCTCTACAGACGCAACCTGTTCATACTACCGGACCCTTAGAGGATATGATGAGGTCACTCATCACTAAGGTGGACAACCTTATAGTCGACATGACACAGTACAAAGCAACTAATGATGCTACTGTGCGTGACTTAGCAGTTCAAGTGAATCAAATAGCTAGAGAGCTAAGTAAACTTATGTACTAGGCTAGATTGCACGCCCAACCCACCCCTAATCCTAAGGCGCATGTAAATGTCATATCATTAGTTGTTGAGAGAGAGCCTAGGGAGGCTAAGGTAGTTCGTAGAGAGCATCACACCATACATGAGCAGGATGAGGAGGCAGACTCAAACTTGTAATTGAAGTCAAAACGTCCGTCCTCACGTGTAGAGTCAAACTTATGACAGTTGGCTAACCGGTCAAGTACCTTAGGGATCTAAGCTAAATCATGAGCACTAGCGATCTGGTTATCTAGGTGTAGTGTCTTCACAAACTGAGATAATGCGTCCAACGTGTTAAATCTGGAGCACTAAGGATGAGGTTGCATGTTTGGTTAGGGAAGTAATCAACGGTCGTACCTTGGTTGTCGACATCAAGAAGTGCGAGGAACTGAGTGCATCGCTGGGTCTATAGCTGCACTGGATCATAGGTTAGTCTCATATCATTTATAAACTAAGGATTAATGGAATCAATCCCAAGTTGTATCGCGAAGACCGCAAAGCTGTATACGTAGATTTTCTTCCATTGCATTACATCAACTCCAAAGTTTTCAACATTTTCAAAAGTTTTACAAAATCCCCTATTTTCTCTTCTCCCTTAGAAACCTAAGTCAGTAACCCAGTCTTTGTGGTTCGACCTCGAGCTTACCACTGCTACAGTCTTTTGTAGTTTTCGGTATAGGAATCGAGAATTATATTTGACGTGTTACAACGCATAGCAGGCAAGATTTTTGAAGGTCGAGAGTTCGACTCCCCATAAAAAAAAATGCTAGAGCGACACCCCTAAAATGTACATCAGAATGCACAACACCCCTATCCAATCATGTTTTGAACATCAGAATACGTAAGCTCTCATCTGAAGGTAAAACGGATAGAATAAGATATGGAATTATCTATTTAGGATTCAATAAAATAAAATAAAATAAAAATGGGTTGCGTGAAAGTTCTTTGGCTCTTATAACAAGTTTACAACAACAAAATTCTTAATCCCAAAATAATTGGGTGCGGCTATGTATATTAAATACTCCATTCTTCTTGATTCAATGCATTCTAAGCTATCTTAAGTCTGCCTTTATGTTGTCAAATTTCTTCAAGTTTTATTTATTATGTTTAGTTTTCAATATGAGGATCATAACACAATTTTTCGTTAGCTAATAGAGTCGAACCGTCTTCCATAGAAGGGGAAAGTTGGGAAGAAAAAAGGAGTAAGCTACATCAACATTGATTACATCTTTATTTATTGACTAAACCCCAACGAACTATATAGAAATTACTATATAACCATTGCACTACAATTCCTATATTTTGTAATATACTATTACATATAAGCATCAACATTGTACACTTAACTCAGCTTATACAAAATATTTCTTTAAAATATGGCGTGGATTTAGTTATATCGCACAAATTTTTTTTCACTGTCAAAACATATTTTTCCTCATTTTGTGTTGTATAAACATTTAATGTTTGCATGTGCCTATTTTTGTGGCTAACTCGCTTATATGAATAAGTCAATTCTCCCTTCAAAATCTTTTTTTTTTCTTAAGAGAACAAGAATGTCACTAAATCTATTTTTTTCTATCATATATGTTTCTACCAAGTGATTTAATATAATTTCCAAAAATTAATATTCTTTAGGTAGCAAATTCGTGAATGCATGATCCTAATCACTATTTTTTTGATAACTATGAGAATAGAACATAGATGCTCAGAACATAATTCATGATATTTACTTTTGTCAGAGTAATAATTCTCATTTCTTTGCCACTATACCACACCTTTGAAATATCTCTCAATATATTTCGTAATTAATTTGTGAGGGTTGCTACCTTATTATTGCCAAAGATAACTTCATTGTCATTGCGAGTGGTCATGTTGTTTTGAAGTTGAATATATAGTTTTTAAAAATATGTAAACATGAAATCTTATATAATAAGAACGTTATAGTTTTTCTTTAGAGCAGAACATTTGTTAAATCTATACTATAGATAATGTCAATCCTCCCAAAGATCCAATTAATTTTAAATTTATTCTTATTCCATATTTGTCCTTCATTTCTTTTTACTTATTGGTTTAAAAAGAAGTTAACTAATAATCATTGGGGGCATTTGTGGAAAACAAACACACTTCTAGTTAGTTTTCTAACCGAACCTTTATTAACTTTTCCTAAATTATCGCCATTTCTCTCTCATATCCATGTATCTCTCCACAACCGTTCTCCTCCCTTGCGGTTTGCAAAGTTAAAAATTCAAACACAATTTCTGCCATTTATTTATTTATTTATTTTTTAAAGATTTTGCATATCATCCATGGATAGAGATTAACATTTATTGCTAGATTTGCAGTTTGACAACAAAGGGGTTGGGCATGTAGTGATGATTTTATGCAATTAGTTGCATTAACGTACATTCATGGCAAGACGCACCATCATGATTTGATTTTGAGTAATTGTGATAATTTTTAGTGTTTTCATTATTATATATATATGGTGGTTGATAATATTGGTCTGTTTTATTTTTCTTTTTTGTATGTGGAGGACGATATGCTCCTAATTAAGTTCAAAGGCTAATTGATCGATTTGGAAACTTCTCATCTCTATCCATGCATGATAATTTAATGGGCAGATCACAATTCTTCAGGAGTGTGGAGATGCAGAGAAGTTAATTTTCCTATTTACTTTCACTGTACATTGACAATCATTTCTATATTAACATAAGTTGTCAATTAATTACTTTTATATATCTTTGGATAATTACACTCTCTGAAGGGCAAATTTTGTGACAAATGGATTGCATAGATAGATATCTATATATGGTGCAAAACCATAGATTTGGACACATTAGTTAACTAATTGACTTTTGAAAGAAATGGATGGGTCTTCAATGAAATGGAAGGACAACGAGAGGAAAATTGTAAGAGTGGGAGGGTTAATTAAGGGTGATTAGACAAAATATAATGTAAATTGATGCATAGGGGTTTCATTTTAGGTTCCATTTTTTTTACATTGTAAAAAATCGAGGTAGCTTTATTTTTGGTTCAGGAAGCAACAAAAAATGTTAATGGTGGAATAAAATCACATGATATGCTAGAGATCCTGATCCAATATTCAGTCTCGGCACATGATCCATTTGTTAGATACTCAACAAATCAAAATGCTTCATATATATAGTTGAGATAATTATCATTATTTATTAAAATTCATTAATAGATGCTCAAATTTAGTTTTTTTTTTTATTTTCCATTCTATGTTATTATAATTTTTTTTAAAAAAAACTTATACTATAATATTGTTGATTTAGATGTCTCTCCTATGGAAAAAGATTGGTTGACCCTCTTTGGACATCGAGAAATGCGCACCCACCATGTTGGCATTGTCCGATGCAAATGTGATGTACATCTCAAGGTGCATAGTTTGGGGTCCTTTTGGTAGATGCGCCTATAAATTTTATTTAGACATTCATCATTTAGTCCAAACACTTGCATAGAATTGACAATGTTATAAAAATAAATTTTGAACCTATAAATTTCTCAATTGTGACTTTCCGCAAAAATAAATGTAATTCTCTTTAGTCCCATATCACTAAATGAAAAATATGTATGATATGAGACTAGTATAAAATAAGAGGTTAAAGAACCCTCCAAACTCATACCTAAGTTTAATTTAATATCTAGATTCTAGAAACAATCCCTAGGGTCCTTCTCCCCACCCATCCCCACTACTCCCCATTCCTCCCGATCACCCATCTTCTTCTCCACTCTCCTCTCTCTTTCCAGCCTACTCCCCCTCCCTCCTCTCACTTTCCCTTCCCCTTCCCCTTTCCCGTCCCCTTCGCTCTAGATATTAAATTAATCTTATCTTTTTCAAGTGGCGTGCCACCTTTCAAAATAAATAAAAAAAAGGCTTGGCGCACCTCGCAAAAACAAAACAAAAATATTTACTAATATTATTCACTCTTTTCAATCTTCTTGCTCATCATTTTTCTATTAAGGCAGCACCGAGGGGTGTGACGCTTTTGAAAATTTTTAATCCTTGCTTGTTGTTACTACTACTGCTAAGGCTTCTTCATTTTTTATTATAATTTTCATTTCAATCTTGTCTTTTTGACATTCTTGGCAACTATATATCCATGTTTGCGTCTTTGCGTCTTTTAGGCTTGCCGATGGTATATTACTTTCATCTTTTAGAATTTAGCCATTTAAAACATTTTTGTTTCTGCCACTACTGCCCATTCCATGTTTAAAATACTGAAAAATATGCACACTCATCTCATCTCTACAATACTTTTTAGGTTTTATTCTAAAGTCTATTCTTTTTATCAAACTTGAATTTGCCTCATCAACTGGTTGTTGTCCAAATTACTGGTATGCTTTTTCATCCTATTTTCCCTCATAATTTCTCAATTTTATGCCCTAGTGTAATTTTATTCATCTTTTGTTGTATGATTATTTGCTAAACCTACTTATTAATTATAATTGATTATGGTTGTTCTTTTAGTGGCTAATCTGGTAGTCTTTCGACCTTGATTTGGTGCTTTGTACATGTAGATGGACAGGAAATTCAGGGGTTTTATGTGCAGTCATATGATGGAGATAGGATAAAAAATTTGATTTTTACTTGTAATTCGCTCTCTTGAAAAATGTAATAATTCTGGAAATGTAATTCGACATGGAGGACTTTTTGTGAAAATTTGCCAATTTGGAGAAGTTTGGGAAACATTCTCTTTGATGGTGAAAAGATTCAAATTGCTATTTAGGGATGTCAAAGTAAGCACAATTATGCATTTATAACATTCAAAAATATTAATCTAATGGTTGGAGCATTTCTAATGATACAAACTACGGATACTACAAAGAAGTAACAAAGAAATAAAATCATGCATAGGAAATAAAATCACTTCTACTAAAAAAATAGATACATAACTCTACATAATGGTATCATATTATGCATAAACTAAGCTATTACTTATTGATTTGTAGTTAAAATGTGTCTCTAAATGTAACTACCCAAATCTTCCCCGATCCGACTTGGGGGCAATTTAGTAATTTAAATATTAAATGTGTATTGAATTTTCTTTAAATTGGATTATGAGTGAAATGGTATAATATCCTACACCTTGAGATGCGCATTTTATTTGGTTTGAAGATATTTCATAATATACTCTCGTTCTCATTAAGGAAAGTGACAAGAGAAAAAGTTCTCAAAAACTTTTCTTAAACATGAAGAAAGTTATATTTGGGGACGGGATCTCCAGATTTATGAGATCCCACTAACTAGGGAAATAAATGTGGGAACTTTTCTAGTCAAAAGGTGTGAAATATCCAAATTTATAGATTTCATTAATTAGGAAAAGATTTTGTGAGAACTTTCCTGGTCAAAAGGGACAAGATCTCTAAATTCATGAGATAACATTAATTAGGAAATGATTTACGGAAAGCTTTCCTAGTCAAAAGGCTAATTAAGTAGACTAATGAAAACAGACCAGAAAACATATTAGAGTTAGACTTAAGGCCCAAATGAGAGGGCACTTTAGTCTTTAACAATGGTAGATTGCTTACCCTTTTTCATGTTTTGTTTGACTTAAAACTTGCTTACACCCCCTTTACGAATAAGAACCTTGTCTCCAGTACTTTTCATTAAAAGCCTTGAGATTTGATTTACAACTTCATGCGCAGAGTTGTTTTGCTTTATAGGTAATACTTGCATGTTTGATAGTTGATCAAGGTTTTCCTCTTATTGAGCTCCGCTGGTTCTTTTAGCTCATCCTACTTACATCTCAGATATCCATGACAACGCTAGATTGAGACAAGGGAGAGGCAAACTGGAATTCTCCACTTGATGTGAGCCTTATGTTGATATATATTATCTATATTCGATTTTGAAACTATTAAACTTGGGTTGTAATTAAAATAAGTCTTTGGGTAGTTTGAAACCTACTTACCTGTAGTTTTTCTACTTGGGAGTTTTAATAAACCTTGTTTAGTTTAAATGAATACGAACCCATGTATAGTTTCATATATGTTTTTGTGAACTTAAATTTATTGGCTTAAGGATATCTCTTTATATTTATTCCGCAATCATTATCCTTTGTTTAGCCAATGTGTATTCCACAAGTTTATTTGAGAGCGTGCTAGACTGTTATTTGGGTCTAGTTAAGGTATCAGGTCTAAGTAGCAGTTTGGGTCAGGTGACCCGATCCTAGGTCGGCGCACACACTAAAACTGGAGAAATGCGTTGTTGTTGTTGTTATTGAAAGGCCGTAAATGAAGTAGTTAAATGTGAAGTTTATTTGTCCATAATAAAATTTATCTATTAACATAAATTAGTCATGAGTCTTACTGTTGGAATCTGAACTTAATATTAAATTTATCCTTTTTTCTGTTGTGTGATATTGATATTTTGCATTTGTACCCTTTCTAATATAAGGATGGCCCAAATGGTTGACCGAGTTTGTTGAAATATCGCTGCTTTGTAAGGAAAGGAAAAACTCAACTGGCAGGATACCATCTTATAATGATTCACAAAAATATCCTTGTGTAAGTTCCATCATGAAAATCTTAATGGATAGACATTATGAAGGCTAGACGGCTCAAAGTAGATCTTGTTAAATTGATCACGATATCAAGTTTCTTTCAAAATTTCATCCATCTAGAATAGAGGTCATAGGCACTAATACGAGATTTTAAACAATTGATATAAGGTTTATGGAAAAAGAAAAAGATGAAATTCGTACAAGTTCTTGTAGGAATTTAATAATGAAAAAACGATCTTTTGTGTTTTTCTACATATTATAAGTCTGTGTTGTAAAATTATGAAGAAATGGTTGACATGTTGCATGCACTCCAAAATATTTTTGTCCCTCGTCCTCTAATTGGTTGTAAAGCAGTTGGAACTATGACTGTTAAATAATTTTTGTTTTCAAATATAAGTTCATCTTGATTATGCTTTTCATGATTTTTGTTGCTGGCATCCTCTTACTTATTAATTATAATTGATTACGGTTCTATTAGTGGCTAATCTGGAAGTTTTTGACCTTGATTGGGTGCTTTGTGTATGTAGATGGACAGGAAATCCAGGGGTTTTATGTCCAGACAAAGGGTTTATCTGGGCATTGTTGATATCTCCCATTTATGTGTACGTTAGGGGCTCTATGGATATCTCATAGTCACGAGGGTATAAGGTTGTTAGGCTTGTGTTCTCGCCCTGAAACCCGAATCTGTTGGGCGTTTACCGCGACTCAACGACCATTGGTCAGGACTACTTGCTATTTTTAGTTTTTATCCTGGATCCTTACTTTTTGATTGATTTATTTATAGTCTTTATATGTTCATGCGTTTCCTGTACCTTTCTTTCTATCTACATGAATTGGACTGCTTATTTATTTTGAAATAATGTATACATCCTGTTTGATGTTACTTATCTGGACTCGTCATTCTTGTGTTTAACTGAGTGCAGATCCACAGTCAAGTAAGGGAAAGGCTCCACAGTTAAGTGACTTGCTTTGAGGATATCGGAGCTGTTCTCCCTTCAACTTCGACTTCAATGTGGGTTTTGGTGCTTTTTGTATTATGTATATATGCTTGTTTTTGTTCACATTGGGATATGGGTTATGTGAGATATCTTGGGACATGTACACACTGATGTTACTCTCGTTGACTTAATATACTATGATGATGGTGTACATATGTCGAGTTTCCACACTCTAGGTTGTCCTGACTAGTTTTTTAGAGGTTATTTGATTAGTTTGATGTTTAATTCCTTCTGCTATACTTTGATAACTCACTAATGTGAATAACTCAAGATTACTGATTATACAATAAATGGTAAATGGTAAGAAAAGCTGACTAGGCTCACGTTGACTTAGCGAGTTGGCTCGAGAGTCCACAAGTGTGGAATGAACCGCTTGTAGAATGAAGCCAACCCATGAAAGCTACGAACCTCCGTGACTGTGGTGCGTCTAGGCCAAGTGCGGATGGCTTCTACATTAGACTCATCAACCTGCAGCCCTTCTCCAGAAATGACATAGCCTAAAAAAGGACCTTCGGTGTAAAAAATGAGCACTTCTTCATCACAGCATAGAACTTCTCCCTACGCAAGATAGTCAGAACATCTCGCACGTGTTGAAGGTGTTCCTCCTCATTAGCACTGTATATCAATAGATCATCAAAATATACCACAACACACTTGCCTATCAAAGGTCTCAAGCTCTGATTCATGACTCTCATGAAGGTGCTAGGTGCGTTTGACAGCCCAAACGACATTACTAACCACTCATACAGCCCCTCCCTAGTTTTAAAAGCAGTCTTCCACTCATCCCCAACTCTAATGCGAATCTGGTGGTACCCACTCTTTAAATCCAGTTTTGTAAAATTTTTTGCTCCACTCAATTGGTCAAGTAAATCATCCAAGCGAGGGATAGGAAAGCGATACCTAACAGTAATCTTATTGATTGCTCTACTGTCCATACACATCCTCCAGGAACTATCTTTCTTTGGTGTAAGGAGGGCTGGCACTGTACATGGACTCCAAGTTTCACGGATGAATCCCTTTGCCAATTACTCTTCAACCTGTCTGCACAACTCCTCATGCTCACTGGGACTCATTCAGTAGTGTGGTCTATTAGGTAGTGACACACCAGGTTCAAGGTCAATCTGATGTTGAATATTACGCCATGGTTGCAGTCCTTCTAGCATCTCATCAGGGAAAACATCACAAAACTCCTTCACAATAGGAATAGTAGCTTCAGGAACATCAACATCTCTATCTACCTCCTTTCCCATCAAGATGTAAACGAGCTCAGAATCGTGTAATTCATCATCAAATCTTGCCAAAGACAGCAAACTGCTAGATTATTTAGTATGCTTAACTTCCTCCGGGTCCTTGGCGGGTACTAACACAATCTTCACTCCCTTGAATATAAAGGGTGTATTTATTGGTTTTGCCATCATGCAAAACTCCCATTTCAAACTGCCAAGGACATCCCAGTAATAAGTGGCAAGCATCCATAGCCACAACATAACACCAGACTGAATCCTTATAGTTAGCACTAATAGAAAAAGTTACCAAGGCGCGCTTCGACACCTTTACCTCACCACCCTTCTTCAGCCAAGCTAGCTCTTAGGGTTTGGGGTGTTGTTCAGTTGCAAGGCCAAACTTCTGAACCGCTTCAACTGAGATGATATTCTCGTAGCTGGCTACATCAATCGTGAACATGCACACCTTGCCTAAGATGGTACACTTGGACTGAAAGATGTTATTCCGCTGCCACTCATCATTAGCGACAGCTCTAGGAGTCATACACGAACGCCTTACAACTAAGGCAGTACCCACATCTCCAGTCACAACCACCTCTTCTGCGTTGTCAGAAGTATCAAACGCTGGTTCTGCAGTGATGTTGGCCTCTTCCCCTTCGTCTTCCTCTTCGTTCGCAATAAAGAGAGCCTTCTTCCCAGTACATTTTGACTTCCTGTGACCAAATTCACCATAACCGAAGCATTTAATCCCACTAGTGCCAGGTCTGTTTGTGTGACTAGCAGGGTTAATTGCAGCGATATTACCTCCAGTATTGGCTGTCCCAACACTAACATTACTAGAAGCATTACTCACACCTCGACGCTGTTGTTTCTCCACTGACAATGCTCGCTGGTGCGCAACTGATAAGGAAGCCGGATCCAACATGTTGACGACATCTTGGATCTGCACACTCAGTCCACTAACATACCAAGCCACTAATTGGTCGTTACTCTCCTGCAATTCGTTTCTAGCGACTAACTGATAAAACTCAGTAGTGTAATCATTTACTGACTTTGCATCTTGTCTCAGATTCTGCAACCTCTGATACATAAGGCGTTGGAAATTGTAAGGTAAGAACTCAGCTCGTAAGTATTTTTTAATCTTCTCCCACGAGGTGATCTTCGCCTTTCCAATCCTATTCCACATCAACTTTTGTTGTTGCCACTAAGCTGTGGCCCTGTTGTGAATCTGGTCGCAACCAGTTGCACACGCTTGTCTTCGGGCAGACCTTTGAATTCTAGGACTTCTTCAACTGACGCCAGTCAGTCTAAGATCTTCTAAACCAGTTGAACGAATCCATGAACAACTCGATCTAGGTCAAAACTTAAGCCAAAGTTCGAAAATTCTTTTATTTCAGCCAAAACTACGAATTGCGCCCAATAGGTCACTTAAATTGCGAAACTCTAAAATTTGCCAAAAATAGTAAAAAGTCCAAAAAGTCATAAACTGAAAACTAGATGAAAAATAGAAACAAATGTCGCAAACGGAAATAAAAACGGAAATTCCTAATGAATGTTATAAGCGAAACAAAACTTTCTTAAAATAGCAAAATTGTCGTTTCGGAGGGTGAAACGATGGAATTTCACCGAAAAATGTCGTAGTCACGGCATAGCGGTGAGTTGTGATCTCCACACCATTTCCAATAAAGTCATGCCCCCGGAACTCCAAAAATCAAACGCCCAAACTTCGCCATTTGCAGAAATTACTAAAATGACATCCTGTCATATCTTTCCATCATATTTTTCCAAGAATTTACAAGCTAATTCTTGGACTTTATCTCATCTCCTACTTCGTCATCACCATAACTTCCATATCTACTTCTTTAGTTTCAGAAGAGCCATGGCCTCTTCAACCATGCAATTGCATTCTCTTTTCATTCTCTTAAGTCTCCTTATCTTTAATAGCTCTGTCGCAACTTAGCCAACGCCAAAGTTAACAAGTGCAAATGAACAAACAACAACAACAACAGCAAAACCTCAATCTCAAATGAGTCGACATGAATCAAATTAAATTTTTGCTTCACTTGATTTAATGCAGTTTGTGGCATGCATTCAAATCCCTTTAAATCTTTTTTCACCTACGCATTCTTAATTATTTTAGGCTATCCTATTTTGTATTGAATTGCTTTAGTTTTTATTCTGTCCAGTTTTCTAACTAGCGAATTGCTTATATGTTCCAACCTTTTAGTTTGTGTCTTTTAGCATTATGTTGTATACATGGGAGGAAGTGATCATCATGAAGATCAAGGTGGTGATGAAACTGTAGCATTAGCTTATTTAATGTTATCATCCTTTATCATACCAAGGCGATTGATTGTTGTTTAATGTGAGTTACATCAGTTAAGAAGTTGCATTCAATACCGGTGAATTACAACATTGAAAGAATACAAATACTCAAGTACATCAATTCCACCAAGTATGCATTGCAGTTGTTATTATTGATCCTTTAACAAATTACTTTTCTCTCATTTCAAGACAACTCTATTCTTCTAGATTTGAACATTATATGTTTGTTTTTAGGAATCCTATGACAACCATTCTTCCAACAATGGGCATAAAAAGGTTCAAACTAGCCCCTATCGTTGGTTCCTTTTCATCTTGAGGCCTTGGACAACTTATAGATACCATTCTTAAGGTTTGCGCAATCTACTTTATCATTAAGAATCTCCCTTCCATTTGCTTCGCTTCTAATAAAAAATTCCACCGTACAAATCGATGTAGTAGTTCCAGGCGTAGGCATATTGGCATTAATGGCCTCAAAGGAAAAGAAAGAATTCCTTTTGGGAAGAAACCATCAGACTTTGCAATCAAATCTGGAACGTCGATTGCTTGCCCTCACATCACAGGTATAGTTGCAGTTCTCGAATCGTTTTATCACAATTGGAGTCCTTCAACGATCAAATCTACCCTTATGACCACAATTTACAAAATATTTCTTTAAAATATGGCGTTGATTTAGTTATATCGCACAAATTTTTTTTTTACTTTCAAAACATATTTTTCCTCATTTTGTGTTGTATAAACATTTAATGTTTGCATGTGCCTATGTTTGTGGCTAACTCGCTTATATGAATAAGTCAATTCTCCTAATAAAAAAAAAGTCAACTCTCCCTTCAAAATCCTTTTTTTTCTTAAGAGAACAAGAATGTCACTAAATCTATTTTTTTCTATCATATATGTTTCTACCAAGTGATTTAATATAATTTTCAAAAATTAATATTCTTTAGGTAGCAAATTCGTGAATGCATGATCCTAATCACTATTTTTTTGATAACTATGAGAATAGAACATAGATGCTCAGAACATAATTCATGATATTTACTTTTGTCAGAGTAATAATTCTCATTTCTTTGCCACTATACCACACCTTTGAAATATCTCTCAATATATTTCATAATTAATTTGTGAGGGTTGTTACCTTATTATTGCCAAAGATAACTTCAAATGTTCAATTTCAAACTTCATTGTCATTGCGAGTGGTCATGTTGTTTTGAAGTTGAATATATAGTTTTTAAAAATATGTAAACATGAAGATCTTATTTAATAAGTATGTTATAGTTTTCCTTTAGAGCAGAATATTTGTAAAATCTATACTATATATAATGTCAATCCTCCCAAGGATCCAATAAATTTAAAATTTATACTTATTCTATATTTGTCCTTCATTTCTTTTTACTTTTTGGTTTAAAAAGAAGTTAACTAATAATTATTGGGGGCATTTGTGAAAAACAAACACACTTCTAGTTAGTTTTCTAACCGAACCTTTATTAACTTTTCCTAAATTATCGTCATTTCTCTCTCATATCCACGTATCTCTTCACAACCGTTCTCCTCCCTTGCGGTTTGCAAAGTTAAAAATTCAAACACAATTTCTGCCATTTATTTATTTATTTATTTTTTTAAAGATTTTGCATATCATCCATGGATAGAGATTAACATTTATTGCTAGATTTGCAGTTTGACAACAAAGGGGTTGGGCATGTAGTGATTATTTTATGCAATTAGTTGCATCAACGTACATTTATGGCAAGACGCACCATCATGATTTGATTTTGACTAATTGTGATAATTTTTAGTGTTTTCATTATTATATATATATATATGGTGGTTGATAATATTGGTCAGTTTTATTTTTCTTTTTTGGATGTGCAGGACGATATGCTCCTAATTAAGTTCAAAGGCTAATTGATCGATTTGGAAACTTCTCATCTCTATCCATGCGTGATAATTTAATGGGCAAGATCACAATTCTTCGGAGTGTGGGGATGTAGAGAAGTTAATTTTCCTATTTACTTTCACTGTACATTGACAATCATTTCTATATTAACATAAGTTGTCAATTAATTACTTTTATATATCTTTGGATAATTACACTCTCTGAAGGGCAAATTTTGCGTCTTTGCGTCTTTTAAGCTTGCTGATGGTATATTAGTTTCATCTCTTAGAATTTAGCTATTTAAAACATGTTTGTTTCTGCCACTACTGCCCATTCCATGTTTAAAATACTGAAAATGTGCACACTCATCTCATCTCTACAATACCTTTTAGGTTTTATTCTAAAGTTTATTCTTTTTATCAAACTTGAATTTTCCTCATCAACTGGTTGTTGTCCAAATTACTGGTATGCTTTTCCATCCTATTTTCCCTCATAATTTCTCAATTTTATGCCCTAGTGTAATTTTATTCATCTTTTGTTGTATGATTATTTGCTAAACCTACTTATTAATTATAATTGATTATGGTTGTTCTATTAGTGGCTAATGTGGTAGTCTTTCGACCTTGATTTGGTGATTTGTGCATGTAGATGCACAGGAAACTCAGGGGTTTTATGCCCAGTCATATGATGGAGACAGGATAAAAAATTTGATTTTTCCTTGTAATTCGCTCTCTTGAAAAATGTAATAATTTTGGAAATGTAATTCGACATGGAGGACTTTTGTGAAAATTTGCCAGTTTGGAGAAGTTTAGGAAACATTCTCTTAGATGGTGAAAAGATTCAAATTGCTATTTAGGGATGTCAAAGTAAGCAAAATTATGCATTTATAACATACAAAAATATTAATGTAATGGTTGGAGCATTTCTAATGATACAAACTATGGATACTACAAAGAAGTTACAAAGAAAAAAAATCATGCTTAGGAAATAAAATCACTTCTACTAAAAAAATAGATACATAACTCTACATAATGGTATCATATTATGCATAAACTAAGCAATTACTTATTGATTTGTAGTTAAAATGTGTCTCTAAATGTAACCACCCAAATATTACCCGATCCGACTTGGGGGCAATTTAGTAATTTAAATATTAAATGTGTGTTGAATTTTCTTTAAATTGGATTATGAGTGAAATGGTATAATATCCTACACCTTGAGATGCATATTTTATTTGGTTTGAAGATATTTCATAATATACTCTCGTTCTCATTAAGGAAAGTGACATGAGAAAAAGTTCTCAAAAACTTTTCTTAAACATGAAGAAAGTTATATTTGGGGGCGACATCTCCAGATTTATGAGATCCCACTAACTAGAAAAATAAATGTGGGATCTATTCTAGTCAAAAGGGGTGAAATATCCAAATTTATGAGATCTCATTAATGAGGGAAAGATTTTGTGAGAACTTTCCTGGTCAAAAGGGACAAGATCTCAAAATTCATGAGATAACATTAATTAGGAAATGATTTATGGAAAACATTCCTGGTCAAAAGGCTAATTAAGTAGACTAATGAAAACGGACCAAAAACATATTAGAGTTAGACTGAAGGCCCAAATGAGACGGCACTTTAGTCTTTAACAATGGTAGATTGCTTACCCTTTTTCATGTTTTGTTTGACTTAAAACTTGCTTACACCCCCCTTTACGAATAAGAATCATGTCTCCAGTACTTTTCATTAAAAGCTTTGCGATTTGATTTACAACTTCATGCGCTGAGTTGTTTTGCTTTATAGGTAATACTTGTGTAACGACCCAAAAATTTATATTATTTTTGTGTAATGATGTGTATTATCGAGTTAAACTCGTGTTTGTGTGATAGGGCGGTGACGTCGATAAACGAATAGTGATCGCCTCGAAAAAACATGTCGAATGGGTTTCGACGGGTGAATTACGGATTTACGGCGTCCCGGGGGAAAATACATTTAAATAAAAAAATGAAAAAATAATAAATTGATGGTCACCGAGTGATACACGGGGTTATAGACGACACACGTGGGTCGTATGGTAGTGTGCACGCTCGAGTATGCTCGTTGGCGCGCACGACGAAATTGTAGACAAATATATATATTTATATATGTATATGTATGTAATTTATTATATATATATATACATATATAAATATTAAAAAAAAAAGTCAAAAATTTAAAATGCAAAAGACCAAGAAGGGCTTTGGGCTTATTAAGAAAGAGGATAAGATTGAGGGGCATTTTGGTAATTTGGCTACCATTTTCATTTAACCCCAAAATCACCACCACCACACAATTATCAAGAGAAAGAGAGGAAAAGAGAGCCGGAGAGTGAGGAAGCCGCCGAAAGAAGGAGAACGAGAGATCGAGGCCAAGTGCTCGGGGAAGCGACATTGGCGGTGTTGACTAGGTGAGGTAAGTGTTAATGTTGTGTTTTTGGTGTGGTGTTGTTGTATGTGCGGCATGTGTGTGTGTGTGTGATGGTGGTGGTGATGGTTGAGCAAAGCTCGGCCATGGCTTCGCCATGGCCGAGATTAGGGGTTTTGGGTTTAGTTGGGATTGGGGTGAGAGCCAATCCCAACAAAACAAAAAAAAAAAAAAAAAAAAAAAATGTTGCGCGTTGTTCGCTTGGAAATTTCCAATGAACAATGATGGAGAAGATGACCCAAACCGGTCATCATGGCCGGATGGATCAAACCGGTTGAGTCAAACAAACGGGTCATGGCTGACCCGGTTGGGGCGGGGCAGACCCGGCTCGGTCGGGTCGGGTCAGACCCGACCCGGGACCCACCCCTATTATTATATTAATAAATAATTATTTATTTCAATTAAATATATTTAAAAAAGGTTTTAATTGAAATAAAATTCCAGAAAATAGGAAAAAATTCATGAAAAATTCTAGAAAATTATAGAAAATTATATTTTCATGAAACAAAGAGAAATTTGAAAATTTTCATGAAAAGTGAAGTATTCGGGGTTCTTATGACGCATTTTGTTGGGGTTTTTGCCTTGAAATGCGTGAAATTGACAAAAATAGCCAAGAAATTTAGAAAAATTTATTATTAAGGAAAATATGGGAAATGGATTTAAAAATCCATTATTTTTAAAAAAGGCCTTAACATGATGTAAATGGATCAAAAAAAAATAATGATCAGGTGTCTAGTAGATTGGTGACAAGCGTGCTGAGTCGTTTGGTGGCGTGTGAGAACCGCAAGTGCGGAGTTACGTGCGGTATTTGTGAGTAAAACCAACCAGAGTATTTACATTATTTCAATTGTGCATTTATTTGAGCTATTATGTTTGTTGAGTAGTATTCTCTTGTGGATCATATGAATTGTTGAATTCCCTTTGTTATATCCATCCTTGTTAATTGATCGGCTTGATTTTGATTGGATTCCTCAATGAGTGGTCTATTTATGTCTAAGTGTACATCATGGTGCTCACGGTCTAGGCCGTGAGTACACGGACTCTGGACGTGGTTAAACCCATAGTTTGGAATTGCGGTGACCGTATGTTGAACTGTGTGTAACGCTGCGGTACCGTATGCGAACTAAGTGTGACCTGGGGTTAAATGCCTTATTCTAGACTGTCTTGGGTTTGTGTAGGTCCAGAGTTTGTCTTGAAAGTCAGGTTGTAAACTAAGTGTTGCAATTTGGTGAACTCGGGACACTTAGATTCCTTTTTTTTTGGCTTTGTGTTCTTTACACTCATTTATCGTTGTTATCTTCGTGATTTCACCTATCATGCTGTCTTTTACATTCTTTGTAATATCCATGCATGATACTAGTTTAGCTATTTACTTGACATTTGAAATACTGTTTAGACTCTATTGGTATTTTACTCTCTACATCACTGTACTCACCGTCTAGTTTGTGACGATGGGTAGACTGGCAAACAGATCAAGGCAAAGGATTAGCGCTAGGCGATTGAAGGCGGGGACCACGAGGTGTTCTCCTCGCGTGTATTGAGTATGTTTTGTATTAAATACCTATATTGTTTTGTTGAACATAGAATTATGGGTTATGAGAGATCTTGGGCATGTAGGACAGTATTGATACTCACTTTTGATTCATGTGGTGGATATGATTACAGGGTTTCCACACCCTAGGATTGTCCTAACTAGTGTGTCTTGAAGTTATTGATTAGTTTGGAGTTTAAAGTGCTTCCACTGTATGTGATAATAACTTACTAATTAATTAACTTCACTTATAAATATGTAATAAATGGTAAATGGTAATGAAGGTGACTAGGCTGCGTGACTCAATGAGACGGCTCGGCTCGGGGGTTTGCGTAGGTCTAGGCCGGCGGTGCCCAATTTAAGGATTGTGGAATTTGTGGAATTTGTTTGATAGTTGATCAAGGTTTTCCTCTTATAACTTGAACTCTCCACTTGATGTGAGCCTTATGTTGATATATATTATCTATATTCGATTTTGAAACTATTAAACTTGGGTTGTAATTAAAATAAGTCTTTGGGTAGTTTGAAACCTACTTACCTATAGTTGTTCTACTTGGAAGTTTTAATAAACCTTTATTAGTTTAAATGAATACCAACCCATGTATAGTTTCATATATGTTCTTGTGAACTTAAATTTATTGGCTTAAGGATTTCTCTTTATATTTATTCCGCAATCATTATCCTTTGTTTAGCCAATGTGTATTCCATAGGTTTATTTGAGAGCGTGCTAGACTGTTATTTGGGTCTAGTTTAGGTATCAGGTCCAAGTAGCAGTTTAGGTCAGGTGACCCGACCCTAGGTCGGTGTACACACTAAAACTGGAGAAATGCGTTGTTGTTGCTATTATTGAAAGGCCGTAAATGAAGTAGTTAAATGTGAAGTTTATTTGTCCATAATAAAATTTATCTACTAACATAAATTAGTTCTGAGTCTTACTGTTGGAATCTGAACTTAATATTAAATTTGTCCTTTTTTCTGTTGTGTGATACTGATATTTTGTATTTGTACCCTTTCTAATATAAGGGTGGCCCTAATGGTTGACCGAGTGTGTTGAAATTTTGCTGCTTTGTAACATATAATTTTATTGCTATTTTTGACAAGAAAAGTAACAGATATGGCAAGGTTGGTGAAAATAATTTTTCGATCATTAAAGAATAAACAATTGGAATGCTCGAACCATTGCAAAACCATAAAATCTTCCTTACTTCTAAGCATCTCTTGGCTAGATTGTAATTGTATTTAAATCCTCAGGTCAATTATAAGCAATACTGTCATTGCACTAAATCGAGTGCAATGGAAGAATTTGAAATATATAGCCAACCCGAACTAATTTTGGGATTGAGGCTATGTTGTTGTTGTATTATTATTATTACTGACAGGTTAACTCTTTCGGATGTTAAAGGACTGTGGTCAAAAATCTTAATTGGCCATATGAAGCTAGTCAAATGAGGCATTCTGAAGTCTGGCCCTTTTAGTGTCATTGAGGGAGTGTTTTTACGGTCTGCTTTAATCTCTGTGTGACGAGAAATATCCTAAAATGAAAATAGTTGTAATTTGTAAAAGTTATTGTTCGTGGTTGTAATTTCTAAAAATTAGTACTTGTATATAAAAAAAAATTATTTTAGGAAGAAATTAATTCTTACAAGGAAAAGAGGAGCCTTGAGTTTTGTTCACTTAGATGCTTACGAGGATTGATTCACTCCAAAGGCATTTTCAAATAATTCTCAGATACGGCATCGGATACATGATTTCATTAGTTAATTCCGCAAGCATTATTCTTTCTTTTGTGTTTGTAATTTTGGTATGGCTATGTTATTTACGCTTAAGTTTTTTGGTCCTACATTCAGGTTAAGTACTGCAATGGAAAGAGATGGGGGACACCAAAGCATCGTGTTTCACCATGGAGTCGGTTTACTAGACAAATAAATTGATCACGATATCATGTTTCTTTCAGAATTATGAAGAAATGGTTGACATGTTGCATGCACTCCAAAATATTTTTGTCCCTCGTCCTCTAATTTTGGCTAGAAATCAGTTGGAACTATGACGGTTAAATAATTTATGTTTTTAAATATAAGTTCATCTTTATTATGCTTTTCATGATTTTTGTTGCTAGCATCCTCTTTATTCCCTTTAATCTTTGACAGACTCGAAAACATACCCTGTGCCATTTATCTCCAAGAAAAATGAGGTACCTTGCTAAACTAATTTCTTATGGATAAATTACAAATCCCCCTAGAGGTTTAGCCTGATATGCACTTGAGTCTTAGATGTTTGCTGATCGTTTTTTATTGGCACATCCCTATAATTGTCTAGAAATATATTAGTAGGACTAACGTGTGAATTTTAAAAACAAAGGGACAAGCGTGCATATTATGGCGAACCCCACGATTCAATTTGTAATTTAGCCTTTCCTTATTGATATGACTACATATGCTTCCAGTATCATCATATATTCTATTGCAAAATGTGCAGGAAGGTTTTCTTATTGATATGACTACATACCCTTCCCTTATAATTTCTCAATTTATGCCCTAGTGTAATTTTATTCATCTTTTGTTTTATGATATATTTGCTAAACTTACTTATTAATTATAATTGCTTACGGTTCTATTAGTGGCTAATCTGGAAGTTTTTGACCTTAATTGGGCGCTTTGTGCATGTAGATGGACAGGAAATCCAGGGGTTTTATGTCCAGACAAAAGGGATTATCTTGACATTGTTGATATCTCCCAATTATGTGTACGTTGGGGGCTCTATGGATCTCTCATAGTCACGAGGGTTTAAGGTTGTTAGGCTTGTGTTCTCGCCCTGAAACCCGAATCTGTTGGGCGTTTACCGCGACTCAACAACCTTTAGTCAGAACTACTTGCTATTTTGAGTTTTTATTCGGGATCCTTACTTTTTGATTGATTTATTTATGTCTTTATATATTCATTCGTTTCCTGTACCTTTCTTTCTATCTACATGAATTGGACTGCTTATTTATTTCGAAATAATGTATACATCCTATTTGATGTTACTTACTTGGACTCGTCATTTTTGTGTTTGACTGAGTGCAGATCCACTGTCAAGTAAGGGAAAGGCTCTACAGTTAAGTGACTTGCTTTGAGGATACCGGAGCAGTTCTCCCTTCAACTTCGACTTCAATGTAGGTTTTGGTGCTTTTTGTATTATGTATATATGCTTGTTTTTGTTCACATTGGGATATGGGTTATGTGAGATATCTTGGGACATGTACACACTGATGTTACTCTCGTTGACTTAATATACTATGATGATGGTGTACATATGTGGGGTTTCCACACTCTAGATTGTCCTGACTAGTTTCTTTGAGGTTATTTGATTAGTTTGAGGTTTAATTGCTTCTGCAATACTTTGATAACTCACTAATTTGAATAACTCAAGATTACTGATTATACAATAAATGGTAAATGGTAAGGAAAGCTGACTAGGCTCACGTTGACTTAGCGAGTTGGCTCGAGAGTCCACATGAGTCTAGGCCGGGAGGGCCCAGTTTAGGATTGTAGAATTGGTGTCATCATAATAGCCCTTATTAGATTGGCATCCCTTGTATTGAAGATATTGTGGAGTATATCCTCGTCCCATTCCCTTCGGTCCATACAAAAGAGAGATTCAACTTTAGTATTCTCAAGTTTGCTCAAGATTCCAGAGTAGACTTCGTGTTCGACACACTCGGCAACCAGACATCTTTATATATTTGTATCGAACGACCATCCCCAACTCATCTACACTCATCCACCAACTTTCCATGGGACTCCATAATACTGAGTGAAACATAATTTGGATTCCTCCCTTTCTCAACTTTAAAAACAGTAACATTAGGGAAGTATCGATCTTTCAACAACCTTGTCGCTAGTGACGTAGGGTTGTCAATTAATCTCTATGCCTGTTTCATCAACATTGCTAGATTAAAATTCCTTACCCGTCGCATATCCAGCCCTCCAAACTAATTTGGCTTGCACATCGATAACCCACTAGAATTTGTTCATTAAAATCTCCAACTGGTCAAATAGCTGCATTGGCAAGAGAAAAACACTCACCATGTATGTGGGTATCGACTGAATAATTGATTTCAGTATGACTTCCTTCCCCTCTCAAGAAAACATCTTTTCTTTCCACCCTTAGAGCATGTTATTCACTTTTTCATAAATATATGACAAACTTCTTCCCTATCACCCCCTACCCGACCTGGCAACCCAAGATAAAATCCTACATAACTAGAATGTGTAACTTGCAGCACATTACAATCTTCTCCCCTAGTCACCTGGCATACATTTCTACTAAAGTGAACTGCTGATTTCTGAAATTTGACCAACTTCCCTGTTGCCTCTCCGTACTGGCTGAGCATTCCTTCACTGTGTTAGCCTCGTGGATTGATGCTTTACAAAATAAATAACCATCATCTGCAAAAAATAGAATAGAGATCATCGGAGCCTCACTAGCAGCTATACACCTGTGCCACTATCCCAGCACTTCCTTGCCAATAGAGCCGAGAATCCCTCAACGCACATCATAAATAAATATGGAGAGATCGGATCGCCTTGTCGCAGACCTTTTGTTGAAACAATCGGCCCCACCTCATAACCACCCACCAAAAAAGTATATCTAATAGGGGAGATATACAACATCATCAACTCAATGCACCGCCTAGCAAATTGCATACGAGCCATCATTGCCTCCATAAAAGCCCACTCCTCGCAGTCGTACAACTTGCTCATATCAATTTTTAATGTTGTATAGCCTTCCCTCCATTGAGTTTTCCTATAGAGCCAGTGGTAAACCTCAAAAGTGGAGATAACTTTATCAGTAATAAGTCTCCTCAGAATAAAAACACTTTGAGATTTAGAAATGATCTTAAGTAAAATGACATTGAGCCTATTAGCTAACATTTTGGAGACAATTTTATACATTACATTGTATAAGGACATAGGCCTCAAATACGTGATTACCTCAGACTTTTTTTTTTTTCGGGATTAAGACCACTAAGTTATCATTCAACGAGTCAAGTAGCTTCCCCGATTATATGAATTGCAATCATGCTCTATAAATACCTGCACCAATGGTTGACCAAAACCTTTGATAAAAGGTCGAATTCAATCCATCGAGACCCGGACTCTTATCTAGATGCATTGAGAAGACTGCCGCCTTGACTTCCTCCACCGTGAACTACCCCAATAGATGCTCATTCTGCTTTGCAGATACACATGGGTGCACACACTCAAGAACCGGGGTCATATCTCCCTGTTGCGATGTAAAAAGGTTAGTAAAGTAACCACTAGCTGACTCGCCCAAGCCATTCTTCCCCCTCGCTTGGTCGTCTTTCAACTTTGTCACCTGTTCTTTCATTTCCTCGCAGAAGCATATGAATGGAAGTATTTTGTATTTTGTTCAGCATCCTTCAGCCAGTGTTGTTTGTCTCTCTTCCACCAGAAATCCTTATGTTATGACAACAGTAAAAGGTATTCTTTTTCTACCTCCTTATTGCATTGGACGGAAAAAAATCAAACTTCCCTTTAAGATCTTCCATATGCTTTCGTAGTTAGTCAAGTTTTTTTTGCCAAGTCTCGCATCGCCCTCATCCATTAAGATTGCAATTGATCCCCGAATTCCGCAATTCTATTTACCTCTGGTAGTCATAATGTGTCTTTCCAAGTCTTCCTTACCATCGTCGTACATCCCTCTTCCCTTAGCCACACATTTTTGAATCTAAAGCGTAATTTTCTATTCGAAACCTTCTAACTCAAAATCTCGAGGAAAAGAGCAGAGTGATCTGAACACGAAGCCACTAGATTTTGAACTTTGTGCTTCCCTATCATCTATGTCCATGCGAATGTAGCTAGCACCATATCCAACCACTCGTCCACCCAGTGGGCTGAACCGTTATGTCTTTCCCATGTGAAGGGATAACCCTCCATACCTAAGTTAATGAGTTGGCAATCATCTACCGCGGCTCTAAACCTATTAAGGAAATGTTGTAGCTGCCATGTTATCCCTCGCTTCTCTCTATCATGTAGCATGTCAATGAAGTGTCCAAGCACACACCACGATTCACCTAGATTGACATCTAAAGAACGTACCAAATCCTAAGACACTACGTTCTTCAAGCTCTCGAGAAAGCCAAATGAGCCAGTTAATCTATGCGGTTCTAAACCTTATATTAAAACTCTCACATCAATGAAGTTTGGTGTATAAGAAGTCACCCAAACTTAATCAAACTTCCTCCAAAACATGGCTAAACCTCTTCCTTGATCATTACCTCATGCGGCCTCTAGGCCATCAAATTGCATTCGATGGCAAATTCCCTCTAATCGATCTTTATCAAGTCGTCTTTCCTATCAAGAAAACCAAACTGGGCTTGTACGTTTGGACTAAGTCCAATTATACTTAAATTATACGTGGCGAGTCCAAGCCACAATAGTTTTAACAAAGGGTCCTTATCTTGAGGCTTGGGCCTAATTCGCCAGGCCCACAACATGCAAGTTCTTTGGATTTGACTTGTTTTTATGGACACCCTCGTCGACCTGGGTACCAAAACCCTCACCACCATCGATCTCCATGCCCATACATGGCCATATTAGGTTGACTTCCAACTGATTCGAAACGGCCAATTTTGAATTCTCCACTCCCAACTTTCCCCCTTTGTTTCCATGGTTTACACCTTCCGTAACTGTAACCCCTCCTTGATTGGTGCCACTATTATGGAAACACGACCATCATTCCCCACCACCAATTTTCTCCCTCCATTTCCATGATTTGTGCCTTCTGTAATTATAACCTCTATTTTGATTGGTGCCACTGTTATGGAAACATAACCTATTATTTCCCACCCCCAAATTTCCCCTCTGTTTCCATGATTTGTGCCTTCCATAATTGTAAGATATCCTTGATTGGTGCCACTATTATGGAAACATGACCTATCCGCAATGTTGTCACCTCCCCCACCCCTGCCTATCCCTCGCAGCCATCGATTTATTGATGCATTATTTTGTCGGTTAACTGTGGAGATCAGAAAGCTCCCGTATATCCGTTCCTCACTAGGCTCCTCACAGTCAAAGAGAGGTTCACACAAAACTTATCTGACTGACCAATCCATCCGCAGTAGAAATAGAATGTTGGCACTCTTTTATAGGCAATCTCCACCCAAAACCACTCTCCACTTGTTCTCTTCATCTTCATTTTTACATGAAGCGATTTTCAAAAATCAATTCGTACCTTGACTCGTAAATATTTAAGCCACATGTTCTCAATTCTCCACAAGTCCGTCTTCACATACTTTCCCATTCCATTAACTATCCATTCAACAACCTTCTCATTCATGAATCCCATAGGGAGTTTGTTCCTAACTAATCTGATGGCTCCATTTGTTTGAGCAATAGAGCTTGCTGGTTAAAAGTCCAAAGGTTGTCATCCATAACACAAAACAAATCACGGTCATGGAAAAAGGTGAAGACATATAGACATAATCACTTCATTTTCCTTGCATGTACTCCCTTCACTGGTCTCAATATAGATGCTAATGTATCCCTCATGGAGTCGAAATGAACCACTCTCCAAGAGAAAATGACCAACAATGATTTTTGAACAATCCACGACATCCTTCAAGGTCTTGTCTTCCTCGAAGATCAAACCCTGCTCATCTTCTTGCCCCAAAGTTAGATCCTTATATGGGAGTTGGAGGCTCCCCTTAGACGATGATCCTGCCATAGCCATTTGAGTGAGCAAATAATAGCTTAAAGATCAAAACATAGAGTGTTGACAACATGCAACAAGCGCGAGATGAAAACTCAACACACCAATGAGTGCGAGACAATTACTAATACTAGTTTTTCTTTTTAAGAGTGGAATGAACAACCTGTTTTTCATGGCTAAGGAAAATTTTGAATTGTTTCATTGATCAAGACAAATAAGTCCATCCATTACAACTAATCAAAAAAAGTTGAGATCAATCCCCTTTTATGCTTTAATTTGTTGCCAATTATTCTCTAGTCGATATTAAGACGCTCTTTTAACACCTCCATGACTATCATATTAATTAAACATGTGGAAAAGAGTTTGGTTGCTTGAAATTTAAGGTTGTACATGACACTCTTTGATGCATACTATAGATTCTTTTAAGTAAAATAAATACTAAATATTCTAAATCGTTTTTGATATTTGTAAATTTTGAACCTTTTTCGCTCCATCTTACTTCCGTTCGGCTAATGTTGTGGGGGTTAATCGGCCGCCCCTAGCCCATAATGCAGAGAAACCAATAAGATATAATATAACCACTATGATGTCTCCATCAGATATATGGTGCTCGTCGCTGCACCAAAATCCTTGGGGATAAAATGATTACTATTTTATAATAATATAATCCAACTTCTTTTTAGTTTAATAATTATTAACAAGGGTGCTTTAGGAAAATGTAATTATTTTAAGCAATTAAATTTATATTAATTATGATCATACATGTGTACTTCTTATATATTTAGTTTCATGAAAGTAGTTAGCTAGAGAAGATGTATAATTATATATACAAGATCTTTTCCTTATTTGTCTTTACACTTCCTTGTTCCTTCAAAGAAATGGTGATTGGAGAATCAAATGCTTCTCTTCCATAATTTTCTTTATAACTCCTCTCACATCTTGATGTAGTGGAGATCTTCTAAACCAGTTGAAAGAATCCACAAACAACTTGATCTAGATCAGAACTTAAGCCAAAGTTCAAAAATTCTTTTATTTCAGCCAAAAACTAAGAATTACACCCAATAGATTGCTTAAATAGTGAAACCCTAAAATTTGCCAAAAATAGTAAAGTCCAAAAAACCCTAAACTGAAAACTATACGAAAAATAGAAACAAATGCCGCAAACGGCAATAAAAACGGAAATTCCTAATGAAAGTAATAAGTGAAACAAAACTTTCCTAAAATAGCAAAATTTCCATTTCGGAGGGCAAAACGATGGAATTTCGCTGAAAAATGTCGTAGTCATGGCATAGTGGTGAGTTGTGATCTCCTCGCCATTTCTAATAAACCCATGCCCCGAAACACCAAAAATCAAATGCCCAAACTTCGCCATTTGCGAAAATTACTAAAATGCCATTCTGTCATATCTTTCCATCATATTTTTCTAAGAATTTTCAAGCTAATTCTTGGACTTCATCATTCTCCCCATGATGGATAGAATTCGCCCTCGAATTTTCATCATCAGACCTATCCCTTTAATAGGGAACAAGATGCTTGACATTAAATACATCAGTCGTGCAAATGTGACTTGGCAACTTCAATCTGTAAGCATTAGGATTAATTTTCTCAAGAACCTCCACAGGACCAATCTTTCGAACTGACGATTTGTTGTAATCACCCACAGAGAACCGGTCTTTAGTGAGAATTGCCCACAAAAAGTCACCCACTTCAAACTCCATGTGACGCTTCTTCCGATCTGCATATTGTTTGTACTTGTCGTGACAGCCTTTTCAGTAGTTATCTTTGACAGATTGATGAATCTTTTGCAGCCCACTAATAAAGTCTTCTGCCTTGCCATGCCATCTAGTCTTATTTGGCATTGGTAACAGATCAAGAGGACCTCAAGGTAGTACTGAATGCACAACTTGAAAAGGACTAAACCGGTACTTCAATTAACAACATGGTTGTGTGCAAATTCTGTCTGGCTCAACTTGAAGTCCCACCTCCTAACATTCTCACCCACCAAGCTACTCAAAAGATTGCCTAACGAATGGTTAACAACTTCAGTCTACCCATCTGTTTGCGGATGATAAGCACTGCTAAATTTCAGCTGCGTGTTCACTATAGCCCACAAACTGAGCCAAAAATGGTTGAGGAATCTGGTGTCCCGATCTGAAACAATTAAGGTAGGAAGGCCATGCAATCTATACACCTCCCGAAAGAACAGTTGAGCCACCTTTACAACATTTGTGGTCTTCTTACATGGGATGAAGTGAACCATCTTAAAAAAATGGTCAACCACCACAAAAATAGAGTCATTACCCCGCTGTGTTCTAGGCAACCCCAGCACGAAATCCATGCTAATATCAACCCATTGTTGTTTTGGAATGGGCAAAGGCATATATAGACTAACATTAGTTGTGGTACCCTTCGAAAGCTGGCATGTCCGGCATCGCTGTACATATCTGTCAACTTCCTTGCGAATGGTAGGAAAGAGTAAGAGGCCTGCACTAGTTGCAAATTGCGATCACGCCCAACATGTCCCTCCCCATGCAACTCTCTAATAATCAGCAATCTCAAGCTGCAATTAGGAATTCAAAGCTGGTTGCCCCGAAATAAGAAACCCTCATGGAGTGTGTAATCAGTACGCTCCATCAATTGTCATGCGGCTCAACAAACTTTTTGTCTGCTCAGGGCATCGGCAACTCTGTTGGTCACACCAGACTTGTATTTCACCACAAAAGTAAAGCCCTCCAAATAGGCCACCCAAGAAGCATGTCTGGCCGAGACCTTGTTCTGCCCATGTAAGTGTCGCAATGCCTCATGGTCTGTAAACAACACAAACTCTCTTTGAAAAAAGATAATGCCGCCAATGCTTCACGGCTTGTACCACTGCATAGAACTCCACATCATATGTGCTATACCTCAACTTCGCCCAGACAGCTTCTCACTAAAATAGGCAACAGGTTTATTATTCTGACTCAAGATAGCTCCAATGCCTACCTTGGATGCATTACTATGTAACTCAAATGGTAGGTAAAAATCTGGAAACACCAGAATGGGTGCAGTGGTTAACGTACCTTCATCAGTTGGAATGCTTCATCTGCCTCGTTGCTCCACCAAAACTTCACGCCCGTCATACAGTCTGTAATTGGGGCCATGATGCTGCTGAAGTGTGGAATGAACCGCCTGTCGAATGAAACCAACCCATGAAAGCTACGAACCTCCGTGACTATGGTGGGTCTAGGCCAAGTGCGGATGGCCTCTACATTAAACTCATCAACCTGCAGCCCTTCTCCAGAAATGACATAGCCTAAAAAAAGGACCTTCGGTGTAAAAAATGAGCACTTCATCACAGCAAAGAACTTCTCCCTGCGCAAGATAGTCAGAACATCTCGCACGTGCTGGAGGTGTTCCTCTTCGTTAGTACTGTATATCAATATATCATCAAAATATACCACAACACACTTGCCTATCAAAGGTCTCAAGCTCTGATTCATGACTCTCATGAAGGTGTTAGGTGCGTTTGATAGCCCAAACGACATGACTAACCACTCATACAGCCCCTCCCTAGTTTTAAAAGCAGTCTTCCACTCATCCCCAACTCTAATGCGAATCTGGTGGTACCCACTCTTCAAATCCAGTTTTTAAAATTTTTTGCTCCTCTCAATTTGTCAAGTAAATCATCCAAGTGAGGGATAGGAAAGCGATACCTAACAGTAATCTTATTGATTGCTCTACTGTCCACACACATCTGCCAGGAACTATCTTTCTTTGGTGTAAGGAAGGCTGGCACTGTACACGGACTCAGACTTTCAAGGATGAATCCCGTTGCAAATAACTCTTCAACCTGTCTGCGCAACTCCTCATGCTCACTGGGACTCATTCGGTAGTGTGGTCTATTAGGTAGTGACAGACCAGGTTCAAGGTCAATCTGATGTTGAATATCACGCAATGGTTGCAGTCCTTCTAGCATCTCATCAGGGAAAACATTATAAAACTCCTTCACAATAGGAATTGCAGCTTCAGGAACATCAACATCTCTATCTACCTCATTTCCCATCAAGATGTAAAAGACCTCAGAATCCTGTAATTCATCTTCAAATCTTGCCAAAGACAGCAAACTGCTTGATTCTTTAGTAGGCTTAACTTCCTCCGGGTCATTGGCGGGTATTAGCGACAGCTCTAGGAGTCATACACGAACGCCTTACAACTAAGGCAGTGCCCACATCTCCAGTCACGACCTCCTCTTCAGCGTTGTCAGAAGTATCAAACACTGGTTCTGCAGTGACATTGGCCTCTTCGCCTTCGTTTTCCTCTTCGTTCTCAATAAAGATATTCTTCTTCCCTCTACATTCTGACTTCCTGTGACCAAATTCACCATAACCGAAGCATTTAATCACACTAGTGCAAGGCCTGTTTGTGTGACTAGTAGGATTAATTGCAGTGATATTACCTCCAGTATTGGTTGTCCCAACACTAACATTACTGGAAGCATTACTCACACCCCGACGCTGTTGTTTCTCCACTAACAATGCTCGTTGGTGCGCCGCAGATAAGGAAGCCGGATCAAAAATGTTGACAACATTTTGGATCTGCACACTCAGTCCACCAATATACCGCGCCACTAATTGGTCGTTAGTCTCCTGCAATTCATTTCTAGCGACTAACTGATAAAACTCAGTAGTGTAATTATCTACTAACTTTGCCCCTTGTCTCAGATTCTGCAACCTCTGATACATAAGGCGTTGGAAATTGTAAGACAAGAACTGAGCCCGTAAGTATTTTTTATCTTCTCCCACGAGGTGATCTTCACCTTTCCATTCCTATTCCACATCAACTTTTGTTGTTGCCACTAAGCCGTGGCCCTGTTGCGAATCTAGTCGCAACCAGTTGCACAAGCTTGTCTTCGGGCACACCTTTGAATTCTAGGACTTCTTCAATTAATGCCAGCCAGTCTAAGATCTTCTAAACCAGTTGAACGAATCCACAAACAACTCGATGTAGGTCAAAACTTAAGCCAAAGTTCAAAAATTCTTTTATTTCAGCAAAAACTACGAATTACACCCAATAGATCACTTAAATAGCAAAACTCTAAAATCAGTCAAAAATAGTAAAAAGTCCAAAAAGTCCTAAACTGAAAATTAGACAAAAAATAGAAACAAATGTCGCAAACAGCAATAAAAACGGAAATTCGTAATAAAAGTTATAAACGAAACAAAACTTTCTTAAAATAGCATAATTATCATTTCAGAGGGCGAAACGATGGAATTTCACCAAAAAATATCGTAGCTACGGCATAGCGGTGAGTTGTGATCTCCACGCCGTTTCCAATAAACCCATGCCCCCAGAACGCCAAAAATCAAATGCCCAAACTTCGCCATTTGCAGAAATTACTAAAATGCCATCCTATCATATCTTTCCATCATATTTTTTAAAGAATTTACAAGCTAATTCTTGGACTTCATCACATCTCCTACTTCGTCATCACCGTAACTTCCATATCTACTTCTTTAGTTTTAGAAGAGCCATGGTCTCTTCAACCATTAAATTGCATTCTCTCTTCATTCTCTTAAGTCTCCTTATCTTTAATAGCTCAGTCACAACTTAGCAATCGCCAAAGTTAACAAGTGCAAATGAACAAACAACAACAACAACAACAAAACCTCAATCTCAAATGAGTCATCATGAATCAAACTAAAATTTTCGCTTCACTTGATTTAATGCAGTTTGTGGCATGCATTCAAAACCCTTTAAATCTTTTTTCACCTATGCATTCTTAATTAGTTTAGGCTATCCTATTTTGTATCGAATTGCTTTAATTTTTATTCTGTCGAGTTTTCTAACTAGCGAATT